>JANAVB010038616.1:6788632-7363632 GCA_029216955.1 Iris pallida | reverse complement strand
TACAGAAAACCAAAGCAAGTTTAATATTATCCATGTTCGTGTTTTAATGATAAGTAATTACATTACATCATTAGTATAATATATTGTATCGATACTAACTCACAGGATCCCTCTAGGACCCCAAATTGATTACTTGATTGACTCATTGACTCGGGAATTAGGGAGTAGTGTAGCATCTGTGACCAAAGCCCATGTTACTAATATTGACTCTCTCGTGCTAACCCCTATGGCACAGGGGATTGTTCTGTACATATGGTGTAGTATATGTTCTTATCGAATCTAGTATCTGAAGGATATAACAGAATCAAGATGAACCCACATAATACTAAGACATCATCTACTATAATAACAGAATCAAGATAGGTTGTCGTATCATCATTGCCAAAGGAGAGAGGTTAACTGGAGGAAGTTACTGCAGAAAGTGAAGACCGACATGAACTGATGCACGAAAATGAGAAGCTCTAAGCTGGAACAAGAAAAGTTATGCTTAGGAAAAAGAACTCTTGTAAACTCTTTGTTCATAAAGCAAGCTATAATTAAAGAATATAGAACAAGTATCGAGTTCGTAACTCAAGTATAGAGCTTAAAAGAGTTATAAACTCGATACTTATTCTATATTCATTATATCTTGCTTTGTGAACAAAGAGCTTACATGAGTAGAACATCCTAAACACAACTTTACTTGTTACAGCTTTGATCTCCTCCTTTTCGTGCGTTAGTTCATGTCAGTCTGCACTTTATATAGTAATTACCACAAGTTTTATGTTCTTCAACGATATATTTCACATGCTTAATTGCCAAGTATGGGGACGAATGGCTCAGAATACAACCCAAAATTCATTCTAGTATATATTAGTGTGAATCATCCATGTTCTGTACATATGGTGTACTATATGTTCTTATCGTATCTAGTATTTAAAGAATGTAACAGAATCAAGATGAACTCACATAATGTAATACTAAGACATCATCTACTACTATATAAGATATAGTGATAGGTTGTCATATCATCATTGCCGAGGGATGAGGGTCGAAGGACAGTCAACTTTATCTACGGCTACATAGTTTCTGCCTTCGCCAGTCGAATGGCTGCAGGGACTATGTCCTGATCACCATGTCGTAGTCCAATATAATCCAGAGATCGACACAGTACTAATTCATATATGTAGTCCAATACAAATAGTCTAATACAAAAACAACCCAATAAAAATAGTCCAATACAAATAAGTACTAATAGCTAATGAGAACCACGTAGCTCACGCAAATGCTCAGTGATACAATCACGCAACCACCTCGAATAAGTGGGATCGACGGCGGTAGGAGAGATGTAGTCTATTGCAAGTGTTTGATGAATAGAACTCCCGTTCTCACTAGCTACCGGTGCTGGATGAATAGAACTCACGGTCTCACTAGCTACCGGTGCCAGCTCCCTCCTTAACAGTAGGAGGAGCCACCTCAGCATTCAATGTTTCCCTCAAACGACGTACCGCTCCTCGGGTCATGGCTGCCATCTGGTAAGATCGATATTCACAAATAATATAATTGTAACATAAGCAAGCTAACTAAAGGAACCATCATCTCGTTTGAGTACATTTTCGAAAGCAGATAAAATACAGAAAATTTGATTTTTTGCCAAGTGTATGAACTGATGGCTCAGAACACAACCCAAAATTCATTCTAGCATACATTAGTGTAAATCATCTATGTTCTATACATATGGTGTAGTATATGTTCTTATCGTATCTAGTATCTGAAGAATGTAACAGAATGGAGTTGAACTCACATAATGTAATACTAAGACATCATGCTATTACTATAGAAGATGTAGTGATAGGTTATCATATCATTATTGCCGAGGGATGAGTGTCAGAGGACAGTCAACTCTATCTACGGCTACATAGTTTCTGCCTCGCCAGTCGAATGGCTGCAGGGACTATGTCCTGATCACCATGTTGTACCGTAGATTAATACAAATAGAGCTGGATGGCTCAGAATACAACCCACAATTTATTCTAGTATATATTAGTGTGAATCATCTATGTTCTGTACATATGGTGTAGTATATATTCTTATCGAATCTAGTATATGAAGGATATAACAGAATCAAGATGAACCCACATAATGTAATACTTAGACATTATCCACTACTAAAAGATATAGTGATAGGTTGTCGTATCATCATTGTCGAGGAATGAGGGTCAGAGGACAGTCAAGTTTATCTACGGCTACATAGTTTCTACCTCGCCAGTCGAATGGCTGCAGGGACTATATGTCCCGATCACCATGTTACCAATTAACCAACCAACAAAACTACTTGTTCCAAATATCGGCACTATCGGTGCGTTCGAATCGGAGTATCACATTTTTTGGTGTCGTAAAACAAATAATTATTACTAAATTATTAGATTTTTTGGTATTATCGGTGCCCCTGACCAAGCCCCCCTCCTCCCCCTACACCACCCCTAACCCTAACCAGAACCCTAACCCTAACCCTAACCCTCCCTTCACACAGCCACCCCCCTCCTCACCCCCACCCCTAACCTGAACCCTATCCCTCCCCTCCCCCCTGCTCCCCTCCCCCAGCCGCCGCCACCCCCCTGCTCCCTTCCCCCAACGCCCCCATCCCCTCCCGCTTCCCTCTCCCAGCCGCCCCCACCCCCCTACTCCCCTCCTCCAGTTGCCCCCACCCCTACTGATCCCCTCCCCCCGCCGCCACCACCCCCACAGCTCCCCTCCCCTAGCCGCCCCCACCCCCTTGCTCCCCTCCCCCAGCCGCCCCCACCCCCACTGCTTCCCTCCCCAAGCCGCCCCCGCCCCTCCCCCCCCCGCTCCCCTCCCTCCCATCCACACATATCCACCCCTAACCCTAGCGCCCCTCTCCCAGCTGCCCTCGTCCCCCTATCCCAGGTGCCCTCGTCCCCCTATCCCAGCCACCCCCCACTCACCCCCCAACCACCCGCATCCCCCCTGCCCCTCCTCCTGAGCCACCCACACCCCTTCAACCACCAACAACCAAAACAGCCGGAAAGAGAGAGAGGGAGGGGAAGAGTCACGTACCGGAGAGGAAGGAGAGTCGCCGGAGAGAGTGAGAGTCGCCGGAGAGAGTGAGAGCGCCGACGAGAGTGAGAGCGCTAGAGGGAGAAGGAGAGAGAGTGAGAGAGTAAAATAGGGGGAAATAAATTGTTGGGGGAATATAATTAGAATTTAGCGACGTTAATACTACCGTCGCTAAATTAGTCGCTATTAGCAACGTTTTACGATGACTAGCTCATGTAATTAATATACGTCGTTGTCACGTTGCTTATTTCATTGCTAGTAGCAACTATTAGCGGCATTTCAATAAAACGTCGCTAATGAACACAATTTAGCGACGTTAATCGAACGTCGTTAAATTTACGTCGCCAATTGAGTAGATTTTAGTAGTGTGTGATCATGTTCATGCCCGTGCCAATCTTTCAATTTTGATCATACTTGGATGACTTGCATGATCACGACTACATCTAAGTAATTTTAACCATGTTTAGACTTTGTCTAAATTTAATCATTGACCATGCCTATATAATTCCAACAGCAGTTAATTGCATCTAACGACCTTTTCATAGTAGCTAATCATAATTTGATTATATCTCTGACCACTATGATAATACCCATTCGATAATACTTTGATCGTGCCATGTCGTACCTTTCTGAAGATTCGATTCTACTCAAGATCTAACTCATGTCGATCTTTAATCATATCATTTCTTAATTATGCTCTTAATCGTACCTAACGACATCTTTTGAAAATTCGAGGTCAAATTTCTTTCTAAGGTGGGTAGATTTGTAACTCCCCTTTCCGGATTTTCAAAATTATTGTTGTTATTTGTGTGCAAAATAAAATTATCATCAAAACCTATTCCAGCGCAACATCCTTAATATAATTTTACTTAAGTGACAAAATTATGGAAAACTGTTAATTAATTAAATAGCAATCCTCATATTCCCAATTCCTAAAAATTCCCAATTCTGAAATCCTCCCCAAATCTCTAACCCTAATTTTGCCGGGCCTCCTTAAGATATATTTAAAATTGATGACCTAGTTTATTATTTAATTATATATTTGAATTTCTATGTTAAAATTATTTGCTAATATTAGAATATGTGACTTAAATTATTTTGATAAAAATTAAATAGTATTCTTAAATTATTATGATGCTCGTCTAATTAATGTAGATCTATGTGATTTAAGATTTCGTGATATTATGGAATATTTATTTACATTAATATCAATTTTAGTAAAGTAATGGATTATGATTTAGAATAGTTTGGTTTAAAGATTCATTTGATTTAAATAATAAAGTGGGACTTTATCTACCAGGAGCCTTACACCTTATCTAATAGGAATGTATATTTTAAAAAGAGTTTGCTAATACCAATTATATTGATGGATTTACTTTGATAATACTAGATATATTGTTAGCAAAACCCATTGCTAGATTAAGATTTTCATGCATCTGATTTAAATTAATGGATATTATTGAATATACATTTTAAATATTATTTATATTAAGATTTGATTTATCTAGTTTCGATTTAGAATTATAAAACGCTACTCTTAAAATTATCGATAATATAAATAGTGATTTAAGCTATTGTGTTATCAGATACTATACTAGTTTTGATTAAATAAAGTCACATATTTTATGAAGGTGGTATGATCACTCGGTTCTAATTCTTATCTAAATTGATTTATGAGATTGATCTACTCGGTTTAGATTCTTATCTATCTATCAACCTTCAAAACCCATCTACCATATAAAACTAAAAGGTATTGGTAGCGCTCATGTAGCCGCCATGTTGTTCTAGTCTCCTTCTTCACGAACTCCTTCTTGTTCTTTTCATCCCCTCCTCCATATAGCCACCACCATGACGATCACTAAAGACTAACCACCGTGTTTGGCTAATACCTCGTCGCGACCACCTCCGACCCAGCAACCATCAGCAACACTACACAATCATAATTCCTCTCCGAGTGTTTGTGTCTGTGCCCAATTTTGTTCGTACTAAAGTTACAATTTGCAACAGACCATAAAGACACCTCACGACCGACGTCCTCAGTGTCGCCAACACCATCGCCAAAACACCTCTTCCGGTCTCCTTCCCTGATTCTGCAGCCATCACCATCGGCACCATACATCAGAACCTATCGACGCCTCCATCACCACACACAGAGTAAGAGAAAGGAAACTTCCCTCACCTGTCCGCTGCCGCATGCATCTCCCCGGCCGCGTCGAGCACCATGCAACCGCGATCTCTGTGTGTTGCTGCTTCGTCGTCTACACCATGTCGGGTACGGGCGCCTCTCCGGCGCATTCGAACCGCCATGAGGAATTAGCGTCGCCACGACGCCTCCGCATTAGGCTGTCAGCGGCAAAGCCGCCGTGCCCCCGCCCCCCTGCCCTGTTCGCGTTGGCGAGCGGTCCCCGCGAAGCCGAGTCTCCTCGAGCCGATGCCAAAGGGCCGTCCACCAGTGTCTCCGACGCATGCTACAGCACCACCACGCTGAGTCACGGTCGCCCGCGCGGAGTCTTCTTCGCAACAGAAGCGGTGCCATCGGAAGTCCGCTCGTCGATGAGCAACCGCCGGGACCGCCTAGCGCCACCACGCCAAGCCTTCGGGCACCCCACTGTCCCTTTCGGTCGTGCTCCTCGTGTCCGCCGTCCAGTGACCGGAGTGCGGAGCCGCTGCCTTCGGCCGCGCTCGAGCCAACAACGTCAAGAGATCCAGCACCGTCAAACGCGCGCAGCTCTGGCGCTTCTCTCTCCGCGCCGATGTGCCAAAACCCTTGGTAATCGACCCTTTCCCTTCTTCGATCCTTCTCAGCTTTCTTCCTCTTTTTCTTAAGCCCTCTCTCTCTCTCTTTCCTTAATAAAGAGAGCAACAGCTGCTAATTTTATTAGGTTTTGTTTATTATTATTATTATTTTATGTTGCTATTTTATTATCAATATAGGTACACCAATAATAGTACGAATAGGTGTTATTTCTTTAAGTACAAATATTGATGGTATTAAATGCTATTAACTACTATTAGGATTTTTCCCAAGTGCTGGTTAAAGTAGGTTAGTGTTTATTTTTACTAACAAATCAGTATATTTTGACTTTTTCTAGTATCTACATACGTATATATTATTATTATTATCACTCATTATTATTATTATTATTATTATTATTATTATTATTATTATTATTATTATATTAAATATTTCTAGATATTGTATTATAGCAAAATACTTTATTAGGCTTTAGGCCCTACATCTATTTTAAGTCCAAAATATGTTATTATATTATTTTTACAAATGTATTTCGGCCATGGGTTTTGGGTCTATACGTTTTTGGACTTTTATTTACACTATATAACTGCGGATATAAATGTGTTATGGACTTTAAGTATATAAATATTTGCTAAAAATAAAATATAATAGTTAGTGGACTTAAAAACTAAATATAACTTTTTTATATAGAGAAGTATATATATTTTATATATGGTAAATATTATGGGATTTATTAATAATGAATTTGGCTTTCAGATAAACAATAATTCTAATAAGTTTTATAAACGCAATAATTTCTAAATGGATTATATGTATATATTTCTAAACAGATACATTTTTCTATACTTAGAAATCCCTTTCTCCTAAACCAAATCCTTTAGATTAATTTGCCCCTCATCATAACTAATCAAGTATTTTTTGTCTCTTTTGTGAAACCGGACCTCTACATGGCAACCCTAGCTAATTGGACTATTCTGAATGCAAAGGTACTATCGGTTTCATCAGCTAAGGACCCCAGGCAGGTGCACTTTCTGATTGCTTTCGATTCATAGTAGTTTTCTATTTCATGTTTATACATATGCTCTCTTGCTTGATGACACGTTGTCACACGGATTAGTATCATGGATTTGTTTATACTTCGTGACTGTCTTTTACGTGATTATCGTACTTGCGACTGGATTCCATGAGTACTAGCTGGGCGGGGAAATATCTTAGTAGACATGTGGACTACCCAAAACATCCCCTAAAATGTCGATTCTTGTCAGATAACAGTCGCACAATTCACGTGCGGGGTGTCAGATTTACCCCTTAGCCGTTCACATGTCGAACAAGATATTTTAAAACACATAGATAGTTGTCTTTTGGTTGTTTTCCTTGTTTGCTTCACCACTTGCCATGACATCCTAGTTACATGTTTCTCCAGTTGATACATCTTGTTGTAGAGTTACCTACTTGCTTTCTAGACATGCCATGACATTAGTTACTTTCTAGTTTCATCTCACATATGATATTTTCATGTCTTGTGAATTCTATTATCTTTTCGAACTGCCTTTGGTTTGTGTGTTTGTTCCATTCCTGACTGGAAACCAACATTTTTCAGGTTAGCTGTGGCTTCACTTAGCATTAGGAGATATGGGTGTACTAGCAGGCAGAAACCTAGAAATTAGATAGATGTGGTATCATTTACATTAATTGTAAGAACCTTGTACTTTCTTTAAATATAAATATTGTAAATTTGTAATCAATTTTGAAATGTGAATGAGCAATAAAGTTTGTTTTGAGCATTTATTTATTGCGGACTTGACAGTGTTCTACCGCCAACTCTGCTGCGTAGGCTGGCTTGGACGCGCACTCGTAACCCGAAAAGTAGATAAGGGTCGTGACAGACACAACTTACTGTCGCCGTCTCATAACGGTACAGGCTGGACATGTTCCGACTGGACCCAGAAACTTTCGATCGGGTCATGACAATAGGGGATCAACTTTGCATGGGAACAAATAATAGGGATGACCTCACAAGAAAATACAGTAGCTAGTAGTCTCAAGAGAGGGAAATATAACAAGATTCTGGCATCTCTACACCTAAGGCAAGTATTCGAACCACTAAGGAAATACCCAAATGGTTTTGTTACGTCTTGATAACAGGGATCTTAATATGTGAATGATGCCACAAGATGATGTAAACGTCGGTTGATGTACTTTTTAAAAAAAATCATTTATAATTACCATGTTATATGTAGAGATTGAAGTTCTAGTTCAAGTCGCAACTTACTTCAAGTCGCAAAGAGATACATAAATCCCAAAGCAGTTTGATTTCTAAGTTGGGATTTACGTCTTTATTTTTTGTGTGACTATATATATGTGTGTGTGTGGGAGGATCGGGGGTGGGGGTCGAACCGCTTTGAAATTTAGAGCCGCAAAGTGACGAAGACAAATTCCAAAACAGTTTGATTCCGGTTACCTTCCACCATGGCCACCATCCCGTGTATTTGCTGGCCTTTGGACGCCCAACGATCACCACATAGTGGACTCTCTAATGGTCGTCTTGAGATGTCTTTATCATATCTTTTTTTTTGTCGAGCCTTTCCTTTAGGGACTGTTTGGTAAACCATAATTGGAGCTGGAATTTAGGATTTTATGGATTTGCAGCCAAATCCATGGCATTCTATGTTTGGTTGGAGTTGGATTTGGATATGGAAAGTGGGTACCAAACCCAAATTTTGGATTTGGAAGGAAGACAGTTAGATATTTTTAAAATAATTTTATTGTTCTATTAAATATTTAATTAATACTAATTAATAACTAAATAAATAAAAAAACTACAAATTAAGTAATAATTAGTTATTATTTTATATATGAATTTTTTATTCTTAATTAATATAAATGTTCATCATTTAACTAATTAATTATTAATTATAGTAATTAATATTTCATCATAATCTTAATTAACAATTGATTATTTTATTAATCATAACAGTAATTGTGATTAATAATTTAATAATTTATAAATTTATTTTAATATTTTATAATGATCTTAATTAATAATTTATACCTTTATTAATGATAATTATAATAATTTATTAATCATAACTATAATTTTAATTAATGCATTATAAATAAATATTTAATTATAATCTTAATTAATAATTTATTAGTCTTAATTATAATCTTAATTATAAAATATTAATTACTATTTTATAATAATCTTAATTAATAATATATTAATCATAATTATCAACAAAATTAATAATTTATTTTCTAATAATTTAGTAATTAATATAATATGAAAATTTTAATTAATAATTTATTAATCATCATTATAATCATCATTATATCTTAATTAATAATTTATTAATCATAACTATTATCCTAATTATAATAATAATTTAATTATTAATCATAATTATAATTATAGTTATAATAACAAATTAATAATTTATTTGTTTATTATTTTATTTATTAATATTTTATTATCGTAATTATTAATCATAATTACAGTTTATCAAAACTTATGTTTAGTTGGAGTTAGATTTGGAAATTCATGATTTTAATTTTGGATTTGGATAGACGTGAAGGATTCCTAGTATTCTTTTAGGGGCTGTTTGGTTGCCCTGAGGTAGGCTGAAAGTGGGTTTGAAAACTACTTTTTCTTGAAACTGACAGTTGAAACTGTGTTCTCCTTTGTTTGGATGCAGCGGGTTTTGGAGTTGCATCTGTCCACTCCTTGCAGAAAAATTATTCACTTTTCCTCTTTCCACTTTCTTCCCACCTACCGGCTAGAAGGGGAGTAACTCAAGCGGAGAGAAGTTTTATTGTTGACAATTGCAAGCTTGCAACTCTATTTCCTTCTCGTTCAGCTCTGGTGACCTTCCTCCTCTTCCGTCACCACAGAGGTGAGTCTCTCTTCTTTCCTTCTCCGCTACCACAGAGGTCAGTTAAAGTTTTTTCATGGTAATTTCTTGATCATAGTTGGGAAAACTTTTAGTAGATATTTACAATTTTTACTCGAAAAAGAGGAATTAGTATATCTCTGGTATTTTATGTTCGAAAATGTGAAAATTTTTGTAGATGTGCGCTATTTTTTGTTCAAAAAGGAAAAAAAATTAGTAGATTTGTGCTTTTTTTCGAAAATGGGGAAAATTAGTATATCTGTGCTATTCTGTGCTAATTTTTATTGGAAAAGGGCAAAGAAATTATTAGATCTGTGGTTTTCTTGTTCAAAAATGGGGGAAAATATTAGATCTGCGCTATTTTTGTTGGAAAAGGGGAAAATATTAGTAGATCTGCGCTTTTTTGGTTCGCAAATGGGTAAAATTTAGTAGACATGTGCTACTTTTTGTTCGAACAATCAGGGAAATATTTCCATGACTTCTACTTTCGATTTGGAAAATTCAATTTTTCTGTGCATGATATAGGAACTGCCATGATTTATAATTTGTACATCTGGACATGATGTATGTTTTGACACCTACTGCTGTTATATTTTGTGAAACCTACTGCTATAATATTTTGTAATATTTTGTGTAACAGCTATTGGTGTTTCATTAATATTCTGATAGGGATATGTTATTCATTGTTTCTTATTTTGTGTAACAGCTATTGGTGTAATATTTTCAGTCTATACTGTTTTTATAGGGATATTTGATTCAATGTTTCATATCTTTGTAGCATGTCATACTACGTAGTGTTGAAAGGAAGAAAGCCAGAAGTGTAAACAACCTGGCTTGAATGTCACATGCAAGTGAATGGTTTAAAGGCGCTTGTTATTTCAAGTGCCAAGATTATAAGGAGGGAATGGGTTACTTCCACTCGAATGGTAGAGATGAGCGAAGTGGAATTAAGGAAGAAGATGTAGTTAATGGCCACCCAACGGCTATTATTGCTCTTTTGGGTTTTCTTACGTTGTATCAATTTTTGTCTGGACCTATATTATATAGGAGCAAGTCTATACTGTAAAATCAAGTCTATTTTGTACAACCTTAAACCTACTTATGCATGTAATGACAATGTTTATGTAATGTTTTGTTGCAGGGTTTTCTTTGAATGAAATACGAAGGTTCAACCTATATTACAAGCTAAAGTTGATGGCCTCCCCTACCAATTTGGTGATGGATGGAGGTAGCCAACTTTTAGCGAAATTTTAGACAATAATGAGGAAGGTGCAACATTTGAGTCTAAAACATAGATCCGTCCCGACAACACAGATGTAGAAGATGCCCCACGACTAAAACCAAAACTTGATGGCCTCCCCCACCAATTTGGTGATGGATGGAGGTAGCCAAGTTTTTAAATTGGCGATGATGAGTGGGATGGTGAATCCTTTGAGCCAATTACTACAATATCCTTTTTAATGTTGTGGACTCAATTTTTTGGCCTACTTTGCAGCTTGCAACAGCAGGACATACTGCAGTTTGCATTTTTGGTTTAGTGAGTATCAGTTTTTGAAGGCTTGTGTTTCAGTTTTTGAAGACTTTTTATATTAGTTTATGAGTATCAGTTTTTTCAACTTCTTAAGCATGTGTTTCAGTTTCTCAAGCTTGGATTCACTTTGATGCATTTTTAGCTAAATTTTAGACTATGATGATGAAGGTGTTACCTTTGTCACTACCACAATCCTAGATAGGGCTATTTTTGTCAATCTATATTAATTATATTGCTTGAGTATTTATTTAAATTAAATATTGTGAAGGTTTCATATATTGTTAGTTTAGCCTATTAATTGAACCTTAACTTATAAACCCAATTAGATTAGACATGACCACTTGAGTTCACAACCTAGGATGAACACAACTGGCCTCATTTAAGTCATGTTAGGCTTAGTTTAGACTAGAAATTAATCCCACACTTAGAGCACAATTAACCCTTCAATTAGAAGTGTTCATGATGACTTGAAAGGGCAAAATGGATATTTTCAAGGGGTTTAGGGCTTCCATTCTTGGCTGGTTATTAAGAGCTATTAAACCATCTTCTTCATCATTTGGAAACCACCACAAATCCTAAAAGAAAGGCTCTTCAAGCCGTCTCCATTTTCATTCATTCCCTCCATCAAAACTCTCTCAAATTCTCCCAAAACCTTCCCAAACCTTCATTCTACAAGGCTAGAAGCATGGAAACCAAGGAGCTCGTAGGGAGAAGTCCAAAGGAGGAAGAGATTGTGTCAAGCTTGATACAAAAGCATCCCTAGAAGACTGCATTGGGAAAACAACCACCCAATAGGTAAAACCCTTGTTATTTTGGTAGTTTGAACTCCTTCTTCATGCATGAAATATATAGGAACATCCACATTGCTTAAGGGTACCCATGGGGAGATGAGTAAGGCTCTAAACCTCATTTTTGTGTGTTTTATTTAGATTTTTTGTGTCATCCTCGAAAAAATTCGAGGAGAGCCCACCAAGTGTTTGTTTAAATGCCTAATGGACCAATTAGGTTTGTTTTCAATTTTAGGCTTATAAATAGCTTGGTTTATCATTGAATAGGCATTTAAAGAGATTTTCTAGTATTCCTCTCTAGGTATATGCATATGTGAGTGTTGTATATGTTATAGAATAATGTGTGTAAATAGGCTGACTGTGGGGGTTTCTTGAGTTCACTGTTTTGAGTATATGGTCACTGTCCTTGGTTGTGGAGTGAGTGCCTTTTGAGTGTCTCAGACCATGGTAAGAGGAGATTGAGGATGAGGGGTTTTATGTGTCAAATGTTTGTGTGAGTGTTCAAGTGTCCAGTGAGGGCAGAGCCTAGGGCCAGGTTTTGGCTACTGCTCGAGTATGGCAATGTGGACTTTTGGCCATAGTCCTTTAGGTCAGTGAGCTCACTGTCCTTGACAGTGAGCAGGCCATTAGTTTAGTAAGATAGGGGGAAAATCCTTAGCCAATTGGCCTGTGTTTTAGTGTTCAGTTAAGTTAGGATATCATAATGGTATCCTAGTATCTTAATATTTGGTATAGGATTAGTGAGAGGGGGCATATTGTATTACAACTGAGATTGGGGTTGGGCCATTTGGCCTACTGCAGCAACAGTGAGGCGGTAGGCAGTGAGCCATGGCCCCTTGGTCATGTTTGCTCTGCTGTTAGCAGAGTTGGCCCTAGGCTTTGGCCATTGGCTAATTGCACTTGGCCATCTAGCCTATGGATGAGTGTATGGGTAATTTGTTAGTATCTGTTATGTATGAGTTAGTGATTAGTGAGTTAGAGTGGGATCTAGAGAGAGTGTGAGGAAGGTTTATATGAGTGTTAAGAGGTATCAAGCATTAGAGATGTGTTAGTTAGGATATCCTATAGTGTATCCTAGTGCTAGTTTCTTTAGTGTTCAATTGGGTATCTCAGTTTTAGAAGGGTGTTAGAGAGGTATCAGAGATTTATGCGAGGGTATTTGTATGTGAGAGTGTGTCTCAGTCCTAGTGACTATTAAGATGTGTTGGTTAGGATTAGTTAGTATCAGATAAATTTATGTGTGGCAGGGAACTTTGCTTGCCTTGCATTTGTTTTAGCTCAAGCATTAGCAAGTAGCATGCCCTGCCTTGGCTTTGGGTTTGCTTTGCAGTGGCAGCAGGGTACTGCTTTGGCTGCAAAGGCCCAGGCAACAGCAGTTGCAGCAGCAGGGCAATGCCCTGGCCATTGTATTAGCAGCAATATGGCATGGCAGCAGCTGCAGCTGCATTGTAATGCATTAGCTTGCTTTGCTGCTACTTGCCAGCAGGGGATATTCTCTTTTGGGCAAGATTAGTTTGGCCTTAGGCCACTGTTAGCTCTTAATGTGAATATTTGGTAACATTGCGGTTAGGTTGAGGGATATCTATATATAATGATAAGTATTTACCTATCCTAAGTAGTATAGGATATTATCTATCTTTAAGGAATGATACCTTTCTAAGATTTCGGGATTACCCTCCTAAGTAATCTAGGTAATGTCTTACCTATCAATCTAAGTAATGTGGTTTTCCTATTTTAGGTTAAGATTTAGGGATTTACCTATTAGCCTAAGTTAATGGTATAACCTAACTAGCAAGGTAATGTACTACCCATAGATAGATAACAGATGATTACCTAATCTAATCTACGAAATGGTTTACCTCATAGGTATAGGTAATGTATAGCCTATATGATAGGTAATAGGTATATCCCATATATATATATATATATATATATATATATATATATATAATTGTAACAACCTCCAAACTTTATTCATTAGTAAGGCGCAAAATGCTGAAGCCTTTCCAACTAAGCGCAAAAAAGAAGGACTAAAAAATAAAATGAGCAGGGGGATAAACAGCCGCTAGCCAACCAAAAAGAAGTTATCTGGCTAGGGGGTCCAGAATTTTGGCCGAACGTGCTTGCACCGTCTGCCTACTTTGTGAATCTGTCTGAGAACCTCCCTGATCAGTTGATTGAAAGTGTATATGTATCCCTCATATCTGAATTTGTTGCAGTTCTTCCAAATGACCCACATGATAGCGGCTTCACCATTCTGGTGGCCGTGCGAAGCGCGACCCCAGGTGGCCAGGAGATCGTTGAAGCCCCCGTCAACCTTGTCCTGATTTCAATGAATGGAAAGGGCGTTCCATACTTCCTCAGCCGGTTCTCGTTAGTGCATAATACGGTTCGCAGTCTCAGACTGACGTACCGAGCAGCAATAGCATGCCGAGGCTAAGCTGAAGCCTAAGGTATTGAGAGCGTCATCTGTGGGGAGCATCCTGCGAACCGCTCTCCAAATCAGAAAGGACTATTTTTTTGGGATGTAGGACTACCAGAAAGGCCCAATGATGGGGGATGGAGTACCAATTGTCACGACCCACACCCGTCGTGAGGGTACGAGTACGTAACAGCGTCCAGCCTACGCCGCAGTATCGGCGGTAGAACGCCGTTCTAGGTCATGAACTATAACTAGCTAACATGTAATACTCTCCAAAAGGAGTCCAACACAGAGGTACAACTCAATCACAAACTAAGGTAGAATGTAGCACGAATGGAAATAGATAAGAACTCCTCAACTGAGGCACAACTGAAGAATAACAATCTCAACATCTACCAGTCCAATATCTCTAAGAATATACAACTCTGGAAATAAAACAACAGCTATACATGAAAAGAGAACAGGCTAAGCTATCTACACTAAGCAAGGGTGCCATCCTCAGTAGCTGCCTGAACCTCCCCAGGGGTCCAGGTCGCGAGTGTCACCTAGGCAAGCTCCAAAGTAAGGGGTGCAGGGTTCCTCATCATCATCTGTAAAACTTTCAACAGGTCCAGTCAGGACGGGAGCGAGCACAATACATCTCACGCAGATCATAACAGGTTAGAAAATATAAACGTACAAGAGAGTACGATACATGAAACTAAAAGAAAATACATGATGTAAACAGGAAGAGAACTGTAATAGAAATATCTACTATAAGTAGAGAGCTACCAGTGACTAGTGATTTAGAGTACAAAGTTGACATGTGAACGGCTTGATTTGCACATGGCTATACTAAAGAGGTGTACATGGCTATTCTACTTTGGAATTGTTCACATGACTATTTATACTCCCCCAAGCCCCAATCAATACACAAGGATCCAGACAGGTTATGTTACGCACATGATTTTCACATGAAGCCCATAGATGGGTATACATGAAGTATTCACGAGGCTCAGAGAACTGAGTGCATATGAATTCCACATGAAGGCCCACGAAGGGTGCACATGAAGTATAGGTTATACATGAGATTCATGGGAAACACGATCGATCATGATAGCACATGAGAGTACACAAGCAAGCACGAACGAGCATGAAGCACATGATAACATGGATAACAGGAGAGCGAGGAATACACGATGTACATGAAACACATGGCACAATGTATCCGATGCTCCCGAGGGGGATAACATCTCAAGCAAGGATCCATATAGTATCAATCCGTGATAATATCGTGACAGCATCAAATGAGGTAAACTAGAGCAAGAATATAATTCTAAGCAAGTTATGAAATGATCAGAGAATGTACTCGCCTGGTATCTGAATAGCCGTGAAAATGTACTGTCCGAGATGAGGTACCTGGCTCCTAGTTCGAGCAACACAAGTCAAGATGTATACAGAGGGTGTTATATGAAATGTACAATGCATCTACATGCTGTCTAGGTCAACTAGACTAATAGTCAACCCTCGGTCAACTCTGGTCAACTGCACTAGTCAAACTAGGTCAACTAGGCCACTCCTAGCCCAAACAAGTCTAACAAGTCTCGCTAGACCTAACCAAGCCTAGGCTAGCACTCACATACCATCACAATGCTATACAAGCTATCAAACCTTTAATTCACATATTCATGCATGCTAATTATATAGGCAAAATGCATATATCTATAATACATTATATTTATCACACAAGGTTAAATATTATATATGTATACATATATTTATAGAGATATAGAGAGGGGGTTGAAGGCATACATTGGGGTTTCCTTGAGTGTTGCCTATAGCATTCTACATATCCTTCATATATGCAACTTGCATACATCAAATAGGGTGTATGCATATCATAAAGGAAGATCAACTAACCCATGTAAGCCTATATACATGCATTCATTCATACCTATCATTCATGCATATATACATTACAAAATATATATATACATAACACATTTGCATTCATGCCTACATACATATTCACATACATTCATATAGCCTAATGTAAAGCATGGCTAAACAACCAATTTCAGTTCACTGTGTGTTCCCAAAATGACAAAGTGCAAGGTAGAGGGAAGGGTTTGTGTTCAGTTAAGGTAGTTAACAAGTGACAGGAAATAAGCCATGGTAAAGTTAAGGGTTCAGGTCTCAGTTTTAGGCAATGGTAGTGTCAACCTAGGTGAGGGTGTCCCAGGTTTGTGTGAGAGTGTGATAGTTGTCAGGTTGTGTGTGTAGGAATCTCAGGTAAACCCAAGACATGAAAAACAGTGTGCAAGAAGCATAACAGGGTGTGTGTGAGTGTCACAAGAGTGCAAGAGTGTGTATCATGTGAAACAGTAGAGTGAACTAAGGGAAATCAATGTCTTAGTGTGACAGGGAGTATAGGGATGAAGGGTGTAGGTACATGTGAGGAATAGGAATCAATTTGACAGCTTAATAAATGAGAATAGTTGACAGTTTAAAATACTACAGGGAGCTAAATATTGACAGTTTATAGGAGAAATCAAATGACAGTTAACCTTTAGGATCCCATTGTAGCCATTCATCCCATAGAACTAACTAACAATGTTAGGAATTAGCATGGAAAGAAACATGAATCTCAGTTTGATAAGGAATGAACATAAGACATTTAACAAGTAGTAAGATAAATCCTAGTCTCAGGTTTGTTGCCAGTTTATATGCATTTGAAAATCATCCATCCCATGAATAATCAGTGAGCTAATCATTGGAGTAACAAAATTGGAAAATGAACTTAAAATCAGTTTACAGGAATTAAATGAAATCAATTAACAGATCTATTAAACCAGTTTTGACATAGGAACTAACATTGGGAATCAACATAGGAAAGTAACCTGGTATTGAACACTTTAATCTAGTTTAAAAACTGGAATTTGAGTGACAGTTAAACAAATGAATGCAACATTGACAGTTAAGTAACTTTCCAACCAATACCAAATCAGTGACAACCCTTAACAGTACTAACACATGTCCATGAATCATCTTATAACAATAAACTCCAAACTCAGTTAAATGGGAAATTAATCTCAGCAATGAAGAACAGGTATCAGTCGATTCAGTCCAACTCAATGTTCGAAATCCCATTCTAGATCAAACAACCTAATCTAATATGAAAAAAATGAACTAACATGAACTATCAAACATATAGGATAAATCATGACAATTAAAACATCATTAAATCAAATTAAACATGGAATTAAAGCTCAGGAATTAAAGAACATGACTGCGTATCAGTCCTTTCTGGGAACATCAAATTCGAATATGCAAATTAAACTAATCAGAGATTAGTGAATATATTAGGACATGATTTTAGCATTTAAACATAACTTATTCATAATGAAATCTCAGAAAAATTAGACAGGAATGTAACAGTGTACAGTCACTGATACTTTGAGTATCAGTCGACTGAACACTCTCAATCCCTATTCGATTTCCCATTTTAATAAGTAAATTACATAACAGAGATTGTTAACCAAATCTAGGATCCTAATTAGCATTTTAAATCATAAATTAAACAATAAGAATGGAATTTAACACTGAAATCAATCACTGGATAGTACACAGGAAAACAGTGTCGTACACACGTGCACGTGTCTGTAGGAAACGACACACGACACGTGGGGTCTCGTGGTCATACCCACGTGTAGCCCACGTGTCAGGCTACACATAGGACCCAACACGACACGACCACGTCGTGTCCAGAGTGGACACGACTCGCGTATCAGATGCGTGTTTCCTGTGCGCACAGTCTCAGTGTGTGACCAGTGCGCGTGTCCGCACGCACCCGACACGCCACCAACTGACACGAGACTTGGGTAGTGTCGTGTCAGACACTGCCCTAAGCTCCACGTCCAATGGCACATGCCCAAGTGTCCAGTATGAGTCGCACGACCCTGCGGGTAGCAGGACAGTGCGCCCAGGCGCGCGCGACCGTGTCCGCGAGTCCATTTCGACTCGGACACGACTCAAATCCAACTCAGTCAAGCACAGTCGCATAAGCGACAACAAAATAAGAATTTTCATTCAAACATAATTCAAAAACAGTGAAGAAAATCCTATTGAGGCATTAGGTCGAACACTTGCGACCATGGTCTGATACGTGTCCGATATGGACACGTATTGGACACGAACCCTAGCAATGCCTATACCAATAGAGAGAGGGAACCTAGGGCTTCCTAACCATGCAAGGAAATCGAGATTTGGTGGAGTGAATGGAAAGTTACCTAGGTGTGTTCCTTCACAAGGAAAAGCCCAAAAAATGAGATCTCCTCTAGCTAGCCAATGTCTCCAAATTGACCCAAACCTGAGATTATCCTCCATGAACAGTAGGGAAATGAAATTTAGATCACTATGGAAGAAGTCTCAATGAAAATGGACCATTAATGAATAAACTATGAAGAAATTTCAAGAAAACAAACCTTGTTCTTAGAATGGTGGAAAGAGTGGAAAGAGGCACAAGTTTCAAGAGAGATTTTATAGGGATAGGTGCCCTATGTGGCTGGTCATCCATGCTAGGTTTAGGGTTTTGGAGAATCAATCTAAGGGCTCTCATCCCATCTAGTTTATTCAAGGGTCAAAATCAAGGTCCCCCCTTAATCAAGTTGCAACCTAGTCATTCTAACTAGTCATGACTAACCATGACCAACTCAATTTCTAACTTAGTCTAACCATGACTAACTAGGACTAACCTAGGTTAGGTCAATTCTAGGTTGGGGCTACTAACAATCACATGGCAATCAATTAAATAATATTAAATCACACCATTTAATATAGTATATATTAATTCCAAATAATTATAATAATTTCAAATAAATTCAAGATAACCAATATCCTCAAGCTAAATGTAATAAACAAAATCTCTACCCACATGGTTAGGCTCTAGGGCAGGCAGTCACTACGGCTTCACTAGCTGCACACCAAATCACAAGTCATGATTTAAATAGTTTTAAAATTATTAAAAATTACCAAAAATCATATTATTAAATTTTAAAAACCATAATTAAATAATTTAAATACAAAATTTCAAAATTACCCTCATTTCAGAAATTGGGTGTTACAATCCTACCCACCTTATAAAAATTTCGTCCTCGAAATTAAGATGGTAGCAGTCCTTCTAGGTCAAACACCCCACAATCAAAGTCTCACTCATACCGTCAGATAATCATATGCGTCTGTCCAAAATCATGATACTCAGAATCTTCGTCGTGCTAGTGAGCAAAGCTACGATAATCACAGAGTCCTCGACCAAGGCACATATCTCTAGAATCATGGTATTTAAAATTTTCGCATTGCCGTATGCTTGGCAGCGAAAATCTTAAATTCCCATACCCGAAAAATACGTCCTAAATCTGACTATATGTCCTCACTATGCCAGCTAACACGACTTATCGAAGATTCTAGATTCCATAACTGGGTGACCTAGCCCATATAATTCATCTCAGAAGGAAATCAAACATAACACAAGGAAAACAGGACAAAATTGATAAATCAACAAGGAACAGAAGGAATCGAAATTTCAAGGCAGTTATAAGAGGCAATTGCAGAATTTGAGTTAAAAGAACGGAACCTACAACTAGATCTCTACTGGCCTGAACATCCTCGACTGTCCTGGCGAAAGCTCGCCCTCGCTGGCCTCCTCTGGCCTGCTGCTGATGCAGCATATACCTCTGCTGCTGAGTCGGTAAAGGTAATCCCGTCTGCTGGTCTACCGGAGCCCTAGCTCCTGCTCCCTGAACTGCCTGTCCTGATGACTCGGGACACTCTCTCAGACGATGATCGGATCCTCCGCAAAGCAAATATCTGAGCCGCATCCACTGTCCCTGAAGGTAACTGCTGCTGGTACAGATCTGGGATGACGGGAGAAGACCTCCGGACAGGTGGAGGTGCACTCCCAAAAGCTACAGAAGCTCCTATATGAGCAGAAATAGGGGGTGTTGTGGTCCCAGCATCCACAATCGGGTGAGGGGTGGTAGGCCTCTCACCAGCGTCTGCCGAGCCAGAGCAATGCGATTGTGTCTCAATCACCATCCTGGAGACAGATCAAACAAGGAATCAATACTGAGATATAAACGATAGTTCAAGGGAGGACAGTTATTCAAGGAAGTAAATTTTCAACAGGAATTTAGATGACAGGAATCCAGTTAGAGTTTTTCCTAATGTGATTGAGTACCTCAAAATAATCCTATTCCTACTGCAGGCTGTAGTGGTACTCTAGTTCGAATACCACTACACAAACTCGACCTGCATGGGCCACCACTAAAAACGTGTCACGACCCGCACCCGTCGTGAGGGTACGAGTACGTAACAGCGCCCAGCCTACGTCGCAGTGTCGGCGGTAGAACGCTGTTCTAGGTCATGAACTATAACTAGCTAACATGTAATACTCTCCAAAAGGAGTCCAACACAGAGGTACAACTCAATCACAAACTAAGGTAGAATGTAGCACGAATGGAAATAGATAAGAACTCCTCAACTGAGGCACAACAGAAGAATAACAATCTCAACATCTACCAGTCTAATATCTCTAAGAATATACAACTCTGGAAATAAAACAACAGCTATACATGAAAAGAGAACAGGCTAAGCTATCTACACTAAGCAAGGGTGCCATCCTCAGTAGCTGCCTGAACCTCCCCAGGGGTCCAGGTCGCGAGTGTCATCTAGGCAAGCTCCAAAGTAAGGGGTGCAGGGTTCCTCATCATCATCTGTAAAATTTTCAACAGGTCCAGTCAGGACGGGAGCGAGCACAATACATCTCACGCAGATCATAACAGGTTAGAAAATATAAACGTGCAAGAGAGTACGATACATGAAACTGAAAGAAAATACATGATGTAAACAGGAAGAGAACTGTAATAGAAATATCTACTATAAGTAGAGAGCTACCAGTGACTAGTGATTTAGAGTACAAAGTCGACATGTGAACGGCTTGATTTGCACATGGCTATACTAAAGAGGTGTACATGGCTATTCTACTTTGTAATTGTTTACATGACTATTTATACTCCCCCAAGCCCCAATCAATACACAAGGATCCAGACAGGTTATGTTACGCACATGATTTTCACATGATGCCCATAGATGGGTATACATGAAGTATTCATGAGGCTCAGAGAACTGAGTGCATATGAATTCCACATGAAGGCCCACGAAGGGTGCACATGAAGTATAGGTTATACATGAGATTCATGGGAAACACGACCGATCATGATAGCACATGAGAGTACACAAGCAAGCACGAACGAGCATGAAGCACATGATAACATGGATAACAGGAGAGCGAGGAATACACGATGTACATGAAACACATGGCACAATGTATCCGATGCTCCCGAGGGGGATAACATCTCAAGCAAGGATCCATATAGTATCAATCCGTGATAATGTCGTGACAGCATCAAATGAGGTAAACTAGAGCAAGAATATAATTCTAAGCAAGTTATAAAATGATCAGAGAATGTACTCGCCTGGTATCTGAATAGCCGTGAAAATGTACTGTCCGAGATGAGGTACCTGGCTCCTAGTTAGAGCAACACAAGTCAAGATGTATACTGTGGGTGTTATATGAAATGTACAATGCATCTGCATGCTGTCTAGGTCAACTAGACTAATAGTCAACCCTCGGTCAACTCTGGTCAACTGCACTAGTCAAACTAGGTCAACTAGGCCACTCCTAGCCCAAACAAGTCTAACAAGTCTCACTAGACCTAACCAAGCCTAGGCTAGCACTCACATACCATCACAATGCTATACAAGCTATCAAACCTTCAATTCACATATTCATGCATGCTAATTATATAGGCAAAATGCATATATCTATAATACATTATATTTATCACACAAGGTTAAATATTATATATGTATACATATATTTATAGAGATATAGAGAGGGGGTTGAAGGCATACATTGGGGTTTCCTTGAGTGTTGCCTATAGCATTCTACATATCCTTCATATATGCAACTTGCATACATCAAATAGGGTGTATGCATATCATAAAGAAAGATCAACTAACCCATGTAAGCCTATATACATGCATTCATTCATACCTATCATTCATGCATATATACATTACAAAATATATATATACATAACAAATTTGCATTCATGTCTACATACATATTCACATACATTCATATAGCCTAATGTAAAGCATGGCTAAACAACCAATTTCAGTTCACTGTGTGTTCCCAAAATGACAAAGTGCAAGGTAGAGGGAAGGGTTTGTGTTCAGTTAAGGTAGTTAACAAGTGACAGGAAATAAGCCATGGTAAAGTTAAGGGTTCAGGTCTCAGTTTTAGGCAATGGTAGTGTCAACCTAGGTGAGGGTGTCCCAGGTTTGTGTGAGAGTGTGATAGTTGTCAGGTTGTGCGTGTAGGAATCTCAGGTAAATACTACTAAAATACCCCACTTTACCGACAGAAGTTTAGCGACGGACGGATTCCGTCGCTAATAGCGACCAGTTTCCGACATCTTAGCGACGGATTAGCGACAGACAACATAACATAATTTTTTCCAATTTTAAATGTAAAAATTTGTCGGGTTTCCGTCGCTAAGTCGACGAACGTTAGCGACGGATTCTTTTTCGTCGCTTATTCGTCGCAAATGTTGGCGGCAAAATCTTTAAAACATTGGCGGGAACTTTAGCGACTAAATGGCGACGGATATATCCGTCGGAAAACACCTTTTAATTGGCGACGGTTTAGCGACTAATTTATTCCGTCGCTATTCCGTCGCTAGGTTCTGTGCCCTAACTTAAATTGAACCGACGGAGGGGAATTTTTCATTCCCTCCAAAACTCTCTCTCTCTCTCGCGGCTCTCTCTCTCTCTCTACCAGGTATCTCTCTCTCTCTCTCTCTCTCTCTCTTTCTCTAATTTTGGGTTTTGGGGCCGGGGGGGGGAGGGGGGGGGGTCGTCTTCGCGGGGGGTGGAGAGGGCGGGGGGGTGGTGAATGGGGTCAGGGGGTCGGGGGGGTGTGGGGAATGGGGGCAGGGGGTGGGGGGGGTGGGGAATGAGGGTCGGGGGGTCGGGGGGTGGGGAATGGGGGCAGGGGGGTCGTGGGGTGGGGGGTGGAGAGGGCAGGGGGGTCGGGGGGGGTGTTGAATGGGGGCAGGGGGGTCGGGGGGGTCGGGAATGGGGGCAGGGGGGTCGGGGGGCGGGGGGTGGGGGGTGGAGAGGGCAGGGGGGTCGGAGGGGTGGGGAATGGGGGCAGGGGGGTCGGGGGGGGGTGGGTAATGGAGAGGGCAGGGGGGTCGGGGGGGGGGTGTTGAATGGGGGCAGGGGGGTCGGGGGGGTGGGGAATGGGTTGCATTCCCCGATACGGATACGGTTTGGCATGTCCCGATCCTAAGAAATAATACTATTTCATTTAATTTAATTTCATTTAATTTCAAAACTACTAAGAAATAATACTTAAAACACTTAAAATTATGCCTAAATGTATAAATTATATGTTTTTAAATGTAAATAATTTATTAATAATTATTTGTTTTCCAATACCAAAAAAATCCGATACTTCGATCCGATACCGCCGATACTACCGATATCGCTGATACCAATACTAGATTGCTTAGACTTATATTGCAAGGTAACTAGATACAAGTTATGATACAATGTAAATGCAAGTATACATGTTAGCTAGATAGCTTAGACTTATATTGCAATCTCCTATTCACACGAGTATTGATATCGCCGATGCCAATACTCGTAGGAATATATAGTCCGATACCGATTCCGATACCGATACTTTGAACCTTGATTTAAATACATGTTAGTATAGTGTCTTCACATATATGTTAAGAGTATATACATGATTAGCAAGGTAACTAGATACAAGTTATGATACAATGTAAATGCAAGTATACATGTTAGCTAGATAGCTTAGACTTATATTGCAATCTCCTATTCACACGAGTATTGATATCGCCGATGCCAATACTCGTAGGAATATATAGTCCGATACCGATTCCGATACCGATACTTTGAACCTTGATTTAAATACATGTTAGTATAGTGTCTTCACATATATGTTAAGAGTATATACATGATTAGCAAGGTAACTAGATACAAGTTATGATACAATGTAAATGCAAGTATACATGTTAGCTAGATAGCTTAGACTTATATTGCAATCTCCTATTCACACGAGTATTGATATCACCGATGCCAATACTCGTAGGAATATATAGTCCGATATCGATTCCGATACCGATACTTTGAACCTTGATTTAAATACATGTTAGTATAGTGTCTTCACATATATGTTAAGAGTATATACATGATTAGCAAGGTAACTAGATACAAGTTATGATACAATGTAAATGCAAGTATACATGTTAGCTAGATAGCTTAGACTTATATTGCAATCTCCTATTCACACGAGTATTGATATCGCCGATACCAATACTCATAGGAATAGTCCGATACCGATATACATTATAGAGCTCTGTTTTGCTATTCTGGACATGTTGTGACCTGTGCTGTTCTAAATAGGAGCCAGCACACTTCTGAGACGGGGGAGTATGTATAGTGATGTGGATTCTTACTAACTTATAATGTGAACCCATTTATGGGCCCTTCATTGAACCTTCTCATGTGCAACTTTCAGTCCATTCACAGTTCCCTATATTGTACTCTACATCACCTAGTTCACTTATATCTAACATCCTAACCCTAATCCAAATTTATGAGTATCGGTATCGGGCTATTCTTATGTTTAGTTTGTCTTACGATACAGATTTTCACATCCAAATTGAGGATGAGTCGTTATTTTGTTGATCGTACATGGATGTACATACGGCAACACGAGAGTAGAATTGGTGTGAGTGACGATTTTCAGGCAGGCATGGAAGTATTTCTTAATTATGCAATGAGCAAAGCTCAGTATATGGACGGTAACAAAATTAAGTGTCCATGTGTTAAATGTCACAATAGACGTTACGAAGAAGTGGTGACTGTGAGAGATCATTTGACCCGTAAGGGTTTCGTACGTAATTACGGCTTGTGGTCATCGCAAGGTGAACTATATTCGGAAAGACAGGCTGCGGAAGCTGCTACTTATGCTTTTGATGATAATGCTGCAACGGATGTCATCGAAGACCACGGATGCTCTGTTGATTATGGAGATCTGCAGAACCTTGCACGAGATATGGTGTATGATACGGCAGGGCCTAATTTTGATCCGGAGGATCCTAATCCCGAGGCTAAGGAGTTCTATGACATGTTTCAGGACGCAGATACTTCTCTATATCCTGGTTGTGAGACTCATTCCGCACTGTCAGTGACGATGCGGTTGTTGAACATAAAGTCTGATTTTAACTTGCCACAAGCTTGCTATAATCGGATCACAGAAGTAATCAAGGAGGTGTTACCGAAGGAATCAAAAGAGCTACCAAAAAACTTCTACAAGTCAAAGATGATGGTCCGACAACTGGGACTGGGGTACGAGAAGATAGATTGTTGTCGCAACGGATGCATGTTGTACTACAAAGAGAATTGCGTATCAGAAAGTTGCAGCTTCTGTAATGCGGATCGTTACAAGCCAGTACAGGAAAAAGGAAAGTCGACTAGAAAACGACGTCCTTACAAGTATATGCATTACTTGTCGATCACGAAGCGCTTGCAGAGGATGTATATGTCTCTAAATACAGCAGAACACATGACGTGGCACAGCGAAGAACGCATAAAGGACGAAGGAGAATTGTCACATCCTTCGGATGGAGAGGCGTGGAAACATTTTGATTTGTGTCATCCAGATTTTACTGCAGAGCCTAGAAATGTATGCCTGGCGCTATGTGCTGATGGCTTCGCCCCTTTCGGACAGTCGGGATCTCAGTACTCATGCTGGCCGGTCATTCTTACCCCTTACAATCTGCCACCATGGATGTGTATGAAGACTCCTTATATGTTTCTGACAGCTATCATACCCGGTCCTAAAAATCCGATGAAGAACATCGATATATATTTACAGTCGTTGGTGGATGAGCTGAAACAGCTGTGGGAGATCGGCGTCACGACCTATGATATTTCCAGGAAACAGAACTTTCAGATGAGAGCTTCACTCATGTGGACAATCAATGATTTTCCAGCATACGGTATGCTGTCGGGATGGAGTACGCATGGCAACATGTCTTGTCCGATATGCATGGAAAATAGTAAGGCGTTCTGCCTTAGGCATGGAGGAAAAACTTCTTTCTTTGACTGTCACCGTCAATTTCTGCCCGCGACCCATCCTTGGAGAAAGAATAAGGACGCGTTCAGATATGGAAAACAAGAATTTTCTCAACCTCCTGCCAGATTTTCGGGATACGATATTTGGGAAGCTGTAAAGGAATTGCCCACCGCAATGGAAGATCCATCGAACCATCGTGTCGAGGGGTTCGGACAAAGCCATAACTGGACCAAACGGAGTATCTTCTGGGACTTGCCTTATTAGAAAGATAATCTTATAAGGCATAATCTTGATGTCATGCATATCGAAAAGAACGTGTTCGATAATGTCTTCAATACCGTCATGGATATTAAAGGAAAGACGAAGGACAATCCAAAAGCAAGACAAGACATAGCCGAGATATGCAAGCGTCCTCATCTGAACTTGATACAAAGGGGTGCTGGTGGACAATTAAGTAAGCCTATAGCGCCATACACATTGAGCAAGGAAGATAGATTAATAATCTGCAAGTGGATATCTAATTTAAGATTTCCCGACGGCTATGTTTCGAATTTGTCTAGATGCGTTGATCTCAATGAACGCAAGCTAACGGGAATGAAGAGTCACGACTGCCACGTGTTTATGGAAAGATTAATGCCCATTGCTTTGAGAGAGTTGTTGCCTTCTGCTGTATGGGTTCCGTTGGCCGAGCTGTCTACATTCTTCAGGAATATCTGTTCAACTAAGCTGACGGTGCAACATATGGTACAACTTGAGGAGAAGATTGTCTTAACAATCTGTAAGTTAGAGAAAATATTTCCACCGGGCTTTTTTGACAGCATGGAGCATCTACCGATTCATCTAGCATACGAAGCCCGTGTCGGTGCATCTGTTCATTATCGATGGATGTACCCCTTTGAAAGGTAAATAAAAATCGATATAATTTAAGTGAAATTTAAGTGGATTTTACAATTCATTGTTAATTCTCAAGATAATTTGTCTCTTTAGGTACCTACACCATCTAAAGAAGAAAGTTGGCAACAAGGCTCATATAGAGGCTTCGATATGCGAATCATATCTTATCGAGGAGGTGTCAAATTTCTGCTCCATTTATTTCGATACTCATGTCGAGACAAATCGAAATAGACCTCAAAGGAATGAAGAAGACGTTGAGGATGGAGGTATATTCAATTTAAGGGGCAAGCCTATTGGGGCTAGTAAGAAACGGTGGTTGACCGACGATGAGTATGATACCGCTCACCGATATGTCTTGTTAAATTGTGACATACAAGAAGTGAGAGATTTGGAGAAGTAAGTGACTACGCCTCGTTATAATCTCTAATTTGGTGAATTAAGTGACTACACTTATTTTTATTCTCTCTAACAGTGTATTTAGAGGTGAAGTCAAAATGAGGACACCATATATTACAGATGAGGGACTTCAAAGAGAGGTTGATTGTACCTTTCCGTCCTGGTTTCGTAAATACGTAAGTAACTGAGATAATATGTTATGCGGCTACCATTAAAATATATGCAGCTAAAATATTTAAATTATCAATACATGTTTACAGGTTTTATTGCCTGAAACAACACTCATAAATGAGAGCATTCGTTATTTGGCATTGGGACCGAAGAAGCATGCAAAGACTTTGTCAGGCTATGTCGTTAATGGCTTCAAGTTTAAGTCAACTCAGCATGCTATAAATGCCGAATTTCTCAATGACAGCTTCGATACCAAGAATTCTGGTGTTTGTATAAGAGGCACCATCTATGACGACGAGCCGGACTTTGACTATTATGGAGTGCTTCGGAAGATTGTAGATTTACAATATAGTGCCCCATATGATATGCATATTGTGATGTTCAAATGTGCGTGGTTCGTACGAGACCAAATATCGGTTGGAGAATCGATAAACAATTTGGATTCGTCGATATAAATCATCGCAGGAGGTATAGAGGGTCCGACACGTTTGCGATAGCAAGTCAGGCTGTTCAAGTCTACTATACAAGCTACCCAAGGCGTCGTAGAGATCGATTTGACTGGTGGGTAGTATGCAAGATTAAATCTAGAAATACATTCAACGTTGGAGATCCAGCATACCAAGAGGACCAGATCGAGAAGCCCCAATACATGGGACAACAGTCGGATACCATGGACGTGGAAGATGTCGATATACCTCAAGCTGAGAAAAATAGAGGGGAGGAAGAGGTTGATATACAAGACTTAGCTGTCAACCAGGGGAGAAAGAGGCGTCTTGTCCCAAGTATTGAGCCTGAAGAAGAAGTAGAAGAAGAAGAAGAAGAAGAAGAAGAAGAAGAAGAAGAAGAAGAAGAAGAAGAAGAAGAGGATGAGGATGAGGATGAGGATGAGGATGAGGATGAGGATGAGGATGATGATACAGATGAAGTCGACGATGAGGATGATGATATAGATGAAGTCGACGATGAGAATGAGGATGAGAACGATGACGAGGACGATAACGATGATTAGATTAAATATCGGTATATATTAGAAGCACTTACAACTAACTTAGTGAATTCAGTTTAGACGGACACATTCTTATTTTAGTTTATGTTTTTGTCGTTCGATCATCTACTTATTGTATGATTTTCTTTTTACAGATGGCACTCTTAGTTCTCATTGTCTTGACGGCACTCGTCGCCCTGCTGCTGGTATATATATTTTAGTTCAGTTTTATATTCATTTATACTTCTATATTGTTAATTATATTTATGTGTTCTATTTACAGGTCATGGTCACTACCACTCGTGCTGCTGGTAGCGGCAGTGGCCGTGGCCGTAGTGGTGCTGGTGGTGGCGGTACTGGCCGTGGTGGGCGTGGTGGTAGCGGCACTGGCCGTGGACGTGATGGTAGCGGTCGTGGTGGTAGCGGCACTGGCCGTGGACGTGATGGTAGCGGTCGTGGTGGTAGCGGTCGTGGTCGCCTTCCACATTCCCCGGATATAGAGTCCTCCGATCCCGACCTGGAGAGCCCGGCCACAGACTCTTCCCGCCGTCGATCTATCTCTGCGCTACCTTCATCTTCATCGAGGCCTGAGACTCCATCCGCTAGCGGATCCGTTCCGCCCCCGGATGCACCAGCGGGTACACCATCAGTTACTGCAGGGTGGGCTCCGGAGTACCCCCGGATTCAGCTTCATCCTGCTACCGGTGAGTACATCCGCGGACCCGCGGATCCTCCGACGCCTCCAGAGAGGCCGATAGGCGAGAACCGACGAGAGCTATGGCCCGCGGGTGATGCGTAAGTAAATTTAAGTTAATTTATTAAATTTGTTTCATTTATTCAAGTTAATAATCCAGTCTTTGCTTCTTTGTAGGTTTTTCCCGTATGATGCTGCCCGGATACTCGGGCAAATTATCCGGGAAAAGTACCATGGCCCCTACCTCAATTTTTCTGAGGTGCCTCAGAACATGCAGTACGTCTGTCTCGAGGAGATGAAGGTATATATATATCTTTTGGTTAATTATTAATTATTCTTTAATCCACTAATTTTTTAATTACGTGATAATTTAATTTGTATGTCAGACGACGTTCTGGTGGCCCCCCCATCGCGAGGAGTTGATTCGCAAGGCCTACAAAGCCGCCGTCGGGAAGAAGATACGGGATGCGGTGTACGACGTTCGTACGGCACATTCGAGGAAGAAGTGGCTCCGGGAGGAGTACTACGAGCAGATGTTGGATAAGATGAATACTGCTCAGTACAGGGAGAAATCAGAGAAAGCGAATGCGAGCAGACAGGCCGCTGGTCTGCATACGGGAGGTTCAAGGCCCCACGCAGCGACGCGTGCAGATTTGGTGAGATACCGCAAATTCATTTCACTATTAAATTCGGTACTATTAATATACGTAGTTAATTAAATTCGACGTATATTTCGTATGCAGGCACAACGGGCGGTAAAGGAGGGGAGAGAGCCGGAGTCGGTCACCGCCTACGATGTATTCCTGCATACACACAAGAGGCGGGCAGACGGGAGCTTCGTCGACGCGAGGGCCCAGGCGACTGATGTAAGTAATTACGTTTATGAGATTTATATTAGAAATATAATTGTTGTTAACTTAATTAGGTGAACGTAGGATTCAAATTATAACTTAGGGAAACATAGGATTTAGATTATAACTTAGGAAAACTTATAGTATAAACACATTCATTGGATAGGCTGCATATCGTGAGGCCCTTAGTCAGATTGAGCCCCCTGCCGAGGTTGTCGGCGAAACGACGCCCACCCAGACGCCCTCTTCTATGGCCGCTCGCTACGACGACGTGTTCGTAGAGTCTGTCGGCGGCTTTAATAAAGGGCGCGTCTACGACGTAGGTTCCCTGGCGGCGTCGTTGCAGGGCGCGACTCCGAGATATCCACCGCCCCCGCCTCCTCCTGCGCCCCCGTCGGACGATATGAGGACGCAGCTTGCGACTCTCACCTCCGATATGTCGGAAATGCGGAGTCTAATGTCGGATGTGCTGGAGCGCCTTCCGCGTCCTTCTTCTGCTCCCGGTCCAGATCCGTCTGCTCCCGGTCCGTCTAGTACGGTTGCCGGTCCTTCCGACCCTGGACGTTATTCATTTGACCGTTCTGCCGAGGTCCGCCTGGTACCGGATACTGCGCTCATTGGGCTCATGGACTTGATGTCGCCAGAGCAGCTCCGCACGCTTCCAGAGCATGTGTTGTCCCAGGTGCCGGCGTACATGGTGGAAGAGTACATCCGCAGAGCCGAACGATGACGCGATCCATCTCAATGATATTTGTACTGTTTTTGGATATTTGTACTGTTTTTGGATTTTGAATTCTGGATATTTTGGAAGCGTACATGAATGTTTGGATATTATGAATTTGTGTATTTGTGTTTGGATATTTGTACATAGATGTTTGGATATTTCTGTTTGATATTGGATATTATGAATTTGGATATTTGGATATTTGGATATTTGTTGATCGTACATGGATGTTTGGATATTGGATATTATGAATATGTGTAATATTTACGAAAAGGAAATAGAATGTTTCTGTAATTTTTTTTAATTAATTTTGCATTTAGCGACGGACTAGCGACTAATTAGCGACGGATATATCTTTTTAGCGACCGATGAGCGATTAAATAGCGACGGAAAATCCGTCGCTAACTGGGTTATATAAATATTTGCAGTTACCGACGGACGAGCGACGAACAATCCGTCGCTAACTGGTTGAAATAAATTTGCAGGCAGCGACGATCTAGCGACCAACTAGCGACGGAACTTCCGTCGCTAACTGGGTACGATTAATATTAGCGACGGAATATCGACTACCTAGCGACGGCAAATCCGTCGACATGGTTCTGGAAATATGGTAGGTTTCCAGAGACTTAGCGACGGATAATGGGTCGCTAATCCGTCGCTAATCTGTCGAGGATGACGACGGACTAGCGACGGCTTAGCGACCCATTATCCGTCGACATGGTTCTGGAATTATGGAAGCCTTCCAGAACCAGGCCGACGCCCTACCCGTCGCTAATCCGTCGCTATTACGTCGAGGTTAACGACGGAATGGCGACGGAATAGCGACTGATTTTGCGTATCAGGAACCTCTCTGATACGCTTTTACCGACCTATTTACGACGGCTTAGCGACGGATATTTTAATATTATATGGCATGTAAACCGACGGGAACAAGTCGCTAATCCGTCGCTAATCCGTTGAAAGGCAACCGTCGGTAATCAGTCGCTAGTCCATCGGTTAATCATTTGTCCGACGACTTAGCGACGGACAAATTTTAGCGACGACGTATTTCCCGACGGCCATTTTCATCAAATATCCGTCGCTATGCCGTCGGTAATTTATGTTACCGACGGATTCGGGACGGATGTGGCCGTCGCTAAAGTTGGTTATTTTGGTAGTGAAACCCAAGACATGAAAAACAGTATGCAAGAAGCATAACAGGGTGTGTGTGAGTGTCACAAGAGTGCAAGAGTGTGTATCATGTGAAACAGTAGAGTGAACTAAGGGAAATCAATATCTTAGTGTGACAGGGAGTATAGGGATGAAGGGTGTAGGTACATGTGAGGAATAGGAATCAATTTGACAGCTTAATAAATGAGAATAGTTGACAGTCTAAAATACTACAGGGAGCTAAATATTGACAGTTTATAGGGGAAGTCAAATGACAGTTAACCTTTAGGATCCCATTGTAGCCATTCATCCCATAGAACTAACTAACAATGTTCGGAATTAGTATGGAAAGAAACATGAATCTCAGTTTGATAAGGAATGAACATAAGACATTTAACAAGTAGTAAGATAAATCCTAGTCTCAGGTTTGTTGCCAGTTTATATGCATTTGAAAATCATCCATCCCATGAATAATCAGTGAGCTAATCATTGGAGTAACAAAATTGGAAAATGAACTTAAAATCAGTTGACAGGAATTAAATGAAATCAATTAACAGATCTATTAAACCAGTTTTGACATAGGAACTAACATTGGGAATCAACATAGGAAAGTAACCTGGTATTGAACACTTTAATCTAGTTTAAAAACTGGAATTTGAGTGACAGTTAAACAAATGAATGCAACATTGACAGTTAAGTAACTTTCCAACCAATACCAAATCAGTGACAACCCTTAACAGTACTAACACATGTCCATGAATCATCTTATAACAATAAACTCCAAACTCAGTTAAATGGGAAATTAATCTCAGCAATGAAGAACAGGTATCAGTCGATTCAGTCCAACTCAATGTTCGAAATCCCATTCTAGATCAAACAACCTAATCTAATATGAAAAAAATGAACTAACATGAACTATCAAACATGTAGGATAAATCATGACAATTAAAACATCATTAAATCAAATTAAACATGGAATTAAAGCTCAGGAATTAAAGAATAGGACTGCGTATCAGTCCTTTCTGGGAACATCAAATTTGAATATGCAAATTAAACTAATCAGAGATTAGTGAATATATTAGGACATGATTTTAGCATTTAAACATAACTTATTCATAATAAAATCTCAGAAAAATTAGACAGGAATGTAACAGTGTACAGTCACTGATACTTTGAGTATCAGTCGACTGAACACTCTCAATCCCTATTCGATTTCCCATTTTAATAAGTAAATTACATAACAGAGATTGTTAACCAAATCTAGGATCCTAATTAGCATTTTAAATCATAAATTAAACAATAAGAATGGAATTTAACACTGAAATCAATCACTGGATAGTACACAGGAAAACAGTGTCGTGCACACGTGCACGTGTCTGTAGGACACGACACACGACACGTGGGGTCTCGTGGTCATACCTACGTGTAGCCCACGTGTCAGGCTACACATAGGACCCAACACGACACGACCATGTCGTGTCTAGAGTGGATACGACTCGCGTATCAGATGCGTGTTTCCTGTGCGCACAGTCTCAGTGTGTAACCAGTGCGCGTGTCCGTACGCACCCGACACGCCACCAACTGACACGAGACTTGGGTAGTGTCGTGTCAGACACTGCTCCAAGCTCCACGTCCAATGGCACGTGCCCAAGTGTCCAGTATGAGTCGCACGACCCTGCGGGTAGCAGGACAGTGCGCCCAGGCGCGCGCGACCGTGTCCGCGAGTCCATTTCGACTCGGACACGACTCAAATCCAACTCAGTCAAGCACAGTCGCGTAAGCGACAACAAAATAAGAATTTTCATTCAAACACAATTCAAAAACAGTGAAAAAAATCCTATTGAGGCATTAGGTCGAACACTTGCGACCATGGTCTGATACGTGTCCGATATGGACACGTATTGGACACGAACCCTAGCAATGCCTATACCAACAGAGAGAGGGAACCTAGGGCTTCCTAACCATGCAAGGAAATCGAGATTTGGTGGAGTGAATGGAAAGTTACCTAGGTGTGTTCCTTCACAAGGAAAAGCCCCAAAAATAAGATCTCCTCTAGCTAGCCAATGGCTCCAAATTGGCCCAAACCTGAGATTATCCTCCATGAACAGTAGGAAAATGAAATTTAGATCACTATGGAAGAAGTCTCAATGAAAATGGACCATTAATGAATAAACTATGAAGAAATTTCAAGAAAATAAACCTTGTTCTTAGAATGGTGGAAAGAATGGAAAGAGGCACAAGTTTCAAGAGAGATTTTATAGGGATAGGTGCCCTATGTGGCTGGTCATCCATGCTAGGTTTAGGGTTTTGGAGAATCAATCTAAGGGCTCTCATCCCATCTAGTTTATTCAAGGGTCAAAATCAAGGCCCCCCCTTAATCAAGTTGCAACCTAGTCATTCTAACTAGTCATGACTAACCATGACCAACTCAATTTCTAACTTAGTCTAACCATGACTAACTAGGACTAACCTAGGTTAGGTCAATTCTAGGTTGGGGCTACTAACAATCACATGGCAATCAATTAAATAATATTAAATCACACCATTTAATATAGTATATATTAATTCCAAATAATTATAATAATTTCAAATAAATTCAAGATAACCAATATCCTCAAGCTAAATGTAATAAACAAAATCTCTACCCACATGGTTAGGCTCTAGGGCAGGCAGTCACTACGGCTTCACTAGCTGCACACCAAATCACAAGTCATGATTTAAATAGTTTTAAAATTATTAAAAATCACCAAAAATCATATTATTAAATTTTAAAAACCATAATTAAATAATTTAAATACAAAATTTCAAAATTACCCTCATTTCAGAAACTGGGTGTTACAATCCTACCCACCTTATAAAAATTTTGTCCTCGAAATTAAGATGGTAGCAGTCCTTCTAGGTCAAACACCCCACAATCAAAGTCTCACTCATACCGTCAGATAATCATATGCGTCTGTCCAAAATCATGATACTCAGAATCTTCGTCGTGCTAGTGAGCAAAGCTACGATAATCACAGAGTCCTCGACCAAGGCACATATCTCTAGAATCATGGTATTTAAAATTTTTGCATTGCCGCATGCTTGGCAGCAAAAACCTTAAATTCCCATACCCGAAAAATACGTCCTAAATCTGACTATATGTCCTCACTATGCCAGCTAACACGACTTATCGAAGATTTTAGATTCCATAACTGGGTGACCTAGCCCATATAATTCATCTCAGAAGGAAATAAAACATAACACAAGGACAACGGGACAAAATTGATAAATCAACAAGGAACAAAAGGAATCAAAATTTTAAGGAAGTTATAAGAGGCAATTGCAGAATTTGAGTCAAAAGAACGGAACCTGCAACTAGATCTCTACTGGCCTGAACATCCTCGACTGTCCTGGCGAAAGCTCGCCCTCGCTGGCCTCCTCTGGCCTGCTACTGATGCTGCATATACCTCTGCTGCTGAGTCGATAAAGGTAATCCCGTCTGCTGGTCTACCAGAGCCCTAGCTCCTGCTCCCTGAACTGCCTGTCCTGATGACTCGGGACACTCTCTCAAACGATAATGCGGTGCCAGGACGTTGAAGATTTACTATTAGAGCCTGCCATTGATGGATAAGTGTGCCTGAAGTATCTGGCCTTCATGAACCTAGCCCATGCAGATCGACTTTTATGAAGCTGCCACCATATATTCATAGAGCAAGCGTCAACGACATGTGATTGTTGGCCCATTGGTCATGGTCAAACCTGATTTTTAATAATTGATCAAACTCTATCTCGATATCAATGCAAGTTAATTCAGATGTTTACCTATGACATTTTGGACACTGCTCAACGATGGATATCTACTATGTTCAAGACCGAAGCTGTTTGCCATTCAGAATGTATTTCCTTCAAAGCAATGTAATTTTTCATTTTATTGAGTCTAGGAATACATTGTACACCAAGTCGTACTGACAAATAGGCTATCCGGAATCATTTTTCAAAATCACCTTATCCTTTTAAAAATGACCTATGTTTTTGAAAAACATTATTTTTACAAAAAGCTTCTGAAGGACTTTTCAAAAAGACAAAATAATTTGTCTCAAAATCAACTGGCAGAACCCTACCAGAACTCGGCCAGAGTTCGGCCAAGTTGAACGTTATATGAACATTTGATTTTGAACTTGGTCTTCCTTCAGTTGCGATTTGTTACAAAGAGTTCTGTCCGAATTCTGCCCGAATTCTGTCAGAGTTCTGTCTTTGGAAAAACTATAAATAGAGAAGGATTTCGATCATTTCAAATCACCAATTCACTTTCAATCTCTTCTCTTCTAAAGCTTATATTGCTTCCAAAGAGTTCTAAAAAGCTTCCATTTTCAAATCCCAAGCCAGTTACAATCCTCTAGTCGATTTGCTAGTACGGTGCGGTCTAGAAGTTTCAGAGCGATTGTAATTAGAGGTTTGATTGAAGATAAAACTCTTCACAATTGAAGTTGGTCGAGTTCTTCGTATCAAAGCTCACGTATGTAGAAGTTGCAAGGACTTCGTTTGAAAACTTGCGAGATTTTCCAATAGTGGATTCAACTGGAAGCTAGAGTTCTTCCGACTGGACTAGTCCTCACAAGAAGGAAACTAGTATAAATCTCGGTGTTTGCGTTTGCCTTCTGATCACTCTTTTATTTTTGTTATTTACGTATATCTGTGATCTAACTGCTAACGAGATTTTTTTATTAGCAATATTTCGCTGCCTACTCTATTCACCCTCCCTCTAGAGTATTCTGCTTTACAATTTCGTTCCTACAGTGATAGCCTAGCGAAACCTAGTCCGCCCTCTCCTGTGGGTTTGGGCATGGTTTCCCATCTGGCCCAGTGATGCTTGTCCTTGCCGTCACAGTACCCCTAGAAGAAGTCCGCAAAAAGGGTTTCAATGGACGAGAGAACCTTTTTAGGGGAGAGCAAGCGGCAAGGGTATAAATGGGGATAGAAGAGAGGACGTGCTGAATCAGAATCATCTTCACGCCCGACGATAAGATAGCGTTGTGTCATCCCTCAACTTTTTTCCTGATTTTGCCCACCAGCCCTTCAAAAATGCTCGCATTGGATCTGTCGTATACCAACGGGCATCCTATGTAAGAGAACAGAGGGTATCCAACAGAGAATGAGGTGTGTTGGCGAGGTTAGAGGAGTGCTCTCCGTTGGTCGAGTGGTGGGTATAGATAACACACTTGTCGGGGTTGACACGCTGACCTGATCATCTGGAATGTCTTTGCAGCGTGTTGTGAACCATTCTACAGATCTAATATCATTGGAGGAAAAGATAAGGATGTCACCAGCGTATGCCAGGTGGGTGATGATCAAGCATCCGCTGGTGGTGTGAAAGTGATGGAAACGGTAGGATCCTACCATTTTATTAAGATTTTTGCTAAGATCTTTCGCAGCTATAATAAAAATAGTGGCTGATAAATGTAGTGCCCGGTCCCTACATTGTGCCCCATTTTCGTCCACGGGGTGCACGAGAAAGGAATACTGTCGCTATCGATTAGCTCGGGACCGATAGGTCAGAATCGGCTGAGTCGATCGAACGGGAACGGTTGAAGTAAGATCCATTCCATCCCATATTCAGCGGGTTCCGCCTCAACGTTTGGCTCTGCGACTGAGTGTAGAATGCTTGTCATAATAGTGCAAAATCAAAGAAATCGTGGCATGATTCTTCACGAAACACTTTCTATCAAACTGCCGGTATTGAAAATAGAAAACGTGCTTTCTTATGCAATTCCACTTAGCCTATGCAAAATAATGAATAAATCGAATAACGTTTATCGTAACGATATGGCTAAGTGAGTAAATCGACTAAGTTCAAAAGAAAGGCTAAGTTTCGCACATAAAAGAGGAAGGATAAAGTTCTAGAAAAAAGATAGCATTTTTCAAGACTCTATAAACGGTCATTAGACAACTTATCGACAAGGTGTAGTTTCCTCGAACGGTTGCCTAGGCGAAGGGACCAATTCGGCCCGGGAGGAACGAGTATAGCAAGCGCCAGCCTTACATCGACGTAGGTTAATCGGGATATTTCGCACAGGGCTCGCTACCCGTCGCGAAACGGTCGCCATCTAACCCAGCTATTGCCCGTGATGGCTTGACATTGCCAGTGACCTTCACACCCTTTCACTGCTTAACAAATGCACGTGACACGGGATGAATATGATAGCTTCTTAATGTTATACAATTTCATATGCTTGCTTCAAAATATGTTAACATGGAAATCGATCAGGGTGGTTAGAAAAATCACAGAAATAGCTAGCTAACATGTTTATAAAACTGCTTCAATCAAATACAGAGCTTGGATGTTAATTAGCCATTCGCCAGTACATGTGATCGTACTGATCCTCGCACTTTCCAGGTCCCGCGAATCAGGAAGGATGTGCCAACTAGCTCGGCGACGTTCGTGATTTTGAAGCTTCGGCCGCACGTCGAAGACTTGTCCTGCAACTCCATTTTTGGAGACTCTCAACTGTCCAAGGAAGATGGCTCAGCATCCCTCTATTTCAAGTCACTGGAGTACTCTGTTGTATATTGAGGGATGTGTGCAATGTATGGAACGACTATCTCATTGGTACTCTTTTGTAATTGAGTCATGTTGTAGCCTGCACGACATGAGTCATGTACTGGAGTCTGTAAATGATGTCCATTATCAATAAAGATCAAATTTCCTGTACTTAATATGTGAATCAATTTGTCTACTTGCTCTCTTAGACCTCGTGTCTCGGATTACCCTATGACTATGCTTTTTGCCATCGCAAACTAGGTTCACACGGCATCACGCCCAGGGGATGACTATCGATTCGACAGAATCGGGACATAACATAATGGTATCAGAGCACAGCTTTACGTCCTTGGCCTTCGGTGTCGAGTTTTGTCATGACCTGCACCCGCTTTTTGGATACGATACGTGTCCATGCCCAGCCTACGCTGCAGTGTCGGCGGTAGTATGCTGTCTAGCCCGCAATAAACAAAGTGCTCATAAATACTAACTGCTCATTCACAACAACTAAATCAACTTTACAAAATTTAGAAGTTTTACACTTGAAGAAGAATATAAGGTTTTAGAATTATAGAAAACTACCACACATCTAACTGGTCTTCTATGGTTTGGCCTTTGAGTCTCTATCTCCCCCTCGTATGGTCCATAGCACAAAAGTAGACACGTCATCCTCACCTATAACAACGATCCAGTCAGGAAAGGAGCAGAGTACAACCATATTGCAATTAATGTTGTTAGTCCAAAATAAGTTAGAACAAGCGAGAAACAATGATGGCAAAGAGTATATAAAGAACTAGTACTAGCCACGTATGAACGATCAAGATATGAACTAGCAAAATGTAAACTAGCAAGATGGGATCTAACAAGATATAAACTGGCAAGATGTAAACTAGCAAGATATGAACTAACAAGATAATGGACTAGATGAAGGAAAAATTGGAACCACTATGTGTGTGTGTGAAATACCTTTTAATACGTGAACGGTTGGGCTAATATGGCACATCATACGATGGCTCTTATTCAGTAATTGGTACGGCTAACTCATACGTGGGTGTGTATGACTTAGCTATCATTCGGTAACGGTAATTAGGTTTGTTCACGTATTTATCGAGTATTTCTCCTCCCGACTCTCTAACAATCAATAACGGTCAATGATACACTAAGAAGGATACGATAACTACCATGTCATAATTGTGTCTCAATGGAATATCAAGCAATGACTCAACGGGATATCAAACGAGAAAATTATAGAGTAAACGTTATAATGAACTAAAACATAAATGCAATAATGTACTTGCCTGAATCCTTGCACAAACTATAGTCACAAGCCGAGGATGAGGGGATGCCGATCTATAAGATGTCAACCTATAACACACATTGCACCACGAACCGTGCACGAAAACAACAAATCAATTCTAATGTTCTAGTTCTAAATAGTGGCTAGTTGGGTTACTAATCTAATAATAATTAATTCTGAAATAATTCACTTAAAAACCTAATTTAGCATAATAATAATATGAATATAATCTAAACATGCAAGTTTGGCCATCAAAAGTCGTGTTTCTCAATTTTGGAAACTATGGCACGCAAATCGAGATGTGCCATTGACTTTTTAGTCAAATGCTGTGAACTCTAGATTTTGAAAGTGCACATTCATAGATTTCAGCGCTACGAGTGTGCTGGAATCGACCGTACCACAAAATCACGCTTTGATCAAAAGATATCGCCGTTATGACTAATCGTGACTAAAACGGGGATCAACCGATCAGTTCTAAGTTCAACAGAATAAATAAAATAATAGATTAATGAAATAATTTCTGTAAAAAAATATATGTCGTAGAGCTCTGTGTTAGCTTTCTGAAACTTCAAACGATTCATGATTTTGATTTCTGGTTCTCCCGGAATCTCGAAAATACCGAAATGTGTCAAGTTTCGGACAACCGACACTCTACGAATTTTCTAGAAATTTAGGTTCAGAAATTGTGAAAATAAATTACATATTCAGAAATCTTATCTAGATACGAATCCAACAAAAAAACGGCGCACGAAAATCACGTCGGAGTTGGCAAAAATCGTTTCGGGAAGTCGGAAACCCTAGATGAGTTCTCCCACAAAAGACGGCTGGAATTTAATTAGGGTGGACGAATATAATAATATATATATAAGAGAGAGAGAGGCGGTGGCTGACAGGTTTGAGCGCCGAGAGGTGGGCCAGGGTACGGCTGACTGTGTAATATTTTAGGAAAATAGGTTTTTAATTACCAGAAATGAATTTTTAATCAGTTTTTAATCAAATAACTCAAAATAAATATGTAAAAATATCAAAAAAATTTGTAAAAATTCCAGAAAATATAAAATAACATATAGAACCCTAGAAAAATATTTGGGGTCAATATTTTCTCATAGGCTTGCACAGTAAATTCTAGAAGTCATAGAAAGTAGGTTTTTTTCTATATTTAATTATCTAAAAATTCCAAAAAATTTGTAGAAAAATATAGAAAATATATTTAACCAAATAGAGCCTAAAAAAATAATGGATCTCAAAATAGTCATAAATGGCCTTAAAATAAATTATAAAAGTCATTCATAAATATAATTCTCCATAGAATAAATATTTAAAAATATATAAAAATATCTAAAAAACATAATAAAATATAATATAGCCATAGAATGCATATAGACCCTATCTAGAGATCATGTGACCACAAGATGGTCATAACTCACCAACAAGCTTTGGCATGACTCCCAATGACCATAAAATTAATCATAAACAAATAAAATTAAAAAAATTAAAAATTTGGGAAGTGGACTTACAAGTTTCTAGTCTCAAACCGTTGACCTCTTATCAGTGAGATGAGTTATTCCATACGCTGAACCCAGGACATTTCTGAAAATAACGAGAGTTGACTTTCATTTCCCTGCAGTTGCGGGAGCTTGGGCGGAGGACCAGACGAGCGCTTCTAGCGGCTCGAGTAGTTCCAGACCCGAGTATTCCGTCAACCCAACAGGGATGACGCCTACCCTAGTCGGATCTTCCGGCGACCCGATGCAACGGATGCTGCAGATGCTCTAAATGCAGCAACGCCAAAATGAGCTCCATTGTCAGTAAGTGGAGGCTCGTCAGACCCAGTTCGAGGCTCAATTCAAGGTACAGCAGCACCAGCTGAATATACTCCAGCAAATTATACAATCAATCGTGGTCAACAACAATTCAATGTTGACGCCTACCGTGACCGAGCCTGCGGTTCGATCCAATGAAGCTGAACAGGAGGCGCCCGTGCTCTCACTTGTGGCACCAAAAAGTTCTAACTTTGACGTGTCAAAATTTATGAAAAGCTTCCTCACTTCCTTCAACGGCACAGAAGATCCCTCCGTGGCGATCGACTGGTTGGAGTAGCTGGAAGACAAGTTCGAGCTTCTGGGTGTTGAAGACTCGAAGAAAGTCGCGTGTGATCAACTTCTACTTCGAATGAACGCGCACGATTGGTGGGCCATACAGAAGCAGGCAATTCGACGTAAAGACGGGACGACAGCGATCTCATGGGCCACATTCAGAAATACGTTCGAGACCGAATTTCTTTCTGCAGCCGTGCGACAGGAAAAGAAAACTAATTAATGCAGTTGAGGCAAGGAAATATGACTGTACGACAATATGCGACCGAATTCGACAAACTGGCCAAATTTTTTGGAGCATATCTACCTACAACTGCAAGTCGAGCTCAACGATTCGAAGTGGGCCTGTGTTCCTCTATTCGTGCTCATGTTTCGGTGCCTGAATCCAAAACCATAGGCGAGGCACTCAACCATGTCCTCCATCTGGAGTCCGAGTATCCTCCTGCTACTACTGGCGCTATTTACTTTAATAACAAATGCCATAGTAATACGGGAGGCAACAACGCGCACAAGCATCAAAATTACGACAACGGAGGCGGCAACTAGACGAAGGATCGAATAGTGTATAATTTCTGCCACAAAGAGGGGTACATGGCCAACAAGTGCCGATTGAAGAACGGAGCATGTTTCGGGTGCGGCCGAATGGACCACATTGCACGCAACTATCTGGAGAAGCCAAATCAGCACCCCCAACAACATCATCAGAATCGAAGCCAAGCACCTCGGCCTCTACTGACCGCACAACAGAATAGCCAAGACCGTCGCCCCAATGCTCAGGGCCGCATCTACGCCATGACTCGAGACGAAACATTCGCATATGATACAGTCATGACTAGTATATACTGTAATTCAATAATAAACCTGCTCGTGTATTGTTTGATTCAGGTGCCACATATAGTTTTATATCGGCGGACTTCACCGCCGAGCACAAATTTCCTCTGACACTGCTGGGTCTCGATCTTACTGTTAACGTACCGTCGGGCATGCCACTACTTGCAAATTTAGTCTGCAGAGACGGAATCATCTGTATATGTGGTCAAAAGATCAGTCTTGATACGATAGTTCTGGATATTAAAGACAACGACATCATTCTGGGGATGGATTGGCTCGGTCCGTGCAATGCAACCATAGACTGTGCTGAAAAGAGTGTCACATTCTGCATACCTGGAGTGTCTGAATTCTGCTATTCGTGTGGTGAGGCGTCGCCAACCTGCATGGTGATATCCGTAATATCTGTTCGACGGATGTTGCATTTCGGGTGCAAAGGCTATCTAGCGTCCATTCGAGACATGCGATAGGATGGTGCAAACGCGGGTCAGACCGACGTTGTGGCAGAATTCCCAAATGTGTTCCCGGACGAACTGTCCGGCATGCCGTCCGATAGAGAGATTTAGTTTACTATCAATACATTCCCCGATACCCGACCGGTCTCTAAAGCCCCATACAGAATAGCCCCTGTAGAGCTTAAAGAACTCAAAGTACAGTTGCAAGAGTTGCTCAACAAGGGATTCATTCGACCCAGCGTCTCGCCATGGGGAGCGCCCGTACTTTTCTTCAAGAAAAAGGATGGCTTACTTCGTCTTTGTATCGATTACCGCGAGCTGAATAAAGCTACCGTCCGGAATAAATACCCCATGTCCCACATAGACGATCTGTTTGATCAGCTGCAAGGAGCTACGGTGTTCTCTAAAATTGATCTGCGTTCAGGTTACCATCAACTCGAGATCAAGCCGTACGATGTGCCAAAGTCTAACTTTCGTACTCGATACGGCTATTACGAATTCATGGTAATGCCGTTCAGCCTAACGAACGCCCCTGTTGCTTTCATGGATTTGATGAATCGGGTGTTCCGACCATTCCTCGACAAGTTCGTAGTAGTCTTTATCAACGATATACTCGTCTACTCGAAGAATATGCAGTAACACACTGAGCATCTACAGACTGTGCTTCAGACCCTTCGAGAAAATCAGTTATATGCAAAGTGAAGCAAATGTGAATTCTGGCTGAGCAACGTCGCATTCCTCGGACACATCATTTCAGCTAAAGGTATTGTAGTCGATCCAAAAAAAGTTGAAGCCGTTGTCGATTGGAAACAGCCAATATCGTCGGCGAGATTCGAAGTTTCTTTGGCTTAGCGGGATACTACCGACGCTTCGTGAAAGACTTCGCAAAGATCGCATCGCCTCTGACTCGCCTCACCCAGAAAGAAGTCACATTTGAATGGTCAAGCGACTGTGAAGCTTCCTTCCAGTAATTAAAGCGATGGCTTGTCTCGACCCCGATACTCGTACTTCCAGAAGGGACTGAGGGTTTCCAGATATTCAGTGATGCGTCCGGTCAGGGCTTGGGGTGTGTGCTGATGTAGTGGTACAAGGTGACATCTTTTGCTTCTCGATAGCTAAAGCCACACGAGAAGAACTATCCTACTCATGACCTGGAGTTAGCGACGATTGTGTTCGCGTTGAAATTATGGTATCACTATCTTTATGGCGTAGTGTGCATGATCTATACCGATCACAAGAGCCTTAAGTATCTATTCACATAAAAAGAACTGAACTTGCGGCAAAGGTGTTGGCTTGAACTGATCAAAGATTACGACTTGACTATTAACTATACGCCGGGAAAGGGAAATATTGTGGCGGACGCTCTGAGTCGAAAGTATATTACCTCACTATCCATCGATCGCAAACTGCTACGCGACCTAGAAGAGATAGGAATCGAACTCCGAGTCCGATTCAGGAATGTGCAATTGGCAAAGTTACAGTTAGAGCCGAGCTTGCAAGAAAAGATCAAGATCACTCAGAAGGACGATCTGTACTTGAAGAAAATGTGAGAGCTAATCTCGATAGGTAGGACGACCGACTTTGCGGAAGACGAAACCAGCATGCTTCTATTGAAGGGTAGGCTATACATTTCGAATAATTCAGAACTTAAAAAGGAGATATTGTCGAAGGCACACTATACGAAGTACACCTTACATCCCGGTAGTACGAAAATGTACATGGACCTCTGCATAAACTTTTGGTGGCACGGAATAAAAAGAGATGTGGCACTCTTTGTGTCGTAATGCATGGCCTGTCAGTAGGTGAAAGCTAAGCACCAGAGACCGGGCGAGGAGATGCAGAATCTGGCAATTCTAGAATGGAAGTGGCAGCACTTGTGCATGGATTTTATTGTTGGTCTGCCAAAGATGTCGCGGGGAAATGATATCGTCTGGGTCATCGTCGATCGACTAATCAAGTCAGCGCACTTCATTGCCATTAAAGTTGCTTGGAGCATTGATCGCCTGGCACAGATTTATTTTGATGAGATAGTACGGCTGTACGGAGTTCCAGTATCCATAGTCTCTGATCGGGATTCACGGTTTATGTCATGATTCTGGAGTAGCCTTCAATCGGCTCTAGGTACCAAGTTACAGTTCAGCTCGGCTTTCTATCCTCAGACCGACGGCCAAACAGAGCGCATCAATCAGATTCTCGAAGACATGCTACGACTCTGCACAATTGACTTCAAATCAAGCTGGGGTGTTCATCTACCTCTACCTGAATTTTCATACAACAATAGCTATCAATCCAGCATCCAAAGTGCTGTATGAACCCTTGTATGGACGAAAGTGCCGATCATCTATTTGCTGGGACGAAGTCGGAGAGCGGCAGATTCACGGCCCGGAACTGCTGGAACAGACTGTGCAAAAAGTTTGACTCATTTGGGAAAGATTAAAGACCGCACAGAGTCGCCAGAAAAGTTATGCAGATGTTCATCGTCGCCCCCTCGAGTTTCAAGAAGGCGATCACATATTTCTTAAAGTGTCGCCTATGCGAGGAGTTACTCAGTTCGGCGCGAAGGAAAAGTTGAGTCCGAGATTCGTTGGACTGTTCGAAATACTCGAGCGGGTCGCCCCAGTGGCCTATAAAATTGCCCTACCGCCGGCGCTAGAAGGTGTACACAATATCTTCCATGTCTCTCAGTTGCGAAAGTATGTGTACGACTCTAGCCACGTGGTAGATTTTGGCCAGCTGGAGATGAAGTCCGACTTATCCTACATTGAAAAGCCAATTCAAATCTTAGAACGCAAGGATAAGCTGCTACGAAATCGAGCGATCCCTTTTGTCCATGTCCACTGGAGGAACTATTCGGTCGAAAAGTCGACGTTGGAGCTTGAATCGAAAACAAAGGAAAAATTTCCTTTATTGTTCTCGTAGAGGTAGGTTCTATCCTTAAGTTTCGAGGATGAAAATTTTTATTACTTTGTTATAGTGTAGTGCCCCGTCCCTACATCGTACCCCGTTTTCGTCCATGGGGTGCGCGAGAAAGGAACACTGTCGCTATCGATTCGGTCGGGACCGATAGGTCAGAATCGGTCGAGTCGATCGAACGGGAACGGTTGAATTAAGATCCATTCTCCATTATGGATTGGCTTCTTCGGAACCAAGTCCCATATTCAGCGGGTTCTGCCTTAAGGATTGGCTCTGTGGCTGAGTCAAGAGAGACCTCCCGTTGCTCTGGTTTTCATGCCGCACTTGATTTGGCTTTGGCTTTGGTTTTCGTGAATGTATTTTTCGTGAATGTTTTCGATGGGTTTTCGTGACTTGCATTTTCAAGCTTCACATTCGTATTGAAATTCCTTGAATTACACAGTGTTCTAATCAGTTGCTTATGTGATTGCAGGTGATCGTGTAGGCAATGTCAGTGCAGCCAACCAGTCGCTCGCTTGAAGCAAGTCTAATACGAGTGGCTGACCTCCTTCGCCTCATCCCTCTATTTCAAAATTAATATGAAGTTAAATGAATGCTTGTTATAATAGTGTAGAATCAAAGAAATCGTGGCACGATTCTTCACGAAACACTTGCTATCAAACTGCCGGTATTGAAAATAAAAAACTTGCTTTCTTATGCAATTCCACTTAGCCTATGCTAAACAATGAATAAATTGATTAATGTTTATCGCAACGATATGGCTAAGTGAGTAAATCGACTAAGTTCAAAAGAAAGGCTAAGTTTCGCACATAAAAGAGAAAGAATAAGGTTCTAGAAAAGAGATAGCATTTTTCAAGACTCTGCAAACGATCATTGGACAACTTGTCGACAAGGCGTAGTTTCCTCGAACGGTTGCCTAGGCCAAGGGACCGATTCGGCCCGGGAGGAACGAGTATAGCAAGCGCCAGCCTTACATCGACGTGGGTTAATCGAAAACTTTCGTACAGGACTTGCCACCCGTTGCGAAAGGGTCGTCGTCTAACCCAGCTATAGTCCGTGATGGCTTGACATTGCCAGTGACCTTCACACCCTTTCATTGCTTAACAAATGCACGTGACACAGGATAAATATGATAGCTGCTTAATGTTATATAGTTTCATATGCTTGCCTCAAAATATGTTAACATGCAAATCGGTCCGGGTGGTTAGAAAGATCACAGAAATAGCTAGCTAACATGTTTATAAAACTGCTTGAATCAAATACAGAGCTTGGATTTTAATTAGCCATTCGCCAGTACATATGATCGTACTGATCCTCGCTCTTTGCAGGTCCCGCAAATCAGGAAGGACGTACCAACTAGCTCGACGACGTTCGTGACTTTGAAGCTTCGACCGCACATCGAAGACTTGTCCCGCAATACCACTTTTGAAGACTCTCAACTGTCCAAGGAAGATGGTGCGGCATCCCTCCATTCCAGGTCACTAGAGTACTCTATTTTATATTGAGGGATGTGAGCAATGTATGGAACGGCTATCTCATCAGCACTTTTTTGTAATTGAGTCATGTTGTAGCCCGCGCGGCATGAGTCCTGTACTGGAGTCTGTAAATGATGTCCATTATCAATAAAGATCAAAGTTTTCTGTACTTAATGTGTGATTCAATTTGTCTGCTTGCTCTCTTAGATCTCGTGTCTCAGATTACCTTATGACTATGCCTTGTGCGATCGCAAACTAGGTTCATACGGCATTACGCCCGGGAGACGACTATCGATTCGACGGAATCAGGGCACAAAAATAAAGGATCTTCTTGTCTGACACATTGACTAGATTTGAAGAAGCCCTCTGCTTGACCGTTAACAACCGTGGAGAACCACGAGTTATTAATCGATCTCCACATGATGTCAATCCAGGTCTCCGAAAACCCGAATGCCCTGAACACCCATATCATGAATTGCAGTCAAGCCTGTCATATGCTTTTTCCATATCCAACTTGATGGCAATGTTCCTCCCTAGACAGGAATTTCATACAGGTAACCATTTTCTAGGCCAGCAGGATGTTGTCTAATATGCTCCGACCCCGAACAAATTCCTTTGCTCTATTGAGATAATCTTAGGGAGCAGCACGGACATGCGATCGGTTATAATCTTCGAAATAATTTTGTTGGTGAAGGTGCACAAGCTGAGAGATCGAAAGTCTTTGAAGGTCTTCGGGTTATCTTTTATAGGGATGAGTATTTGGATAGCACATGATATCGATTTAGAGTACCTCGCTCTTTGGAAGAAAGCAGTGACCGCCTCATGAATATCTGACTTGATGATGTCCCAGCACGATCTAAAGAAAACACTAGTGAATCCGTCAGGTCCAGGTGCACTATGCTCGTTTAGGGCCCAAACTGCATCTTTTACTTCAATTTCGGAAGGAAGGAGCTACAGCTGAATATTTTTTCTATCTTCTATCAGGCGAGGGATCGCCACTAGGAATTCCTCGTCCTTATTGATGACTTCTTTGGTAAAGAAAAGGGAGAAGTAATCTGCCGCAACCGACTGGATATCCCGTTGATCCTTAAGGATGTGGCCGCTCCCGTCTGTAATCTGGTGAAGGTGAAGCTGTTGTCTGCGCCCCTTGACACAGGAGTGGAAGTAGCTAGATTTCCTGTCCCCCTCGGTGTCTCAGGTCAGCCTAGCTTTCTGTTTCCAGAATTCTGCCTCAACTTTCAACCGAAATTTCAGCAGCGCTTTAGAGAATTTGAGAGAGGCGCAAGCCTCGGGGGATCTGTCACTAGCGAACAGAGTCTTCGCACGGGTGACGTTGTCCTTCGCAATGTGAACGACCTGGAAGATATCTCCAAAAGCTTCCTTACTCCAGACTGTAAGAGCTTTTCTGGTGGGTTTGAGTCTGGCCGCCATACGAACCAGGGGGTCAAGATCATCGTAAGCATTCCAGGCAGTTGCTACAGTGTCTCTGAACTGGGGATGATGGCTTCAGAGGTCAAGAAAATGAAGCTTTTCTTGATTTGATTTGACATGTTGTTGATTTCTATGAGAAGAGAGAAGTGATCCGATTTTGTGTTATTGAGGTGCAAGAGATTAGTGGTTACCTCCAAATCTGACCACTGCATATTGATAAGAGCTCTAATATTGTCGCCGAGCACCTTCCTATATGTTACACCACGTGAAGGCGCTGCAAGAGAACTGAAGGGGAGACAGGTTGGAACTGAAAATAAAGTTAGTAAAATCTTGTATGGCCCGCAAAGGAGGAGGACGACCCCCGGACTTTTCCTCTCTGCAGACCACCGCATTGAAGTCTCCTACGCAAAGCCAAGGGAGGTTGATGTGGTTTTGGTATGTGTCCCTTAATGCATCCCAGAGTTATTTACGTTCGGACATATCGCAACTGCCATGGACTACAGATAACAAAGATCGTAAACGGAGCATAGGGTGTTCCACCCAATACAATAGCGCCTGTCTCGAATCATGGATAATGCCGAGCTTAACTTCAATAGAAAAGAGAATACAGATGTCGTGACAGTCGGCAATGGCTGCGGGAAAGCCTAACTGTCACGTCCCGATCCCGGAGGATCGAAAACTAGCCACTGGGCGTGATGTCGTACAAGTCTAGATTGCACTTGTACAAGGCAAAACTATTACAGTTCCTGGTATTTCTCAGAAAATATCGACAACACAGCAAAACCAAGCAGATAAATTAAAGTCACACAAGATATGAAGAAATGTATCTCTTTATTGATAATTGCAAATGGATTACAAGACTTGCAGCAGAATACAAAGTTTACAACTAATTACAAGACTTTTGAACAGCCAATTGAATATATACACTTGCCCTTTAGGCTACAACTAAATATATCGACTTCTTTATATTGAAATTGCTAATATGGCTATAATCTTACTGGTACAACTGAGTTACACTGTTCAATACATTATGTCCCGTATAGCAGAAGACATCATCTTGAAAGAAGAGCTTCTGCACACCCATCCGAATCATCTATGCCAAGTACTAATCAAACAATTTTCCCCCATATGCAAGCACCTGTAATATTGCCCACAAAGTGGGTCAGTTCATCATCAATGTACTGGCGAGCGGTGTTTGCCCGACTAACCTAAGAAGACAACACTAAGTAATCATATTAAAGAAAATTATTAACAGTGGTCTTTCTCGTCGTCTTAATTTCATGTTTGTATCCGACAAGAAGTAAAGCATGCAAATCTCATAGCCAACATATTTTAAAGCATGCAGTTATCACCCTTTGGTGATTCTTACCCACGGTCGTATATGCATCTTTCTATATTTATAATACTTACTCAGCCTGCACAAGACATTACTAGAAACAATATCATGATTCAATATAAATATCACTGTTCAGGTGATTCTTACTAACAGCCGACATCCTTTCCTGTATTTGAGTAATAACTTACTCTGCCTGCATAAGACATCATTAGCACTGGACCTATCTATATGAAGGTCACTGGCGACACGCATCTTGGACCATCTTACAGGTTTACGGTGCCCCTTACAGTGCGGGTAGCTAGCCCCACTGAAGGTCCCATATACTGTGCTACTACTTCAGCTCTGGTTCCCCCCAGGACGAATCGGGTTCCAAGGCACAGTAATACCATTCGAGGAACCACTTTGTCGATAAGTTGTCCATGACCATGCAACTATATGCAACTTATCTATGAAGAAACATATAATGCATGATAAGGAAAACTAAGTAATATTCCATCATTCTCATTCGTATTGCCATCTTGCCTTGAGCCAACGCTTACATTATCATCTGCCCAATCCAGGGTCTTAGTGAAATCTATATTCTACATCGGCACGGGATAATAGAATGTAATTACCTAAGCCCTTCCTCACATCTTTGATACCATACATCTTTCCAACCAAAATCAATGTTACTCATCGCCCAATTCCTGGGACTTAGCATCTGTTTAGTATACGTTCATTCGGACGTAATTCAAGCATACTCACTGCCCAATTATTGGGTCTTAACATCTGTGTTACCATCTATTCATCGAGCTAAGGCTCGATATACTCACCGCCTAAGTATTTGGGACTTTGCTTCACCTGTCATGTATTTCATCGCGACATCGTACAAGCATACAATTCATCTAGCAATAACAGTTTACGTTCAGGTGATTATTATCTTTTTGAATTCCATGCAAGGTGTTATTGAACAACAAAACAAGAAATATAGCATACTCATCCTTATTTTTTAAGCGTGAAGCTAAAGGATCTTCGAATGGTTCAACACTACTCACATTCATAGACGATTCTGCCACGATTGAATAGCCTTCCAGGCGATCCTTCGCATATTCCCAAGTCCAATAAGGCTTCATTGAACCAACCATCCATCATAAGGCATCTTGCGGGTCGGGGCACTACAATATATACCACTCAGAAAAAGTTTTATCGAAACTTAAAACAAAACTCATCCCCAAAACTTCAACCAACTTTTCTGAACTTCTCAATGATCGACTTGCACTTTTTAATATTTCTCCGCAATCTCTCGATTGGTTTCAAGTAATATACCGTCATGATACAACATCCCAATTGATTCGAAATAGTTTACCATCTTTGATCTTTCCTCCGCACTCGTGCAAACTCTTAGCACATGATAATCCTCCCCGTGGCTTCGTTTGAATTCAGCATACCACTTAGTTGGAATCATACACATATTTTAGGCGTCCTCGAAATATATGTACTTCAACCAAGTTCAGTGATAGAGAAAACGAACGAGCTACGGTGTAACTTCTTTTTCGAAATTAATAATTCTTTTCGAGCATCTCATATAATCCCACTTGTTTACTCAACATCCCAACCAACTAATAACACAATTGATGTTACCAATTCCAACTCAAGAATTTTCCACAATTGATCTAAAATTTTCCAAAGCATTCATTTCAAGTTCATTGTCATTCATGCCACCAAAGTTGATAAATCCTATAGCCATATTTCATTTCGATACCCCGATTCTCATCGATTAAATCTTGTACTCGTCATTATTCGCATACATACACTTTGTTTGCAACTCATAAATTTCTCGATCATAATCCATCTTCCAAGTCGTACCATCCTTCAAATTATACCGTCATTCTACTCTAGTAACATTTCTCGCTGTACTCAAACATTTTCTCATATTTTATCAAGCCAACATATTATCCTCTCGCATAAGCAACTTTCATATTCTGGCAACATTAATTCCGATGGTCATTCCTATTCACATACGCTCTCGTCAATCTCGGCTACATGCACTATCCAATTCCGTCCTTACACTTATTCTCAATTTTTGACCCGATCAATAAAATTATTCTAACTGTCTCAAGGCACTACTATCAATTTACGCAGCTCATTATTAATCAACCAATTCCAACCAATTCTAACAATTTTTGGCATTCCAACAAAGGCCACTAAATCTTCGTAACCAACACGATCCATCATTCCATCCAACATTATAACACCTAATTTCCCAATCTCCATTCCATTCCGAAGCTTACCTTCTGACACATCTTACTCATTCTGATTATAATCATGCAACATTAATAGGGACATCCTACGGTTTTTCCACAGTCAACTTAGCATTCAGCCAAGTCTCTACGGTCAGCAAATCTAAGCTAAACCAGACATTCAGCTAACTCATATGATATGGATAGCTATCAGGGACATACTTATCTCTTATCTTAGAGGCAACCAATTCTTATCATAGGAACAACTCTATGGTCTGACCAACTTAAAGACATGGGACACCACCCCAATCTTATGAACTTATTTCTAAAGCGGACAACTGAAATGACATAGCCAACCAATCTGAAACTTAAACAACCAACCGATATTCTAGGCAACCAACCGACACTCTAGGCAATCAACCGATATTCTAGGCAATCAACCGACATTCTAGGGTCAAGTCTTTTTACCCGTACTCATACTCGGGCCATACCCAACGAAGTATCATTCTAGACTTACCTACAACCGACAAAATCTATCCACAATACTATCCAACAATTCTTATGGGTCACTCTCGAAGCCATCATATAAAACTCCTCAATCGAATATCCAAACTTTAAATTTCCACTTGCATAGACATAGCATCTGTTCGATCCAACTTGCATCCTCATATCGTACTCAAATTATCTATTCAATTGGGTCAACTATTCTGAGTTATAATCCGACATGGTTACCTCAATAGTCTACTATTTAGCATCTTTTTCTATGGTCTCTTCGCGATATATTCATTTCCCACATTTTTAGATCATCGACACGGAATGTACTCTCTTAACCAACAAAATAAGGCAACTATATAATCGTATTCCTTCTGAAAGCATCATTTATAAACTTTTGCTAGCACCCAACACGGTCATCTCTTAGCAATTCACGTTAACCATCAATATTCGTTTTGCATCATCTTCTTGTGATTCCATAAGAAGATTTACTATTCATGCACCGATCCAATCTCTATGGCCCCAATCATCTAGCATTCGTATATCGGTCATCTTAGTGGATATAACATAACTCATTAGCTAAGTCATAATCCAACAATTCTATATTCCACCAAACTTGTTATTCATGCGACAACATCATCTACTGACAGGGTCTATTACACATCGTTGCACCTCGATACTTATTTGTATCCCAGCCATTTAACTCTCATAAGAAACATCTACTCTTTTATGCATCAAGGGACAAGTACTTATTCTCTATGCCTCAAAATAGTCAAGGGTCATAACTTGTTAATTTGGGACACATCAAATTCTCTCAAGCACAACTGTACAACGTGTTAAGATCATCTATTCCTCAAGCCCATTTTCTATTTTTTGGTCGTTGATGCAACTCTCTGCATCTTCTAAATCATTCGCAACATCCCGATAAGCACCTAACATTACCATCAACTCTGTCGATATCCAACATACAATTTTATTTTACTCAATTCCAACATCGTTCAATATTCGGTCTTCATTGTTCTCGCAAAATCTTTCGATAGCAACACCACACCATCGTTACCAAGCCTACAATCCTTTTACCCAACATAATGCTAACCGTCAAAGTCTAGCGATGGTTCATCCGAACACATCAAAATTCATAATGGGTCATCCGAACTTAAAAATCAAGGAACACGTCTAGCCTTCATGTATCAATCGTAATCTCAGATACGACTCGATACTACCCAATACCTTATAGGTAAAGCAATCACTAAATTATGAACACATCAAGGGTCAAGGAACATCTTATCACGATGAGGGTATATGTAATATACCACTCAGAGCTCAAGCCATTCCCAACACAATATTTTCTCGCATCGAACCAACGTCCAATATGGACACTATCCATCCTGCAGTGGTTATGCTGACCACAAATTCCGACTCAAGATTCTGTCGATTTCTATTCACTGAAATCTATGCGCATTCTGTTCCAACATACCATGCCATCACCCACGGTCGATTGCTGTATAACAATCGACTTCAATGAATCTCACACATAAGACATCCAACATACATCATAAAGCATTATTGTTATTCCTTTTGGTATCTTTTAGAAATTCAATAAAGCACACATAAGCCCACATATTTAGACTTATTGTATGGAACATCCAGTAAGTAGCTAGAAGGATCAGCGGACTTTCAGTCAAGGGAACAACTTAGAATAGTTTGAAAGCAACACGGAATAATCGCAGAAGCACTATGAGTCATCATAGAGGCAACTTTGATTTCATCGCGGAAGCAACATTGAGTATTCGCAGAAGCAACTTCGATTTACCAGGGAAGCAACTTTGAATAATTGCAGAAGCAATCTTTGAATCATCACGGAAGCAGCTTTGAATCATTTTAGTAGCAACATTGATTGAAACAAATCGAATAAGAATCCAAGGATATAAAGCCGTGCCCTGATACCATTATGTCACACCCCGATCCCGGAGGATCGAAAACTAGCTACTAGGCGTGATGCCGTATAAGTCTAGATTACACTTGTACAAGGCAAAACCATTACAGTTCCTGAGATTTCTCAGAAAACATCGACAACGCAGCAAACCAAGCAGATAAATTAAAGTCACACAAGATATGAAGAAATGTATCTCTTTATTGATAATTACAAATAGATTACAAAACTTGCAGCGAAATATAAAGTTTACAACTGATTACAAGTCTTTTGAATAGCCAACTGAATATATACACTTGCCCTTTAGGCTACAACTGAATATACTGACTTATTTACATTGAACTTGCTAATATGGCTACAATCTCACTGGTACAACTGAGTTACACTGTTCCATACATTATATCCCGTACAGCAGAAGACATCATCTTGAAAGAATAGCTTCTGCACACCCATCCGAATCATCTATGCCAAGCATTGACCAAATAATTTCCCCCCATACGCAAGCACCTGTAATATTGCCCACAACGTGGGTCAGTACATCATCAATGTACTGGCGAGCGGTACTGGCCCGACTCACCTAAGAAGACAACACTAAGAAATCATTTTATAGAACATTATTAACAGTGGTCTTTCTCGTTGCCTTAGGGTCATGTTTGTATCCGACAAGAAGTAAAGCATGTAAATCTTATAGCCAACATAATTTAAAGCATGCAGTTATCACCCTTTGGTAATTCTTACCCACGGTCGTGTAGCCATCTATGTACATTATAATACTTACTCTGCCTGCACAAGACATTGTTAGAAACAATATCATGATTCAATATAAATATCACCATTCAGGTGATTCTTACCAACAGCCGACATCCTTCCCTGTATTTGAGTAATAACTTACTCTGCCTGCATAAGACATCATTAGCACTGGACCTATCTATATGAAGGTCACTGGCGACACGCCATCTTGGACCATCTTACAGGTATATGACGCCCCTTACAGTGCGGATAGCTAGCCCCACTGAAGGTCCCGTATACCGTGCTACTACTTCAGTACTGGTTCCCCCAGGACGAATCGGGTTCCAAGGCCCAGGAATACCGTTCAAGGAACCACCTTGTCGACAAGTTGTCCATGACCATACAACTATATGCAACTTATCTATGAAGAAACATATAATGCATGATAAGGAAAACTAAGTAATAACCCATCATTCTCATTCATATTGCCATCTTGCCATCTTGTCTTGAGCCAATGCTCACATTATCATCTGCCCAATCCAGGGTCTTAGTGAAATCTATATTCTATATCGACACAGGATAATAGAATATGATTAGCTAAGCCCTTTCTCACATCTTTGATACCATACATCTTTCCAACCAAACTCAATGTTACTCACCGCCCAATTCTTGGGACTTAACATCTGTTTAGCATACGTTCATTCAAACGTAATTCAAGCATACTCACTGCCCAATTCTTGGGTCTTAACATCTGTGTTACCATCTATTTATCGAGCTAAGGCTCGATATATTCACTGCCCAAGTATTTAGGACTTTGCTTCACCTGTCATGTATTTCATCGCAACATCGTACAAGCATATAATTTATCTAGCAATAACAGTTTACGTTCAGGTGATTATTATCTTTCCGAATTCCATACAAGGTGTTATTGAATACTACCAAAATAACCAACTTTAGCGACGGCCACATCCGTCGCGAATCCGTCGGTAACATAAATTACCGACGGCATAGCGACGGATATTTGATGAAAATGGCCGTCGGGAAATACGTCGTCGCTAAAATTTGTCCGTCGCTAAGCCGTCGGACAAATGGTTAACCGACGGACTAGCGACTGATTACCGACGGTTGCCTTACAACGGATTAGCGACGGATGAGCGACTTGTTCCCGTCGGTTTACATGCCATATAATATTAAAATATCCGTCGCTAAGCCGTCGTAAATAGGTCGGTAAAAGCGTATCAGAGAGGTTCCTGATACACAAAATCGGTCGCTATTCCGTCGCCATTCCGTCGTTAACCTCGACGTTATAGCGACGGATTAGCGACGGGTAGGGCGTCGGCCTGGTTCTGGAAAGCTTCCATAATTCCAGAACCATGTCGACGGATAATGGGTCGCTAAGCCGTCGCTAGTCCGTCGTCATCCTCGACAGATTAGCGACGGATTAGCGACCCATTATCCGTCGCTAAGTCTCTGGAAACCTACCATATTTCCAGAACCATGTCGACGGATTTACCGTCGCTAGGTAGTCGATATTCCGTCGCTAATATTAATTGTACCCAGTTAGCGACGGAAGTTCCGTCGCTCGTCCGTCGGTAACTGCAAATATTTATATAACCCAGTTAGCGACGGATTTTCCGTCGCTAGTTAGTCGCTCATCGGTCGCTAAAAAGATATATTCGTCGCTAATTAGTCGCTAGTCCGTCGCTAAATGCAACATTAATTAAAAAAAATTACAGAAACATTCTATTTCCTTTTCGTAAATATTACACATATTCATAATATCCAATATCCAAACATCCATGTACGATCAACAAATATCCAAATATCCAAATTCATAATATCCAATATCAAACAGAAATATCCAAACATCTATGTACAAATATCCAAACACAAATACACAAATTCATAATATCCAAACATTCATGTACGCTTCCAAAATATCCAGAATTCAAAATCCAAAAACAGTACAAATATCCAAAAACAGTACAAATATCATTGAGATGGATCGCGTCGTCGTTCGGCTCTGCGGATGTACTCTTCCACCATGTACGCCGGCACCTGGGACAACACATGCTCTGGAAGCGTGCGGAGCTGCTCTGGCGACATCAAGTCCATGAGCCCAATGAGCGCAGTATCCGGTACCAGGCGGACCTCGGCAGAACGGTCAAATGAATAACGTCCAGGATCGGAAGGACCGGCAACCGCACTAGACGGACCGGAAGCAGACGGATCTGGACCAGGAGCAGAAGAAGGACGCGGAAGGCGCTCCAGCACGTCCGACATTAGACTTCGCATTTCCGACATATCGGAGGTGAGAGTCGCAAGCTGCGTCCTCATATCGTCCGACGGGGGCGCGGGAGGAGGCGGGGGCGGTGGATATCTCGGAGTCGCGCCCTGCAACGACGCCGCCAGGGAACCTACGCCGTAGACGCGCCCTTTATTAAAGCCGCCGACAGACTCTACGAACACGTCGTCGTAGCGAGCGGCCATAGAAGAGGGCGTCTGGGTGGGCGTCGTTTCGCCGACAACCTCGGCAGGGGGCTCAATCTGACTAAGGGCCTCACGATATGCAGCCTATCCAATGAATGTGTTTATACTATAAGTTTTCCTAAGTTATAATCTAAATCCTATGTTTCCCTAAGTTATAATTTGAATCCTACGTTCACCTAATTAAGTTAACAATAATTATATTTCTAATATAAATCTCATAAACGTAATTACTTACATCAGTCGCCTGGGCCCTCGCGTCGACGAAGCTCCCGTCTGCCCTCTTGTGTGTATGCAGGAATACATCGTAGGCAGTGACCGACTCCGGCTCTCTCCCCTCCTTTACCGCCCGTTGTGCCTGCATACGAAATATACGTCGAATTTAATTAACTACGTATATTAATAGTACCGAATTTAATAGTGAAATGAATTTGCGGTATCTCACCAAATCTGCACGCGTCGCTGCGTGGGGCCTTGAACCTCCCGTATGCAGACCAGCGGCCTGTCTGCTCGCCTTCGCTTTCTCTGATTTCTCCCTGTACTGAGCAGTATTCATCTTATCCAACATCTGCTCGTAGTACTCCTCCCGGAGCCACTTCTTCCTCGAATGCGCCGTACGAACGTCGTACACCGCATCCCGTATCTTCTTCCCGGCGGCGGCTTTGTAGGCCTTGCGAATCAACTCCTCGCGATGGAGGGGCCACCAGAACGTCGTCTGACATACAAATTAAATTATCACGTAATTAAAAAATTAGTGGATTAAAGAATAATTAATAATTAACCAAAAGATATATATATACCTTCATCTCCTCGAGCCAGACGTACTGCATGTTCTGAGGCACCTCAGAAAAATTGAGGTAGGGGCCATGGTATTTTTCCCGTATAATTTGCCCGAGTATCCGGGCAGCATCATATGGAAAAAACCTACAAAGAAGCAAAGACTGGATTATTAACTTGAATAAATGAAACAAATTTAATAAATTAACTTAAATTTACTTACGTATCACCCGCGGGCCATAGCACTCGTCGGTTCTCGCCTATCGGCCTCTCTGGAGGCGTCGAAGGATCCGCGGGTCCGCGGATGTACTCACCGGTAGCAGGATGAAGCTGAATCCGGGGGTACTCCGGAGCCCACCCTGCAGTAACTAATGGTGTACCCGCTGGTGCATCCGGGGGCGGAACGGATCCGCTAGCGGATGGAGTCTCAGGCCTCGATGAAGATGAAGGTAGCGCAGAGATGGATCGACGACGGGAAGAGTCTGTGGCCGGGCTCTCCAGGTCGGGATCGGAGGACTCTATATCCGGGGAATGTGGAAGGCGACCACGACCGCTACCACCACGACCGCTACCATCACGTCCACGGCCAGTGCCGCTACCACCACGACCGCTACCATCACGTCCACGGCCAGTGCCGCTACCACCACGCCCACCACGGCCAGTACCGCCACCACCAGCACCACTACCATCACGTCCACGGCCACTGCCAGCAGCACGAGTGGTAGTGACCATGACCTGTAAATAGAACACATAAATATAATTAACAATATAGAAGTATAAATGAATATAAAACTGAACTAAAATATATATACCAGCAGCAGGGCGGCGAGTGCCGTCAAGACAATGAGAACTAAGAGTGCCATCTGTAAAAAGAAAATCATACAATAAGAAGATGATCGAACGACAAAAACATAAACTAAAATAAGAATGTGTCCGTCTAAACTGAATTCACTAAGTTAGTTGTAAGTGCTTCTAATATATACCGATATTTAATCTAATCATCGTTATCATCCTCGTCCTCATCGTCATCGTCATCGTTCTCATCCTCATTCTCATCGTCGACTTCATCTATATCATCATCCTCATCGTCGACTTCATCTGCATCATCATCCTCATCCTCATCCTCATCCTCTTCTTCTTCTTCTTCTTCTTCTTCTTCTTCTTCTTCTTCTACTTCTTCTTCAGGCTCAATACTTGGGACAAGACGCCTCTTTCTCCCCTGGTTGACAGCTAAGTCTTGTATATCAACCTCTTCCTTCCCTCTATTTTCCTCAGCATGAGGTATATCGACATCTTCCACGTCCATGGTATCCGACTGTTGTCCCATGTATTGGGGCTTCTCGATCTGGTCCTCTTGGTATGCTGGATCTCCAACGTTGAATGTATTTCTAGATTTAATCTTGCATACTGCCCACCAGTCAAATCGATCTCTACGACGCCTTGGGTAGCTTGTATAGTAGACTTGAACAGCCTGACTTGCTATCGCAAACGTGTCGGACCCTCTATACCTCCTGCGATAATTTATATCGACGAATCCAAATTGTTTATCGATTCTCCAACCGATATTTGGTCTCGTATCGAACCACTCACATTTGAACATCACAATATGCATATCATATGGGGCACTATATTGTAAATCTACAATCTCCCGAAGCACTCCATAATAGTCAAAGTTCGGCTCGTCGTCATAGATGGTGCCTCTTATGCAAACACCAGAATTCTTGGTATCGAAGCCGTCATTGAGAAATTCGGCATTTATAGCATGCTGAGTTGACTTAAACTTGAAGCCATTAACGACATAGCCTGACAAAGTCTTTGCATGCTTCTTCGGTCCCAATGCCAAATAACGAATGCTCTCATTTATGAGTGTTGTTTCAGGCAATAAAACCTGTAAACATGTATTGATAATTTAAATATTTTAGCTGCATATATTTTAATGGTAGCCGTATAACATATTATCTCAGTTACTTATGTATTTACGAAACCAGGACGGAAAGGTACAATCAACCTCTCTTTGAAGTCCCTCATCTGTAATATATGGTGTCCTCATTTTGACTTCACCTCTAAATACACTGTTAGAGAGAATAAAAATAAGTGTAGTCACTTAATTCACCAAATTAGAGATTATAACGAGGCGTAGTCACTTACTTCTCCAAATCTCTCACTTCTTGTATGTCACAATTTAACAAGACATATCGGTGAGCGGTATCATACTCATCGTCGGTCAACCACCGTTTCTTACTAGCCCCAATAGGCTTGCCCCTTAAATTGAATATACCTCCATCCTCAACGCCTTCTTCATTCCTTTGAGGTCTATTTCGATTTGTCTCGACATGAGTATCAAAATAAATGGAGCAGAAATTTGACACCTCCTCGATAAGATATGATTCGCATATCGAAGCCTCTATATGAGCCTTGTTGCCAACTTTCTTCTTTAGATGGTGTAGGTACCTAAAGAGACAAATTATCTTGAGAATTAACAATGAATTGTAAAATCCACTTAAATTTCACTTAAATTATATCGATTTTTATTTACCTTTCAAAGGGGTACATCCATCGATAATGAATAGATGCACCGACACGGGCTTCGTATGCTAGATGAATCGGTAGATGCTCCATGCTGTCGAAAAAGCCCGGTGGAAATATTTTCTCTAACTTGCAGATTGTTAAGACAATCTTCTCCTCAAGTTGTACCATATGTTGCACCGTCAGCTTAGTTGAACAGATATCCCTGAAGAATGTAGACAGCTCGGCCAACGGAACTCATACAGCAGAAGGCAACAACTCTCTCAAAGCAATGGGCAGTAATCTTTCCATAAACACGTGGCAGTCGTGACTCTTCATTCCCGTTAGCTTGCGTTCATTGAGATCAACGCATCTAGACAAATTCGAAACATAGCCGTCGGGAAATCTTAAATTAGATATCCACTTGCAGATTATTAATCTATCTTCCTTGCTCAATGTGTATGGCGCTATAGGCTTACTTAATTGTCCACCAGCACCCCTTTGTATCAAGTTCAGATGAGGACGCTTAAATATCTCGGCTATGTCTTGTCTTGCTTTTGGATTGTCCTTCGTCTTTCCTTTAATATCCATGACGGTATTGAAGACATTATCGAACACGTTCTTTTCGATATGCATGACATCAAGATTATGCCTTATAAGATTATCTTTCCAATAAGGCAAGTCCCAGAAGATACTCCGTTTGGTCCAGTTATGGCTTTGTCCGAACCCCTCGACACGATGGTTCGATGGATCTTCCATTGCGGTGGGCAATTCCTTTACAGCTTCCCAAATATCGTATCCCGAAAATCTGGCAGGAGGTTGAGAAAATTCTTGTTTTCCATATCTGAACGCGTCCTTATTCTTTCTCCAAGGATGGGTCGCGGGCAGAAATTGACGGTGACAGTCAAAGAAAGAAGTTTTTCCTCCATGCCTAAGGCGGAACGCCTTACTATTTTCCATGCATATCGGACAAGACATGTTGCCGTGCGTACTCCATCCCGACAGCATACCGTATGCTGGAAAATCATTGATTGTCCACATGAGTGAAGCTCTCATCTGAAAGTTCTGTTTCCTGGAAATATCATAGGTCGTGACGCCGATCTCCCACAGCTGTTTCAGCTCATCCACCAACGGCTGTAAATATATATCGATGTTCTTCGTCGGATTTTTAGGACCGGGTATGATAGCTGTCAGAAACATATAAGGAGTCTTCATACACATCCATGGTGGCAGATTGTAAGGGGTAAGAATGACCGGCCAGCATGAGTACTGAGATCCCGACTGTCCGAAAGGGGCGAAGCCATCAGCACATAGCGCCAGGCGTACATTTCTAGGCTCTGCAGCAAAATCTGGATGACACAAATCAAAATGTTTCCACGCCTCTCCATCCGAAGGATGTGACAATTCTCCTTCGTCCTTTATGCGTTCTTCGCTGTGCCACGTCATGTGTTCTGCTGTATTTAGAGACATATACATCCTCTGCAAGCGCTTCGTGATCGACAAGTAATGCATATACTTGTAAGGACGTCGTTTTCTAGTCGACTTTTCTTTTCCCTGTACTGGCTTGTAACGATCCGCATTACAGAAGCTGCAACTTTCTGATACGCAATTCTCTTTGTAGTACAACATGCATCCATTGCGACAACAATCTATCTTCTCGTACCCCAGTCCCAGTTGTCAGACCATCATCTTTGACTTGTAGAAGTTTTTTGGTAGCTCTTTTGATTCCTTCGGTAACACCTCCTTGATTACTTCTGTGATCCGATTATAGCAAGCTTGTGGCAAGTTAAAATCAGACTTTATGTTCAACAACCGCATCGTCACTGACAGTACGGAATGAGTCTCACATTCGTTGCAGCATTATCATCAAAAGCATAAGTAGCAGCTTCCGCAGCCTGTCTTTCCGAATATAGTTCACCTTGCGATGACCACAGGCCGTAATTACGTACGAAACCCTTACGGGTCAAATGATCTCTCACAGTCACCACTTCTTCGTAACGTCTATTGTGACATTTAACACATGGACACTTAATTTTGTTACCGTCCATGTACTGAGCTTTGCTCATTGCATAATTAAGAAATACTTCCACGCCTGCCTGAAAATCGTCACTCACACCAATTCTACTCTCGTGTTGCCGTTTGTACATCCATGTACGATCAACAAAATAAAGACTCATCCTCAATTTGGATGTGAAAATCTGTATCGTAAGACAAACTAAACATAAGAATAGCCCGATACCGATACTCATAAATTTGGATTAGGGTTAGGATGTTAGATATAAGTGAACTAGGTGATGTAGAGTACAATATAGGGAACTGTGAATGGACTAAAAGTTGCACATGAGAAGGTTCAATGAAGGGCCCATAAATGGGTTCACATGATAAGTTAGTAAGAATCCACATCACTATACATACTCCCCCGTCTCAGGAGTGTGTCTGGCTCCTATTTAGAACAGCACAGGTCACAACATGTCCAGAATAGCAAAACAGAGCTCTACAATGTATATCGGTATCGGACTATTCCTACGAGTATTGGTATCGACGATATCAATACTCGTGTGAATAGGAGATTGCAATATAAGTCTAAGCTATCTAGCTAACATGTATACTTGCATTTACATTGTATCATAACTTGTATCTAGTTACCTTGCTAATCATGTATATACTCTTAACATATATGTGAAGACACTATACTAACATGTATTTAAATCAAGGTTCAAAGTATCGGTATCGGAATCGGTATCGGACTATATATTCCTACGAGTATTGGCATCGGCGATATCAATACTCGTGTGAATAGGAGATTGCAATATAAGTCTAAGCTATCTAGCTAACATGTATACTTGCATTTACATTGTATCATAACTTGTATCTAGTTACCTTGCTAATCATGTATATACTCTTAACATATATGTGAAGACACTATACTAACATGTATTTAAATCAAGGTTCAAAGTATCGGTATCGGAATCGGTATCGGACTATATATTCCTACGAGTATTGGCATCGACGATATCAATACTCGTGTGAATAGGAGATTGCAATATAAGTCTAAGCTATCTAGCTAACATGTATACTTGTATTTACATTGTATCATAACTTGTATCTAGTTACCTTGCTAATCATGTATATACTCTTAACATATATGTGAAGATACTATACTAACATGTATTTAAATCAAGGTTCAAAGTATCGGTATCGGAATCGGTATCGGACTATATATTCCTACGAGTATTGGCATCGGCGATATCAATACTCGTGTGAATAGGAGATTGCAATATAAGTCTAAGCTATCTAGCTAACATGTATACTTGTATTTACATTGTATCATAACTTGTATCTAGTTACCTTGCAATATAAGTCTAAGCAATCTAGTATTGGTATCGGCGATATCGGTAGTATCGGCGGTATCGGATCGAAGTATCGGATTTTTTTGGTATTGGAAAACAAATAACTATTAATAAATTATTTACATTTAAAAACATATAATTTATACATTTAGGCATAATTTTAAGTGTTTTAAGTATTATTTCTTAGTAGTTTTGAAATTAAATGAAATTAAATTAAATGAAATAGTATTATTTCTTAGGATCGGGACATGCCAAACCGTATCCGTATCGGGAATGCAACCCATTCCCCACCCCGCCCCCCCCCGACCCCCTGCCCCCATTCAACACCCCCCCGACCCCCCTGCCCTCTCCATTACCCACCCCCCCCCCGACCCCCCTGCCCCCATTCCCCACCCCCCCACCCCCCCGCCCCCCGACCCCCCTGCCCCTATTCACGACCCCCCCGACCCCCCTGCCCCCATTCAACACCCCCCCCGACCCCCCTGCCCTCTCCACCCCCCACCCCCCGACCCCCCTGCCCCCATTCCCCACCCCCCCGACCCCCCGACCTCATTCCCCACCACCTCCCACCCCCTGCCCCCATTCCCCACACCCTCCCGACCCCCTGACCCCATTCACCACCCCCCCGCCCTCTCCACCCCCCGCGAAGCCGACCCCCCCCCCACTCCCCCCCTTCCGGCCCCAAAACCCAAAATTAGAGAAAGAGAGAGAGAGAGAGAGAGAGAGAGAGAGAGATACCTGGTAGAGAGAGAGAGAGAGCCGCGAGAGAGAGAGAGAGAGAGCCGCGCGCGAGAGAGAGAGAGCCGCGAGAGAGAGAGAGAGTTTTGGGGGGAATGAAAAATTCCCCCCCGTCGGTTCAATTTAAGTTAGGGCACAGAACCTAGCGACGGAATAGCGACGGAATAAATTAGTCGCTACACCGTCGCCAAATAAAAGGTATTTTCCGACGGATATATCCGTCGCCAGTTAGTCGCTAAAGTTCCTGCCAATGTTTTAAAGATTTTGCCGCCAACATTTGCGACGAATAAGCGACGAAAAAGAATCCGTCGCTAACGTTCGTCGACTTAGCGATGGAAACCCGACATATTTTAACATTTAAAATTGGAAAAAATTATGTTATGTTGTCTGTCGCTAATCCGTCGCTAAGATGTCGGAAACTGGTCGCTATTAGCGACGGAATCCGTCCGTCGCTAAACTTCCGTCGGTAAAGTGGGGTATTTTAGTAGTGGAACAACTCAACAAGAAACATAGCATACTCATCCTTATTTTTTAAGCGTGAAGCTAAAGGATCTTCGAAGGGTTCAACACTACTCACATTCATAGGACGATTCTGCCATGATTGCATAGCCTTCCAAGCGATCCTTCACATATTCCCAAGTCCAACAAGGCTTTATCGAACCAACCATCCATCATAGGGCATCTTGCGGGTCGGGACACTACACTAACTGTAGCTGAATGCTCTTGAGTTTCTTCAGGAGGATTTTTGGTTCTGTAATCACTAAAATGATAATTCTGTGGATTTTCTTGAGACTGTTTAATCTTCTCAAGGTGGGTTTGTTCACGAGGCCCTTAACATTCCATAAAAGAATGTTAAGCATTAAGGTTGCTGAGGAGAAAGGATTTGGTGAGTTTCACTGTTGACCTTGTGGTCATAACCATGGTCTCTTTTCTACTTTTATTTTTGGATTTTTTTTGTTGGTGACAGCTAATTTTTCGTTAGCCTTTGGAGTTCTTTCTTTGGCTTGTTCGACAATCATTTCTGACGGGTGCATATAGACCTCTCCAAAAAATTTGGCCAAGGCTCCGAAGTAGCCGTCCGAGCTAATGAGGCCTGCGTTAATGGCATATTGCATTCTGGCCCCTGAATCTTGACCAATGATGGCAATAGCATCCGCATGGATATCAGCCACGGTAGTGTTCGAGGGATTCCTTTTGTTCGACGATTCCGAAAGTTTTTCGATATTTGAAGCTTCGCGACATTATCTGCCTTCCTTTCAGTGTCCTCAATGATCTCTGATGCTTCTACCGAGCAGTGGGCGCGTATGAGTTCTTCAGTGATGTTAGTCTCCTGTGTGGTGTCAGATTGATTTGAAGCAAGAATTTTGAATTTATTATTGAGGTTGAGGACTGAGGGTTTGTAGGGTACAATAGCTCTCCCCTAAGATGCTGGATTGTGAGTGTGGGAGTTCCCGGAGCTGGCTTCGAACCTGATGTAGGAATTATGAAGAGGGAGGATTAGGGGTTGTTGGGATTGATCGGATTTCTTGGGCGTTTGAGTAGGGTGGGCCTTTCGAGTTGCTTTTTTTAGTTCTGGGTGCCCACGAAAGCAATGATCGGTGAAGTGGCCCCGCATATGACAGTGTTGCAGTATATAATGTTATTGTCATATATAATTTTTTTGGATGTGGGTCTTATGTCCAAGCGAGATTTGGATGTGTTTAGGGAGATCCTTTGATAAGTCTAGCTCCAAGCAGATTTTGGCATAATTTTTCTTGGAGAGGTTTCTGGTTTCTTCCGCCATAGCCACAAACGTCCCAAAGGAGTTAGTGATCCTCTTCATAGCTGCGGGAGCAAAACATATAAGGGGAAGGTTTGGAAGGGTGACCCACGTCGAGACGATCGTAGAGTCTTCTTTGGTGTTGAAGTCTGGAGTCCATTTAACAATATTCTTGACATGGGAATCTATCCTGTCGGTGACTCTTCTCCAGACGCTCTTATGATCACTTTTCGATGAAAGGTGAAGAAACATGTGTTTAGGGTCCATAGGAGCTACTTTATACCCCGAAGTGAGGCCCCAGCCGGCGATAGCTTCCTGTACCCGCGACAGCTTCGAGCATCTATTAGAGAACTTAAGAACAAAGGTATGCTAGAAAGTAGTTGACAAGGATGATATTTCTTTAGTAGTGAAGGGCACCATGATCTCGTTACTATCAGACGAGTTGGAGTAGTCGAAGTCGGGCAGTTCTACTTCTGTTATAGGTAAGAAGAGCCTGGCTGTACGATCCGGCCTAAGCTTATCTGCGTAAGACATAACTGGCACCGCCGTGCTAAGCATCGAACCCGGAGAGGTTGGTGCTAGCAGCGAACTCGTGCCAAAGGAAAGCTCTGAGGAGGCCAACTGGCGGGTCTGACCAGGGAGCGCTGCAGCAACCGAAGAAGGGACCTCAGTACTGTGAGCCTAAAAATCAAGTTGCGCCATATATTTACTACTCAGCAATCAAGTTGTACCTCAGAAATCAAGTTGTGCCACTATTATGAAGCTCAGAGATCAAACTGTGCCACTGATCAGGTTGCGCCATATATTAGACTGCGCCCAATCACATTGCGCCAAAGCCTACGTGGAGCTTGACAATAATTGCCATCATTGCCTGACAGCACTGACAACTGACAGTACGATAAATGAAAAAAATCTCTTCGAATCCTGCAAAGCGTGGTGCTCGAGACGATTTGGTTGACAGCTGTTCCGCGCACTCTGCAAGTTACGCCTAGGCGCAATATGAATAAATTCTTCTCATACATCCAAATGCTGCCACGTGCCTATGCACTGAGTTGCGCCTAGGCGCAACCCAATCAAGTACAGTTTGACTCGTTGACTGAAGCTCGCGCAACCTGATGAAGTTGAGACAACTTACGTTCTAAAGCAGGATGACGTGGCGCACATGCCACTAATCTCTCAAAACGTGTCCACTACTCTGTACACGACCATGTGCATCTCAATCACATGATGCCACGCGTCTAAATACAGTTAGTATACGATTGTGTAATTGAATGGAAGTTGGCACAACTTAATGTTGGCGCAACCTAAAGTGGCGCAGTTCAACCTCGCGCACAACAAAATAACTGCTAAAATAGTTATTTCCAGAACTCTATAAATAGAGTTTCCAATCATTTTCAAAGCAACACAGAGATTAAGAACTCTTGTAAAATTGCTACTGTATTCTCCAGAAGCTCTAGTCTTCAAGTTCACATAGTCCAAGGGATAAAGTGATCGTCTTCTGATCAGATTCCTAAAGTTGTACTTCCCCAAAATTTATTATACATTGTACGATTCTTTAAAGTTTGTTATAAATTTTTTGGTTTTTGCAAACAAAATGGTGACTCTGATGGGGACAACTTTCTCCTCCGATGAGAAGGTGACAACTCAATGTGATGTTGCGTCGATCGACAAGACGCAGAAGACTCTGGTTGTTCAAGTCAACCAGACAGCCTACGAGGATATGATCAACAACAAGAGCAACAAACGCACTGTGGCTATCACCAAAAATAAAACTGTGTGGACTCCTAAGTCTTCCATAGTTGTTGTTGCTTAAGCGCAACCTGAGCGCTCTGTTGTCCAGGCACAATCTGTATCTGTGGCTCAGGCACAGCCTGCTTCTGTTGCCCGTGTGTAACCTACTGCTTTTGCTGCCAAGGCGCAGCCTGCTTCTGTTGCCCGCATGCAACCCACAGCTTTAGCTGCCAAGGCGCAGCCTGCTACTGTTGCATGCGTGCAATCCACCCATTCTACTGCCAAGGCACAGTCTATTCACTCTTCTTCTGTTGCCCGCGCACAACCTACTCCCTTTGCCGCCAAGGTGCAGTCTGTCATGCCCCAAGTCGACAAACCATTCGTCCCCGTGTTATTTTGTCGACTCGATCGTCCTCGCTAAGGCGTGATGCCGTACGAGTCTGGAATTGTGCTCGTACAAGGCAAAAATGTTACATTAATTTTTATTTTGAAATGCCAAGTTGAAATTTCTCAAATCACATCAAATTGAGACGTAGTATAGGAAGATAGAAATTTACTTTTCATTTCTAGCTTACAACGAAGTGCAAGTCGTAATTACATTGGATGCCGTTGCGGCTACATTGATTAAAAATAAAAGAAAACATACTTGACAAGCTGCCTGAACTAACACTTGTCGTTCCATACATTTGCCCCTTTTTACATAAGCCTTCGATTGAATTGGCTTCAAAATACTTCAGCATAGGAAGAGCTTCAAAATGCCTCTTCGCACTTCAGCTTCAGTTTAGAGTGTCCGCCGCACCTGGAGAATTTGAAGGAGGAGATTAGCACACTTGCTAAGTGGACGAGATGAACGCTCTCGTCTAAACCGACTCTGATTGTTAAGATAGGCATGCTTTAGAGTTGTCTTTCTATTTAGAACTAAATGAATTCAGTTCATATCGATAGCCATCTTTGAAGTAAATAAGCATACAGTAAAACATAGCGATTTATCACATTTCTTACCACGGCCGTGCACGTCCCTGCATAAAACAGAGATAGTAATTATACCTGCATAAGACAATAGATGATTACATGGTTATTTTATTTTCTTTTCCATAATCAGCAGATATGAAACTATGTGTCGCACCCGATTCGAATAGTACACAAGCAGGTATATTTTTGTAGAGTAATATACCTGTTACAACAGTATCGGACCCAAATGCCTCGACTCTATTCAATGCATAGACTCGGCCTTGCGCTCCATGGCGTTGATTTGACGGGTTCACTGGTACCACATTTGCACCTTGCAGTGTAGACACTTTATACGAATTTGGAACATTTCTTGGGGGGTGTTGATTTGGCTTTCCCACCTGACAGAATTGACTGAAGTGGCCTAGCTCGCCACACTTGAAGCATGTTCTCAATTTACAATCGGGTGCTCGGTGCCCACACTTGCCGCACCTGTTGCAATTTACTATGGTAAAGTGCCCTCGATTTTCAGACGTGTTTGGACACTTTTGTACTCCCGATCCTCCAGCGTTATTAGGATGCCTGTTGAAATTGTTACGAACGACAGGCACGACCCTTTGTGACATACAGCCAAAGATTCACTCACTATCAAGTGCGGCTTCTTAGGATTCACGATAAGTTCGACATCGTTGGTTCATGACGTCCCTATGCAATTCGTCGTTGAGGCCTTGTTAAAAATGCTCGTACCATTCTTCTTTGTTGGGTAGAAAGTGTTTGCCATTGATTGTAAAAGAACAGAACAATTATCGAAGGACTGAACTTAGACTCACAATACAAACTCGCTCGTACAAAGAAAGCCTAGGGACGAAAACCTAGGTACAGCAGACTAAGTACGATTGTTTATTTTTGATTCTGAGGGGTGACGATAGAGGCTCGGGAAAGTGACGGCCGCTCTGCCTTACTCCTTGGACGATCAGTATGCAGTCTTGGCTCGGAGAAGATCTGCTCGACGTTGATGAAGAAACGCTCTTCTTACTCTCCTCGGATTGCTCTCCTGGCTTCTCTCTCTCTCTATGATTATCAAGAAGGAAGGGGGAGCTCTCTCTGTGTAGATCTCTCTCTTCTTATTTCTTTTGGTGCCGACCTCTCTCTCTCTTCTTCTTTTTTTTTCTTCTTTCTTTTCAAGGGAATGATGTTGGCTATTTATAAGAGTGGGGGGTGATCATTAGGGTTTGCTAATGATTATCTGTTTGGAATGTCGACGCTCCTTCATTCTATCTGAACCCTTGATCCTGATTATAGTGAATCTCGGCCATTAATGCGGATAGCATCGTATCTCATGAGCAATTAATGCTAGCTGCTTTAAATCCTCGTAATTGATTATGCCAATGTCTGATTGCTCGCCACGTGTCCCATTAGCTTGATGAGAAATGATATGCCCTGATCTCAGTAATTATGACGATGATGTCAAATATATTTGTTGAGATTCGGTTAAATCTCTTATTGATCCCATGCCACGTGTCTTAATTGTGAGTCCTGTCAGAGCCGCTTAGGATTGACGATCTTTGAACCGCAGAGAGATACGCATAGGACGATGCTTCATCGAGCCGCATATGCGTAATCTTTGTGAGCCGCATGAGCTGGCGTTGTATTGGGCCGCAGGGAGGGTTGTCATGACCGAGCCGCATGAAAGAGTTCATGACCGAGCCGCATGAAGAGTCTCTGTACTTCGAACCGCATGAAGGTTGTCATGACCGAGCCGCATGAATATATTCATGACCGAGCCGCATGGGGGTCTTCATGGCCGAGCCGCATGAGAGTCTTCATGACCGAGCCGCATGGGTCTCTCTGTTCTGGCCGCATGGACTTTATTTAGTCTGGTCGCGTAGACTTGCCTCAAAACTTGGTGAATAGTGCCACGTCTGCGAAGGTATTCTCCAGTTCCCTAGGAAGATAGTGTTTTTTGTGTCAGTCATCATGATTACTTTATGTCAGGGCTGTCATCTGTCAGGTCTGTCATCCGTCAGAGCATTAAAGGCGTCCAGACGTTGGGTACAGCTGCTTTGAAGGCCACGTGGCCTCTCTTTGTGGGCCGCATGGAGTTTACTCGAGTTGCCCATGTGTTTGAGCCGTATGTCCATGTTGGTGACTTTTGAGCCGCATGATACTCTTGAGCCGCATGAAGCTCGTCTGATTTTGAGCCGCATGAAGCTTCCTGGGTTCTCTGCCCTATGAAGAATGTCTCATGACTCGTATAAGGAATGTCTCGATCAGCCCGTGCACTCGCTTTGTGGGCCCGGGTATCCCGGACACACGAGTGCGTAGGTATCATGTTTGCTCCCTGATGTGGGGTTAATAGAAACACTTGCCCTCGATCTTTGTTGGGAGACTCTTGAGAACCACTCTGTCCGTTTGCCGCCTGGGGCTGGACACGAGCGGCTCTGTACAACTTTCCATCAGAGGCCCACTTAGCGGGACGCTCTTGATGGTCAGAGATTGGAACAGCTGACTGAGCCCGATGAGCCCGCGCTGCCCTAGACTTCTTCTACTTAGCACCCGAAGGTGCGTAATAGGAAGAGTCCAAGTTTGGAAGGAGGGAAGAGAAGTTGGTGCCCTTTTCAAAGGAGGTAAGGGGGCTCTATTTATAGCATGGAGTGAGCCCTTTCTTCTTCTCCTTTCCGATGTGGGACTAAAAGCAATATTTTTCATGCTTCTACAGGACCCCCTTCAAAGTTTCCAAATTGCAAATTTGGAACACTTTGAATAAGAAGCATGGAAAGTAGATTTATTTAGGTGTGGCAATCCATTCAGAGGTAACATGGACGTGATAGGTTTGGGCACTTCCGCTGGAGATTTTATGTGGACTTATCATCCTTGGCGTACCTTGGATTTAGGTACGGATAATAAGTTGAGAGAGGGAACCATCATATTTACTCAGAGGTGGTACGGACGTGGTAAATATAAGGTTGATGGTAGAGCTTTCCTACTCAGAGGTGACATGGACATGGTAGGAGTGAACTCGAATGAGGATACATAGAACAACTCAGAGGTGCTATCAACGTGGAAGTTCTATGCATTGGGTGAAAGAATGCTATGGAACAGCTGGGCTCCGAAAGCATGTGATGATGAAGAAAGATGTGGATGTACTAAGGGACCTAGTACGGCATTTGTGGTCGGCAGAGGACATTGGTGGGCCTATTATCCTTGGCATACCTTGGTTTTAGGTACGGATAATAAGTTTGATAGGGATACCTAGAACAACTCCGCGGTAAGGCGGATATGGAGGTTCTTGGTATCGGGCAAAAGAATGCCATAGAGCAGTGATCAGTTTTCTGTTTTCTTTCACTATTTTTCTTTTCTTTTTGTCAAGGGGTGTGATCCCAGATGATGTAGTACTTTGAATTTTGAATAAATGGGCATGTTTCAACTCATTTTCTCTTTCTTGTACTTGTGATATTTGTGGAATTTGGACTTGCTGGGGGATTATTTATGGACCTGTTACCCTAGGCGTACCTTGGTTTTAGGTACGGATAACAAGTTTGATTAGGATGTTTGGAGCAGCCATGGCAAAGTGGTCATGGGTGTTCTCGATACTGGGGGAAAGAATGCCGTAGAGCAGCTGGGCTCCCGGGGCATGGTAAGATGTTGGATTTATGCTAAGAAGTTTAGCGAATGAATATTTGTGGACCTATTACCCTTGGCGTACCCTAGTTCAGGATACGGATAATGGGGTGAAAGGGAACCGATCACATTTGCTCAGAGGTTATGATGACATGGCAAACATGAAGGTTTTATCGTGAAATCTTCCTGCTCAGCGGTAATGAGAACATGGCAGGAGAGACTTTACGGAAGCTATTTGTGGTCAACAGAGGACATTTGTGGTCAACAGAGGACATTTGTGGTCAACAGGGGACATTTGTGGTCCTATTATCCTTGTCGTACTCTGGTTGTGGGTACAGATAATAGGTTAAAAGGGGATCGACATACTTGCTCAGAGGTAATGTGGACATGGCAAATATGACGATTTCTTCGACGGAGCCTTTCCACTCAGAGGTAGTGAGGACATGGCAGGAGTGGGCTCAATGAAGATTGGGTACATAGAACGACTCAGAGGTAGGAGAACGTGGAAGTTCTATGCGAGGGGGCGGTTTGTTTTTGGTGGAAGTGAAGACGACTCAGAGGTAATGAGGACATGGTCGTTTCGGAAATTGGTGGATCGACTACCCTTTTTGTGCACTGGGAGTGCGGGTAGTGAATCCTGAGGGAGGATCTCTGCCAGGAAGAAAGTTCAGAGGTATAATCATACTTGACTTACTATCTGAAAGAGTGACCGAAATGTAAGTTCAGAGGCACCAGCTGGTACATAACTTGGTAATTTGGACTATTGAGGGAGTGAGAGTTCAGCGGCACTAGCGGGTGTATAGCTCGATAATCTGAAATAGGGTGGATGAGAGTTCAGTAGTACTAAAGGGGTACATGACTCGATAATCTGGAGAATGATGGATGAGAGTTCAGTGGTACTAAAGGAGTACATGACTCGATAATCTGGAGAATGATGGATGAGAGTTCAGTGGTACTAAAGGAGTACATGACTCGATAATCTGGAGAATGATGTTCAAACATAGTATTTCTTCAGGAACTTGCCGTTGACGGGCAACATGAGCAAATCTCCGTTCTGCTTAGCGAGGCGGTAGGCGCCGTTGGAGAACACGGTCTCGATGACAAATGGACCTTTCCATTTTGGCTGGAACTTACCGGTGGTCTTGTGAGTCATGACCATCGGCCTCCGGACTGCCAGAACAAGATCACCCACTTGGAATGTTCTGATTTTAACTTTCTTGTTGAAGGCTCCGGAGATGCGTGCTTGGTATAGCTCGATTCTTTGCTGAGCTAGGAGGCGCTTTTCATCTAAAGCCTCCAACTCTTGTAGTCGTCGTCGGTAGTTATCATCCGTCGTCAATTGATAAGTGAGGGCGACGCGGAGTGAGGGGATCTGAGTCTCCAAAGGGAGGACTGCCTCGCTCCCGTACACCAGAGAGAATGGTGTATTCCCGGTGGCTGTTCGAACCGTGGTGCGATAAGCCCATAAGCACTCGCCGAGCTTCTCGTTCCAGTCGCGTTTGTTGGAGGAGACGAACTTCTTGAGGAGTTTGATGATTGTTTTGTTGAATGCCTCTACCAACCCGTTTGCTGCCGGGTTGTATGGTGTCGAAGCGACATTCTGAATGCGGTGCTTATCGTAGAATCGGTAGAATGCATGGCTTATAAACTGTGGACCATTATCATGGGTGATTCTTCATGGTAGTCCGAAGCGGTAGATAACGTGATGCTTAAGGAAGCTGATCATGTTTGAAGTTTTAACTTCTGCGAGTGGGACAGCCTCCGCCCATTTGGAGAAATAATCAGTGATCGCAAGTATAAAGCGGTGTCCTCGGGAGAAAGGTGGGGTGATTGGACCAATGATATCCATTCCCCATGCTTCGAATGGCCAGGATGCCACCGTTGGATGCAGAAACTCGGATGGTTGATGAATGAAATCTGCGTGGACTTGGCAGGCCATGCATTTTCTGGCATAATCTATCGCATCTGCCACCATTGTGGGCCAGTAGTAGCCCATCCGGCGAAGGCGGTCCTGTAGCTTAGGGCCGAGTTGATGGGCCCCACATACACTGTCGTGAGCTTCTCGTACAGCTTCTGTAGCTTCCGCGTTCGACAAACACCGGAGCAATAATCCGTCGTAGGAGCGGGGATACAACATTTTCGTCTCTGTATCGTAGAAGAATCTGAGAGAGCGCCGTCTGATAGAGGTAGCTTCCTTTGGATTCTTTGGGAGGATGTCGTATACGAAGAAGTCGATGAACGGCTGTCTCCAGTCCGGTGTGTCGTCGACCGTCTGGGCGGAATAACTTGCCATGGCTTGAACGTTGTTCTTGGGACAGACCAGTTCGTGACCTATTACGTCAACCGAATGATGAGCTTGGTTCGGTACTGCTAAGGAAGCGGCAAGGCCTGCTAGGGCATCGGCTTCGATATTTTGGAGTATGGGGACGTGCTCGATGAAGAATCCCTCGAATGATGAGATAATGTTGATCGCAATTTGATGGTAGGGGATCATGTCTTCATGGCGAACCTCGTATGAGCCCCTGATCTGATTGACGATTAGTTGGGAGTCGCCGTATGCTTCAAGGTATTCTACCCCCAGCTCTTTTGCAAGTTGGAGGCCAATGACCAGAGCGTTATATTCGGCCACATTGTTGGAGCAGGGTTCCGTGAGGGAGTAGGCGCGATTGATCACCAGCCCAGTAGGAGAAATTAATACCACTCCGACCCCGACGACGATGTTTCCCTTGGGTCCGGTCCTTGAGGCGCCATCGAAGAACATTTGCCATATGTTATCGTGGGTGGCTGTATTCGAATCGGCGACCTCGTCTGGGATTTCTTCATAGATTCTGGATGACTCCAATCCTGGGTGGGCTGCCAAAAAGTCTGCTAGGGCTTGACCCTTAACAGCCTTTTGCGGGACGAAGATCATATGATAGGGGGACAGTAATATTGCCCATGTGGCGAGGCGAGAGCTGAGGGCCCCTGGTTTAGTCATGAGGACTCTGAGGGGGTTGACTCGCGAGATCACATGTATGGTTTATCCTGTGACATAGTGCCGCGTCTTTTGAATAGCGAATACCAGAGCGAGACACTCCTTCTCTACGGCGGTGTATCGATGTTCTGGCCCGATCATCATCCGGCTGAGATAATATATGGCCTGCTCGTGGCCTGCATCGTTATTTTGTGCTAGCAGGGCACCAAGGGAGTGTTCCATTGCTCGTACGTAGAGCAGGAATGGTTTTTCGGGGACCGGGGCCACCAGGACTGGGGGATTCGACAAATATTCTTTGATGTCGTCGAAAGCACGCTGGCATTCCTCGTCCCATACGAATGAGACTCCCTTCTTCATGAGGTGTGTGAACGGTCGGTATCGCCCGGAGAGGTTGGAAATGAACCTCCTGATGTAAGCTAGCCTCCCTTGGAGGCCTCTGAGTTCGCGGAGATTTTTCGGGGAACCCATCTCCATGATTGCCTTCGTCTTCTCAGGGTCTACATGGATGCCCCGTGCCGTGATGATGAAGCCTAAGAATTTTCCGTTGGATACGCCCAAGAATGATTTCGTAGGGTTCATCTTCAGGTTGTGGGCTCTTATCAGGTCGAATACCGTTCTCAGGTCTTGCAGATGATCTTCCTTATGGCGACTCTTGACGGCGATGTCGTCGACATAGCATTCTACTATTTTGCATAAATGTTCTCGGAAAATGATACTCATGGCCTGCTGATATGTAGCGCCAGCATTCTTCAGACCGAATGGCATGACTGTGTAGCAGTATGTACCAATCGGCGTTCGGAATGATGTGCGCTTTTCGTCGTCGACAGACATCTTGATTTGATTATACCCCGAGAATCCATCTATGAATGACATACGTTCAAAGCCGCATGTGTTGTCGATCATGATGTCTGTGATGGGGAGGGGAAACTCGTCCTTCGGACATGCCTCATTCAGATTACGGAAGTCGATACAGATTCGGATCTTCCCATTTCTCTTATGGATCGGCACTATGTTGGCGACCCAGTCAGGATGTTGCTCTTCACGAATGAAACCGCTGGCTATTAACTTGTTGACTTCAGTTTCGATTGGGTCCATGACACCTGGGCGGAAGCGTCGTTGTTGCTGCTTGACTGGCTTTGCATCTAGCCGTATATTGAGTTTGTGGAGAGCGATGTCAGGATTTAACCCCGGCATGTCTTCATAGCTCCAGGCGAACACATCAATGTATTCTCTGACGAGTACTAACAGCGATTCTCATTCTTCGTCAGTTAGGCTTTTACTGATAAAGATCGGTTTTGGAGAAGATTCGCTGTCGAGATCCACTTGTATGACCTCATTTCGGTAGGAGGTTCTCTCAGTTCGAACCGCTTTTCCCATTGTGCGTCTATTTGCTGGGCCTATGGTTCTAGCTCAAGGATTTCGGGGATGTCTTCGTCTTCCTCGTAAGCGTCGGTGAATGCCATGTTGACTGACATGACTTGTCTGAACACATCTCCGATGCTGGTATCTGAGTCGGAAGTCGGTGATCCGGTTGAATGTGACTGCCAGTCGCATTCTTCATCTGAGCTTTCAGGGGTCGTAGTAGGCGTTACATACCCTAAACCGCATCGGGTTTTGTTACAGTAGTTCCATGGTTTGCCCGCCGGGGCTGGCGTCTTCAAAGGTAATCGTCGTCCAGTGCCGTAGTTCAGTCCTGGCGTTGTCTCTAGATCATACCCCTGTTTTTGCATGAGATATTTGGATTGAGGGCTATAGAGATACAGAGGCAGTCTTTCGGCATCTGACCCGAAGTTGACTTCTTCCATGGGGGGATGTGGGTTGTTTGTCCGGCCGAAGATGATCGGGTGGTCCCCTCCCTTGACTATTCGGTAAGTGTCTTCTACTGGAGTAAGTCGGATGGCGGTGTACACGTTTGTCACCTGTGTATGTAGGTGAGTGCCTATACCGTGTTCCATAGCATACATTGTACATAGCTTATTGAGCTCGGTGTAGTTCAAAGATAACCCTTTATTGATGAAGTAAGGTATCTTTTCTAGAGGGATTACATCATCTGCGGAAGGGATATCAGAGTGGGCAGCCACATACTTGGCCAATTCTGGTTCTTCTTCGGCCACCCCCTGTATAAATGAAGACTGAGAGGACGACCTAGTCAGCTTGATCTTCAGAGGCTCAACTGGCGGAGCAGATCGTGGAGTTGTTGGTAAACTAGCAATCCCCAGTTTGGTACTTGATGTGAGGCGAGGGGTGGCTGGTTCGCTAGAAGTGTCAGACCTCGCATCGGGGTAAAGAATCTTCTTGGGAAGGCGTATTGTGGGCGGTCTGTCAGAGGGATTGGGCTTCTCTGTTTGGAGCTGACCGACTCTCGGTAGTCTGATGGTAAGTGGCCCTGTTATGGGTCTCGGCGCTTGGCCGAACCTTGGCAGCCGGATTCTTATTTGTTCTTCTTGTGCGGAGAGACTGATTGCGTCCTTACGCAGAGTGGCCGTAAGAGGTACGGAATTGCCCGGTTTGCGAGCCTGAAGGTGGATCGTTAGAGGTTCTTCTGATCCTGTAGCCGTCTTGTTGTGAGCTTGCACATCTTCTTCGACCAGATGCTTCTTTGATTTTTCGTACAGACAGGAGTCTGAGTAATAAGATTCAACCCCCCTGAAGGGATCGATATCGGCAAACTCTGTCCTCACGAAGCCGTGCTTATCGACATATTTGAAGCACTGGTGTAGCGTGGAAGGCACGATCATGTAATCGTGTATCCAAGGCCGCCCCAGAAGGATATTGTAAGAAGTGTCGGCATCTATGACATAACAGGTGACTTCTGATTGGAGATCGCCGATCTGACACTTCAAACGGATCTTCCCTATTGGGTAGCTCCTGCCCGAATTGAAACCGCTAATGGCGGTGCTTGTAGGTGTCAGGCGATGCATCGGAATGCGAAGATGATGTAGCAGACCCTTCGGAATGATGCTTATAGAGGACCCAGGATCAATGTGCATTCGGTCCACCTTTACGTCTCCGATGTATCCAGTGTAGTATAGCGGGCGATCATGCAGGTTAGTTTTGATGAGCATATCTTACGGAGAGAAGACGATATTAGGCATTGCTCCCGTACACGTACTATCTTGGAGCTCTGCAGGTTGGTTATCTCCCGTGAGGTTGACCTGAGCCAAGTATGCGTCGGCATTTTGGAGCGCCTCACTTAAAGCCGTGCGGACATCCTTTGAGAGCCTGAGGAGTTCATATAAAGACAATTTGGCCGGGGTATTAGCTAATTGCGCTAAGATGTCGAAGTTGTAGGGCCTCTCCAGCCCCTGAGGTGTCTCCTTCCGGAGGGACTTGTCGAAGCGAGTCTCCTTCGGCCTAGGCTTGTCGGTCGTCAAAGGCTGAGCCGGTCCCGGAGCATCATTGGTAGTGGGCGGATGATCATCAGTCGCGCTTTCGGTCACCGGTTGGGCTTGTGTTCCGGATCGAGTAGTGACGGTCGAAACTTCCTCTTCTTCCGCCGAGGCAGTACGGCAGGATCTGACTTTTTCACTTTTCCTTTTAGAAGGTGGAGAGGGCTGAGTTACCTCGTGGACTAGGTCCGGATGGACCCACATGATTTCTCCTCGTGATGTGGTGAGGGGTACTAGACCAGCGGCTTGATCGCGAGCAGGCGGCAGATTAGCAATCTCCATTATTGCCAGAGGGATGGGTATAACCCCGTCCTGAGTCTCTGTTGGAGGGAAGCTGCCGAATTGTACGGACACCATGTTGGCTGCCACGGTTACCTCTTCGAAATCGATGGCCAGGGCGTTCGAATCGATGAGGTTTTGGATATACCGTTTCAGTTGATAGCAGTCGTGTGTAGCATGGTGGACGTAGCGATGGTAATGGCAGAACTTTGGGTTCTCCAAATCAGTCGACCGAGGCTCCCGTCTTGGTGGAGGAAGCTGAATCCTATCTCCTTGTATAAGCATGTCCAAGATAGGCTTGACGTGACCGTCTTCAAAAGAATAAGTGATTTGAGGCCATTGTTTGTCTACTGGCTGTGGCTCGGGCTTCTGGGCTGTATCGGTCACCATAGCCTGCTTGCCTTTGTTGTCCCGGTTGTTGGAGGGGCTACCTCCATTGTCGTTGCTGGTGTTGGGACGCTTGCTCTTGTTCTCTCCCTCCGAGATATGTAACTCCAGTTGGCGAGCCTTCTTCAATCGTTCTTCAGCACTTGTAGCACTGATGATAAAAGCCTTCCAGTCCTTGAACTGACTTTCGCCCATCCAGAGACTAATTGTTGGAAGTAGTCTCTTTTGGCAAATTTCAATCAAAGAAGAGTCCGGGTTGCCAGATGGTAACTTCATTGCGGTTTAACGAAACCGCTCAATGTAATTTCTCGTCAGTTCTTTCTCTCCTTGAACGATGTCCATGAGGGTAGACATCGTCACGTCCTGTCCTACCTTATAGAACCTCTCCAAGAACAAGCGTTTGAAGCCAGCGAAGGAGTGGATGCAATTGTCTGGCAGGTTGCGGTACCAATCGAAGGCGACTCCTTCCAATGCCCCAATGAATAACCGCATGAGGATAGCGTCATCATGGGGCAGATGGTCGGTAGTGACCTCAAAGTAAGTGATGTATCGACTTGCTGAAGTCTTGCCATCATATGGGTTGATATTGAACGGCTTATATCTTGGCAGAAAGGGAACATCCCTCCATTCAGCAGGATATGGTTGCCGTATTCTGAGGTCTTGAGAGTTTTCTCGGGCGTAGAACATTGCTCGGAGCTCCTGAACCTCTCTTCTTACTTCTCGGGCCTCATCTATCGCGGTAGGGGCCGTTATCTCGGGAGGATTATTGCCCTGGTTTGGTGCCGCTGAATTTGAATCTACGTTGATTGCGGGACCCGTGCTTATCTGGCCAGGTGTCACTCCCTGCAGAGTAGGAAGTGCCGCTTTGATCTCGTCTACAGACTTGACCAAGGCATACAATATGGCCTCCAACGTGTCGATGCGCTGGCGATCGCTGGAACCGCCTTGATTGCTGTCTGTCATGAATACCGTCTTCACATGAGGAGTGACGGAGGGAGTGGTGGAGGATGTACCCTCCGAGTCGTACCCATGCGTCGAGAAATCATCTGGATATGTGGGGATGTTCTCTTCAGGTTCGAACTCGGAAGGAACACTACCCCCAGCTTCGGAGCTTGCTTCATCTCGAGAATCATGGATGTCCTCGGGGACATCAGCATCTGTTGTACCCGATGGGAGGGTTGTTTCTCGGGGTTTGTCTCCTTGAAACGTTGGATTATTGTGGACGTTCGGAGGAGTACTACACCCAGCTCCTACGACCCCCAGGGTCGGGGACGATGAGTCTCCTGTTGTAGCAGATTTTGTCTTCGAACGGGTGTGTTGGTATACTCCGGTGGAGGGCAACCGTTTAGCCGACAATTTCTTAGCTGTAGTGGCTGATACCTTTGGACTGGAGATGCTTGTCTTCTTCCCTCTCCCCTCGGCAGGGACCTTCTGAGCGGAATTGCAGGAGACAACAGGAGGTGCCTCATCTTCTGAGTTCGGGTGCTGTAGTCTGTGGAAGACGGACAGACGATCTTCCGTCACTGCTGCGTTGTTGCAGCAGCAGTTGACGATGATCTGGGTGCAGTGACGTCCATGTGAGGATTCCTTGCACGCCGAGGCCCCTTCTCTTTCCTTGCGCTTGTGGAGGATCGCCTCACGCAGGTCAGAGGAACCACTCTGTCCGTTCGCCGCCGGGGATTGGACTTGAGCAGTTCTGTACAACTTCCCATCAGAGGCCCGTATGATAATCAGCGGGACGCCCTGATAGTCAGAGGTTGGGGCAGCTGTCTGGGCTTGATGAGCCCGCGCTGCCCTAGACTTCTTCTTTCTAGCATTCGTGGGTGCATAATAGGAAGAGTCCAAGTTGAACATCACAGAGTCTGGCTTATCATCCAGAGAGTCATCAGGGTTCGGACCTTACGAGAGACGGTCGAAAACTGATCGAGAGGAGCATGGAGCAGATGCTATACGGCTGGGAGCGGAAACCGTACAGGTTGTCTGCATGCGGTTGTCTCATGTCATCGGACGAGTTCTTATGCGGCTAGGGGTCACGACCGTGCAGGCTGGCCGCATGCGGTTGGCATCTGTGGCCGCATGGGTTTTCTGCAAACGATTGACTTTACTGGCCGCATGAGTTTCATCCATGCTGTCGGAAACTGTAGTCGCATAAGTTTGCGGCTGACAGAAGTAGCCGCATGAGTTTTTTTCATACGGTTGGCGGATGTAGCCGCATGGGCTTTCTCCTTGCGGCTAATCTTCTTCTGCGGTTCGGTCCGCGTAGAGTCCCTCTTTGTCCCTGCAAGTCCAGCATCATAATGTTTTCTTCTGCCGGACTTGGGGACAACAGAGTTGTCTACGATCTGAAGTGGGACCGCAGGAAAATCCTTCTCGCCGTTTTGAGCAACAGAGGGCATCCCATCGAGGGCTTGAAGAGGAGCAAATGACTTCGGTCTCCATTCTTTGCGAGCCTTCGTGGTGCGGGTGCGCTTCTGGACCGGGCCAGCGCTGCCTTCAGAGAGCATCTCTTCGAACGCCTGTTGGTCGAAGCGGACGACCATCTTCTTTTGTGTGGAGCCAAGTTTGGCTGCATCTGATTGCGTCACCAACTCCTCAGCCGTGGAGAAGTTAGTCCCCAGCAGAGTCGCCATCGTGTTTGCCATTGATTGTAAAAGAACAGAACAATTATCGGAGGACTGAACTTAGACGCACAATACAAACTCGCTCGTACAAAGAAAGCCTAGGGACGAAAACCTAGGTACAGCAGACTAAGTACGATTATTTATTTTTGATTCTGGGGGGTGACGATAGAGGCTCGGGAAAGCGACGGCCGCTCTGCCTTACTCCTTGGACGATCAGTATGCAGTCTTGGCTCGGGGAAGATCTGCTCTACGTTGATGAAGAAACGCACTTATTACTCTCCTCGGATTGCTCTCCTGGCTTCTCTCTCTCTCTGTGATTATCAAGAAAGAAGGGAGAGCTCTCTCTGTGTAGATCTCTCTCTTCTTATTTCTTTTGGTGCCGACCTCTCTCTCTCTTCTTCTTCTTTTTTTTTCTTTCTTTTCAAGGGAATGATGCTGGCTATTTATAAGAGTGGGGGGTGATCATTAGGGTTTGCTAATGATTATCTGTTTGGAATGTCGGCGCTCCTTCATTCTATCTGAACCCTTGATCCTGATTATAGTGAATCTCGGCCATTAATGCGGATAGCATCGTATCTCATGAGCAATTAATGCTAGCTGCTTTAAATCCTCGTGATTGATTATGCCAATGTCTGATTGCTCGCCACGTGTCCCATTAGCTTGATGAGAAATGATATGCCCTGATCTCAGTAATTATGACGATGATGTCAAATATATTTGTTGAGATTCGGTTAAATCTCTTATTGATCCCATGCCACGTGTCTTAATTGTGAGTCCTGTCAAAGCCGCTTAGGATTGACGATCTTTGAACCGCAGAAAGATACGCATAGGACGATGCTTCATCGAGCAGCATATGCGTAATCTTTGTGAGCCGCATGAGCTGGCGTTGTATTGGGCCGCAGGGAGGGTTGTCATGACCGAGCCGCATGAAAGAGTTCATGACCGAGCCGCATGAAGAGTCTCTGTACTTCGAACCGCATGAAGGTTGTCATGACCGAGTCGCATGAATATATTCATGACCGAGCCGCATGGGGGTCTTCATGGCCGAGCCGCATGAGAGTCTTCATGACCGAGCCGCATGGGTCTCTCTGTTCTGGCCGCATGGACTTTGTTTAGTCTGGCCGCGTAGACTTGCCTCGAAACTTGGTGAATAGTGCCACGTCTGCGAAGGTATTCTCCAGTTCCCTAGGAAGATAGTGTTTTTTGTGTCAGTCATCATGATTACTTTATGTCAGGGCTGTCATCTGTCAGGTCTGTCATCCGTCAGAGCATTAAAGGCGTCCAGACGTTGGGCACAGCTGCTTTGAAGGCCACGTGGCCTCTCTCTGTGGGCCGTATGGAGTTTACTCGAGTTGCCTATGTGTTTGAGCCGCATGTCCATGTTGGTGACTTTTGAGCCGCATGATACTCTTGAGCCGCATGAAGCTCGTCTGATTTTGAGCCGCATGAAGCTTCCTGGGTTCTGTGCCGTATGAAGAATGTCTCATGACTCGTATGAGGAATGTCTCGATCAGCCCGTGCACTCACTTTGTGGGCCCGGGTATCCCGGACACACGAGTGCGTAGGTATCATGTTTGCTCCCTGATGTGGGGTTAATAGAAACACTTGCCCTCGGTCTTTGTTGGGAGACTTTTGAGAACCACTCTGTCCGTTTGCCGCCTGGGGCTGGACACGAGCGGCTCTGTACAACTTTCCATCAGAGGCCCACTTAGCGGGACGCTCTTGATGGTCAGAGGTTGGAACAGCTGACTGAGCCCGATGAGCCCGCGCTGCCCTAGACTTCTTCTACTTAGCACCCGAAGGTGCGTAATAGGAAGAGTCCAAGTTTGGAAGGAGGGAAGAGAAGTTGGTGCCCTTTTCAAAGGAGGTAAGGGGGCTCTATTTATAGCATGGAGTGAGCCCTTTCTTCTTCTCCTTTCCGATGTGGGACTAAAAGCAATATTTTTCATGCTTCTACAGGAAGGCGCCGACAAATTTTGCAAGTTTTGAGAAGCTTGTATCATAATATTCAACGGCCATATTCCATTGCCTCAACATCATGAACTCATCCCCCTTCTGTCGACGGATGGCGCGAGGAACGTACTGCTCAAGAAAGGCTGCTTTGAATACTTTCCAGGAAATCTTGGTGTTGGGACCGGTTTCACAGATTTCCTGTTTCTTCGCCGCACACCAGTCGTATGCTCTCAGTTGTAACTGTAGCGCCGCACAGACCATGTAAAACCCCTAAATTTTTATTATTTTTTTATTATTAAAATTTGGTACTGATTTTAAATTTTTGTATTGTACGTCGCGTAGTCATATTGTACGTCGCGCACGAAATTTTATTTTTCGTAATTGCTCGACGAGTGCGAATATGTGCGAGCGTACACTTTTTTGGAAAAACTTTTTGCTATTTTTATAGTTTCAAGAAAATATATATAATAATTATTTTTTTAGCTATTAAAATTCTAAATTTATAATTTTATTTATGAAAAGCCTTTTTTAGACAGTTATAATAATAGAATATATTCTTATAAAAATGGTATGCTAGAAAAGTGTATATTTGTAAATATTATTTGTGCATACATATTTCGTAATTAATTATTAGTTTATTTTTTAAATAATAATGTAATTTTCAAATTATTATTAATAGTATTTTTGGAAAATATATTTTGAAATTATGGTAGCAATTTAAATCTTGATTTGAATTTATGGATTTATTTAAATAGTTTTTTAAAATATTTAAAATTTGATTTATCCTATTTGATTTTAAACTAAAAATTTAATTAGATTTAAATTGGATTGTATTTGGATTTGGATTGATTGATTTTAAATTAAATTACGAATTATCTAATTTGGGTTTAAATGAATCCTAATTCTTACCTAATTTGGGTTTAAATTAAATTACGAATTATCTAATAGGCAGGTACTCCTCCAACTTTTTATCATTCTCCATAAAATTTCTACCATCTACAAACGTACTGTGCATCGTGTCCGTGTTCCCATATCCATAATCTTATTCCATTATTTTATATTTACAATTCTTTCCCTACGGTGTCGACAACCCCGACACAGCATAATTCCCCAATCCAGACACGTCCCCAAACCTCTAACCTAATACCCTAATTCCCAATCCGCCATGGCTACATCGTGCTTCCCTCGACCACCTCCCGGCCAAACCCTCCGGTCACCCCAAACCAAAGTCTCGGCCATCCCTAGACCCAGCCCCACCACCGTCATTATCACCAACACCATCACTCTCCCGCGCCCGGCCCAGCCTCGACGTCCCCTGCCAACGCCATCGGTCGCCACCTCCACACAAACCAAGCACACCACTACCTGCAACACAACCCAACACCACCAACCATCACCACTGCCACCAAGACGCCACCATACCCGCGGCCAACACCGCCATCTCGGTCGTCTTCCTTGACCCAAGCCTCAGGATCGACCAAAACATCACCACCATCGAAGGAAAAGAAAGAAGAGAACCCGAGCCCAGCAATCACCACCCCCTTCGCCGCGGCCATCGTCGCCACCATATCGCCACCACCACCACAATCAAAAGAAAAGAAATAAACAAAATTCCCCTTACCTCGTCGTCGACTTCCTCCTTTCTGCCCGTCACCGTCGACCACCGCGCAAGCCCCGGCCGAACCCTTCCTCGTCGAGCCGCGCCACCTGCCTCTTTCTCACGCCGGCGCTGCCCCTTGTGCCAACCACCGCCGCCCCTGTTTCTCTTCCGACAGCCTCCGTCCTCCGGCTCGTCGGCCATCCTTCGCCACGCCAACACGAGCGCGCCGCCCGCACACAGCCTCTGCAGCCGCCGAGCCGCGTGCCGCCCCACCGGTATGCTGCTCCGGCCACCCTCTCCTCAAACCCCTCCGCCGAGCCGCGTGCCGCCCCACCGGTGTGCTGCTCCGGCCACCCTCTTCTCTTCCGACCTCCCGTTTCTTCTTTTTTGCTCCTTCCTTCGCCTCCGGGGCGCTACCGCCGTGCTCTGGCGAGCCCGCACGCCGCATCCGTCGCTTCTCCCTCCTCCTCTTCCCGCTGATCCCCAAGCTCTGATCCCCTTTTCTTCTCAGCCCACTCGATCACTCCCTCTCTCTAAACTCTCTCTCTCTCTCCCTCTTTAATTACTTTTGTACTGAGAAGTGTTTGGAGAACAGCTTCGGTTTTTATTTATTTATTATTTTATGTTACTTATTATTATTATTATTATTATTATTATTATTATTATTATTATTACTATTATTGTTATTAGTGTTATTATTAAGATTATTATTACTGTTAGTATCTATTATTATTATCAATATTATTATCATTATTATTATTATTATTATTATTATTATTATTAATGTTGTTATTGTTTTCCTAATTGGGTTATTTCTTACCAAGATCTTTGTTATACAGTATGTAATATTTGATAAATAATTTAAAATATTATTACTATATCTTCGTTATTGTACTAGTAGTACCAATTATTATTTTAATTACTTTATTAACCAAAAATAGATAAATTCATAAAAACTATTTTTATTATTGGTAACAACAATATTATAGACTAAGATATTGTTGTAAATGTTCTATTTATTTAAAGTAAATTATTTGACAAAATTATAGTTTTACAAATACGGATTTTAGCATTAAATAATTTTTTATAATTAATTTGTTTCTCTTAGAATATTTTTGGAAAATATAGTTTTCTACCTAAATTGTATCTCTACAAACTTAAGAGTTTTTGTGAACACAGTTTCTTTTATATTTTAATATTTATCTAAAACACTATTTTTTTACTTGCAAAAATATAAGTTCTCATTTATTATAAATAATTTCCTAAAATCATATATATTATTTATCTAAATTCTATCGATCAATCTCATGTCCAAGACTAAGCCCAATCCTCCTATCCCTTGCCAATTCTTTCCTTCCACCTATTGACCCTAACTAAATTGACTGTCCTAGACTCGATGGAACCATCTGTGCCACCACCCGAGGTCACCTTGTATAGTTGTTGCACCGAAGTCGCAGTTCGTGCCACCTTGATCATCGCAGCACACCAGGTGTCCTATCAGGCAAGACACCTTGCCATTTGTTGTTTATTTATTTTAGCTCATATTTTATGCATTATTCACTATTTTCTTTATGTAAAATAAACTGTGATACATGGCATAACCTGTTAGAACTTATTGTTCAATTATATTTCCTGCTATATATTATTTTTCTTATACATTAAACCTAGATTTAAGGGACCACCTTTGTGTGTTGCATTCATGGTCTTGACACGTTGTACCACGAAGTTGTGTGTCGCATGTAGAACATGGACGTGCATGATTGGCTGGCCACCAGTACGTACAAGCCGTGCGATAAGAATAACCGCTAATAGAGGTTGCATGCTAGTTTGACTTAGCGATTATAGTGGTTTTGTGTTGTGGATACAACACAGTAGGCATTGGACGGGGAGGACAATTCTTTAGCGTATGGGCTTCGATGCACTTTCCCTTGTGACCCGGATTCTCCACTGGAGATACGGGGCTGATGACCCATGATTACTGACGGCCACTGACGTTCTGCGGAACGTTATGCTCTTATTGATTGGGTCTCTAGTACCCCAAGGGGGGACTATGCTGATCCTATTTAGCCAGGGCCCATGCGTAGGAAGGATTGTTCTTAACTACATTTTACTTAGAACGGTTAGGCACCTTTATCCGTTAGGTATGATTACTTTCGGTTTGGATAATTGTATCTGACCGTGGCTTGGAACAATAACTTATCGCGGATTAGTTCGTCACATCTTGTCCTTGTTTGGTTGTAGTTGTGACTTACTACTTCGATGAGAAGGTATTGAACCTCGTTGGGGTTCGGATACCATATTGGATACATAGCATGGAAAGATACGTCATCGTGAATTAGTTTACCATCTCCTGTCCTTGTTTGGTTTGGGGGATGGTACGCTCGTTTAATAGGTGTGTATTGGACCATGTTATAATTCAATTGACTTATTTATTTGAGCAGTATTTATTTAGTTTATATGGCATGATATTATGTGCCTTGTTACGTCCCTCTGAGGACCTGGTTATCTCGCCAGGTGTGTGCTATTGTCTTTCGCAGGTGTTCTAGCTCTAGCCGTGATCATCGCTATTTTCTTCGAGGATGATTGCACTTGGATCGTCTTCGCTTCGCTCGCCAAAATCTTTCTTTTGTTATGTATTTCTTTTCATAGTTGGTAGTGGATTTGTCTCCGCCCAACGACATGTACCAAATAACAATTTTATAATTGATTATATGATATCTTCTATTCTTTTATTTTGTGTGGATGAGATTAGTTATGGTTCTACCGCATTTTACAGCTTACGTATATTTATTATACGGCTGGCATGTCTACGTTCCTAGTCCTACATATTTTAGGACTGGGGCGTTACATGTTTTTATGGTGGCCCATGCAGGTCAAAATAAATTGTTTGGTTACTTTACCGTACCAAGCAAGCTTGCGAATAGGATTAGAAGTCTAGGATCTCATCCACATACTTGACCCCTTTCCTCGATTCTATATTCGAACTACCATTCGTCTCATAGATTGCATCTTGCTTGATTCCTTCTATCATTATTCTTATCTCCCTTCGTACTTGCTAGAGATTGACCCTACTAGTTAGTTGTCCCAAAACATCATTAGTTTAATTCTTTAAGTTGGGTTGAATACCTTATGAACTAGCAACCCCTTTGACCTAGTGACCTATATTAGCAAGCTTATTTAGATCCTATAATCTAGAGGACCTAACCCGTCTAGCCAACCAAGGACTTGGACAAGAAGACTATAGGACGACTGTATAAAGACCATCACAGGACATGACTTAGCTCCTTTAGAAGTTCGACTATACTCCCTCTCAATTTTAAACTCTCCTGCCTATAATTTCACTCTCTTGACAAATGTTGCTACTATAACCTAGATTTACAAGTTCATTGATTTATCGAGCTTGTTCGCGACATATGTTATTGGATGAGCTCCTACTAATGTATCGTCTAATCAGAACCGATGCATAATGGTATGATCAACCGAGTGCATTTTGGTTCGCTTCTATATATCGTTCTACGTGGATGGGGACATAGGTAAACTTGTCCTCTAGAGTCCCATCCGCGACTGCCTTGATAATCCCTTTAAAATAATTCAATCGTCTTTGAATCACGTATTCGTATTCGTAACGCCTCATTCGAACTCTATATTGCGTTCGCCTTCATCTATTTTAGAAAGACGAAGGCGTTATACTATAACTTCCTCTAGCCTTTCTATCGACTATGACCATAAACCACTCGTCCTTTTCTTGGCCCTATATTTGCTATTATGAACCTTCCAAGTCACTTAATTTAGGCGTGAACCTAATCGATCTCTTATTCGTGCCTCAACCTACTAGGTCTCTAACTTATTTCTCTTGATACCATATCATTCTCTATTGCATGATACTCTTGATTAAACTTTAAACCCTTAATCTTCTACTCGTGCCTTAACTCGTGACCCTCGTAACCATACCCGTATTAAACCCTATGATTTAGATTATGATTCTTACGACATGATTTTTGTGAAAACATTGTCGTTGTTTGTTCCCCATCGATATCCCCTTGTGTCTTCTCACCCCCTACTAATTCCTAATTTTGAGGACAAAATTTTTTTAAGTTGGGTAGGATGTAAAACCTCTAAATTTTTACTATTTTTTTATTATTAAAATTTGGTACTGATTTAAAAATTTTGTATTGTACGTCGCGTAATCATATTGTACGTCACGCACGAAATTTTATTTTTCGTAATTGCTCGACGAGTGCAAATATGTGCGAGCGTACACATTTTTGGAAAAATATTTTCCTATTTTTATAGTTTCAAGAAAATATATATAATAATTATTTTTTTAGCTATCAAAATTCTATATTTATAATTTTATTTATGAAAAGCCTTTTTTAGACAGTTATAATAATAAAATATATTCTTATAAAATGGTATGCTAGAAAAGCGTATATTTGTAAATATTATTTGTGCATACATATTTCGTAATTAATTATTAGATTATTTTTTAAATAATAATGTAGTTTTTGAAATTATTATTAATAGTATTTTTGGAAAAATATATTTCGAAATTATGGTGGCAATTTAAATCTTGATTTAAATTTATAGATTTATTTAAATAGTTAAATATTTAAAATTTGATTTATCCCATTTGATTTTAAACTAAAAATTTAATTAGATTTAAATTGGATTGTATTTGGATTTGGATTGATTGATTTAAATTAAATTACGAATTATCTAATTTGGATTTAAATGAATCCTAATTCTTATCCAATTGGGAATTTTCACATCCTATAAATAGGCAGGTACTCTTCCAACTTTTTATCATTCTCCACAAAATTTCTACCATCTACAAACGTACTGTGCATCATGTCTGTGTTCTCATATCCATAATCTTATTCCATTATTTTACATTAACAATTCTTTCCCCACGGTGTCGACAACCCCAACACAGCATAATTCTCCAATCCAGACACGTCCCCAAACCTCTAATCTAATACCCTAATCCCCAATCCGCCATGGCTACATCGTGCTTCCCTCGACCACCTCCCGGCCAAACCCTCCGGTCACCCCAAAACAAAGTCTCGGCCATCCCTCGACCTAGCCCCACCACCGTCATTATCACCAACACCATCACTCTCCGGCGCCCGGCCCAGCCTCGACGTCCCCTGCCAACGCCATCGGCCGCCACCTCCACACAAACCAAGCACACCACCACCTGCAACACAACCCAACAACACCAACCATCACCACTGCCACCAAGACGCCACCATACCCGTGGCCAACACCGCCATCTCGGTCGTCTTCCCTGACCCAGGCCTCAGGACCGACCAAAACATCACCACCATCGAAGGAAAAGAGAGAAGAGAACCCAAACCCGAGCCGAGCAATCACCACCCCCTTCGCCGCGGCCATCGCCGCCACCATATCGCCACCACCAACACAATCAAAAGAAGAGAAATAAACAAAATTCTTCTTACCTCGTCGCCGACTTCCTCCTTTTCGCCCGTCACCGTCGAACCACCGCGCGAGCCCCGACCGAACCCTTCCTCGCCGAGCTGTGCCACCCGCCTCTTCCTTACGCCGGCGCTGCCCCTTGCGCCAACCACCGCCGCCCCTGTTTCTCTCCCGACAGCCTCCGTCCTCCGGCTCGTCGGCCATCCTCCGTCGCGCCAGCACGAGCGCGCCGCCCGCATACAGTCTCCGCAGCCGCCGAGCCGTGCGCCGCCCCACCAATGTGCTCCTCCGGCCACCTCACCTCAAACCCCTCCGCCGAGCCGCGCGCCGCCCCACCGGTGTGCTGCTCCGGCCACCCTCTCCTCTTCTGACCTCCCGTTTCTCCCTTTTTGCTCCTTCCCTCGCCTTCGAGACGCCACCGCCGCGCTCTGGCGAGCCCGCACGCCGCATCCGCCGCTTCTCCCTCCTCCTCTTCCCGCTGATCCCCAAGCTCCGATCCCCTTTTCTTCTCAGCCCACTCGATCACTCCCTCTCTTTAAACTCTCTCTCTCTCTCTAATTGCTTTTGTACTGAGAAGTGTTAGGAGAACAGCTTCGGTTTTTATTTATTTATTTATTATTTTATGTTACTTATTGTTATTATTATTATTATTATTATTATTATTATTATTATTATTATTATTATTATTATTATTATTATTATCCTTATTATTACTATTATTGTTATTAGTGTTATTATTAAGATTATTATTACTGTTAGTATCTATTATTATTATCAATATTATTATCAATATTAATATTATTATAATGTTGTTATTGTTTTCCTAATTGGATTATTTCTTACCAAGATCTTTTTTATACAGTATGTAATATTTGATAAATAATTTAAAATATTATTACTATATCTTCGTTATTGTACTAGTAGTACCAATTATTATTTTAATTACTTTACTAACCAAAAATAGATAAATTCATAAGAACTATTTTTATTATTGGTAACAACAATATTATAGACTAAGATATTGTTGTAAATGTTCTATTTATTTAAAGTAAATTATTTGACAAAATTATAGTTTTATAAATACGGATTTTTGCATTAAATAATTTTTTATAATTAATTTGTTTCTCTTAGAATATTTTTGGAAAATATAATTTTCTACCTAAATTGTATCTCTACAAACTTAAGAGTTTTTGTGAACACAGTTTCTTTTATATTTTAGTATTTATCTAAAACACTATTTTTTTACTTGCAAAAGTATAAGTTCTCATTTATTATAAATAATTTCCTAAAATCATATATATTATTTATCTAAATTCTATCAATCAATCTCATGTCCAAGACTAAGCCCAATCCTCTTATCCCTTGCCAATTCTTTCCTTCCACCTATTGACCCTAACTAAATTGACCGTCCTAGACTCGATGGAACCATCCGTGCCACTACCCAAGGTCACCTTGTATAGTTGTTGCACCGAAGTCGCAGTTCGTGCCACCTTGATCATTGCAGCACACCAGGCATCCTACCAGGCAAGACACCTTGCTATTTACTGTTTATTTATTTTAGCTCATATTTCTTGTATTATTTATTATTTTCTTTATGCAAAATAAACTGTGATACATGGCATAACCTGTTATAACTTATTGTTCAATTATATTTCCTGCTATGTATTATTTTTCTTATACATTAAACATAGATTTAAGGGACCACCTTTGTGTGTTGCATTCATGGCCTTGACACGTTGTACCACGAAGTTGTGTGTCGCATGTAGAACACGTACGTACGTGATTGGCTGGCCACCAGTACGTACAAGCCGTACGATAAGAATAACCGCTAATAGAGGTTGCATGCTAGTTTGACTTAGCGGTTATAGTGGTTTTGTGTTGTGGATACAACACAGTAGGCATTGGACGGGAAGGACAATTCCTTAGCGTATGGGCTTCGATGCACTTTCCCTTATGACCCGGATTCTCCGCTGGAGATACGAGGCTGATGACCCATGATTACTGACGGCCACTGACGTTCTACGGAACGTTATGCTCTTATTGATTGGGCCTCTAGTGCCCTAAGGGGGGACTATGCCGATCCTATTTAGCCAGGGCCCATGCGTAGGAAGGATTGTTCTTAACTATATTTTACTTAGAATGGTTAGGCCAGGGCCCATGGCTTGGAACAATAACTTGTCGCGGATTAGTTCATCACATCTTGTCCTTGTTTGGTTATAGGTGTGACTTACTACTTCGATGAGAAGGTATTGAACCTCGTTGGGGTCCGGATACCATATTGGATTCATAGCATGGAAAGATACGTCACCGTGAATTAGTTTACCATCTCCTGTCCTTGTTTGGTTGGGGGGATGGTACGTTCGTTCAATAGGTGTGTATTGGACCATGTTATAATTCAGTTGACTTATTTATTTGAGCAGTATTTATTCAGTTTATATGGTATGATATTATGTGTCTTGTTACGTCCCTCTGAGGACCTGGTTATCTCGCCAGGTGTGTGCTATTGTCTTTCGCAGGTGTTCTAGCTCTAGCCGTGATCATCGCTATTTTCTTCGAGGATAATTACACTTGGATTTTCTTTGCTTCGCTCGCCAAAATCTTTCTTTTGTTATGTATTTCTTTTCATAGTTGGTAGTGGATTTGTCTCCGCCCAACGACATGTACCAAATGACAATTTCATAGTAGATTATATGATATCTTCTATTCTTTTATTTTGTGTGGATGAGATTAGTTATGGTTCTACTGCATTTTACAGCTTACGTATATTTATTATACGGCTGGCATATCTACGTTCCTAGTCCTACGTATTTTGGGACTGGGGCGTTACAGGCCACCCTCTGGGACCCTTCGATGCAAAGAAGATCAAACAAGTCCTCCATTTCTACGAGCCATCCTACTATCACATCGGGCTCTGCTCGGCCGTTGAACTTCGGCGGGTTGATCTTGCGAAACTCCTTTACTTTGAGCATGGAAGAAGAGTTTATCATTTACGGTGGGACTTCTTCCTCGACTTCGTCTTGAACATCTTACCTCTCTTTGGATACCGCGACCGTTGCCTTGGTATTGTCGTTCATCTTGCTTACGATCTGCGTTAGGTCGTTCATTCTCTTCTATTGTGTATCAAATTGGGCCTTGATTTGCATTTGAAGCTGTTGCTGCTGCAGTTCCATCAACTGTAGAATTTTCTCCATTGTCGTCTCGCTAGGGCCAGTACTCTTTAGGCTCGATGTACTATCCACGGTTTGGGTTGTTGTGCCGGGATTGTTCCTATTTTCTTAATCATTCCTACAAAACATAGTAAACTCGTTAGTATTTTTCAAAAATATCTACGGGCTTACCTGTATGGAACTTTTATTTCATGCAGCATGTCGACAAGCATTCAATCGAGCCATCGCATCGAGTATTCCAACAATGAAACATCTTTCAAAAATCCGAGAAAACATAACTGAGCTCTGATACCAATTTATCACGCCCCGAGTCGACAAACCGTCCGTCTTCGATGTTATTTTGCCGACTCGATCGTCCTCGCTAAGGCATGATGTCGTACGAGTCTAGAATTGCACTCGTACAAGGCAAGAATGTTACGTTGATTTTTATATTGAAATGCCAAGTTGAAACTTCACAAATCATATCAAATTGAGACGCAATATAGGAAGATAGAAATTTGCTTTTTATTTATAGCTTGTAATGAAGTGCAAGTCGTAATTACATTGGATGCCGTTGTGGCTACATTGATTGAAAACAAAAGAAAACATACTCGACAAGCTGACTGAACTAACACTTGTCGTTCCATACATTCGCCCCTTTATACATAAGCCTTCGATTGAATTGGCTTCAAAATAGTTCAGCATAGGAAGATCTTCAAAATGCCTCTCCGCACTTCAGCTTCAGTTTAGAGCGCCCGTTGCACCTGGGAAATTTGGGGGAGGGGGTTAGCACACTTGCTAAGTGGACGAGACGAACTCTCTCGTCTAAACCGACTCTGATTGTTAAGGTAGGCATGCTTTAGACTTGTCTTTCTATTTAGAACTAAACAAATTCAGTTCATATCGATAGCCATCTTTGAAGTAAATAAGCATACAGTAAAACATAGGGATTTATCACATTTCTTACCACGGCCGTGCTTGTCCCTGCATAAAACAGAGATAGTAATTATACCTACATAAGACAATAGATGAGCATGCTACTGTCTTACATGTGGTCATTGGTGTTACACACCACTAGGGACTTAATCGAAATTGGCATGCGACGCTACCCTTTCAGCCTATGTTGCAAGCCTTACTGAAGTTCCCGCATGCCTCGCGCCAAAGCACGATAAATTATTCCCCCTAGGATGAATCGGTTTCGATGCCCCAGATACCATTTCGAGGAAAATGAACTTGTGCACAAGCTGTCCATGACCATGCCTATGCGTTAACAGTTTAATGTATATGCAACTGATTTGTATAGCGCGGACAGTATCGAACGACATTATCATTTCTTCAAACTCATGCAACAATTTATTTTCTATAAAGCCGTACTCCCGATTTAGCGTCCTGTAGGCACCAAATTGCCCGATGCATCATAATCCCACGATCGATGTTTCATATTATTTTACAGCACGTGAAATAGTCTATCTTTTTACTAGAACCTTAAACTTTCTCGTTTATGTAAGAAACTTGTATTTTTAGAGTAGATTACTCTAAATCGATACGTTTTTCCCGAGTTCTTGACCATAGTGGATTGGCATGCATTTAACTTGGCATAGTCTATTTGAATGAATTTGAAGCAAAGGAAATTTGTTTGCGGGACAGAATAAAAAAGAAAGGCCGAATCACCCACCAAGTCCTTGGATCGTGTCGACCGTCGAAGCGCTTCGCAACGTTCAAGCTTTAGTTACGCGAGCTCCTGCAATGGCACCAACACTTTGTTAGGATTTCTTCTTTTTCCCTTGCTTCGAAATTTGTAGATTGTATCCAGAAAAATGACGTGAAAGCACTTCATCAAAACCCAGCAGCAAAAGCTCCAAGAAAACCATACAGCGGTCCAGTCCCGTCGAAGGGACTCTTATATAGAGCTCACTCGCCGAGACGCAGCTCGCTGCATCTAGGACTTATTCCAACAGAAGTCGTTCCATTAGTTGGAACGATTCTCGTAACGTCCGTCTAAATCGATTTGATCGATACCGCAAGGTGTTATCGTTTACCAAGCTCAGCGATCGAGTCAGATGGCCATCTAAGTTCCCGGCCGATCTGACTCGGCGCTAGCATATTATGAAGTCCGTCGCCTATCGAAGCGGGGAACTACACAGTCCACTTCCTCTGCTGCCAAGGCGCAGTCAACTCATTTTGCTGCCAAGGCACAACCAGTAGCCCATTTGGCTATGGCACAACCTAAGCACTCTGCTGCTCAGGCGCAGTTTGCACACCATGTTGCCCTAGCGCAACCTAAGGGAACTAGTCTTTTGGCTATTCCTTCTTCTTCTCCAGTTCTGAACTTAGAGAAACAATATTCTAGTGCCAAAACTAGACAGAACAAAGGGAAGGGTCCTTTGACACTTCCTCAACTGGCGCAACCTGCGGCTAAGGTGGTTCCACAACAAAACAGAGGGAAACGCTTTTTAGCTAACCCTTCACAAAATAAAGGAAAGCACCCTTTGGTTTTTTCTTAATCTTCCCTCGTCTATGACTCAGAGGAAGATATATCAGATTGTATTCCCTTAAACAGAGGTCTTCAAATCTCTGCCAGGGGAAAGAATACTGATCAAAGAGGCATCTTGCCTACTCCTATGGTAACTGCTCAAGATCTTCCAACCTTGCATATCATAAAATGTAAGCAAAGAAAATTGATGGTATCTCAAACAGAGGCACCAGGAGCAGAATTCTCTGATTTACGTGCTTATCTCAACAGGCGTAAATCAGTATCAACCTCGATGAAACACAAGAATCCTATGCCAAAGGCCAATTTGTACCAGAAACAAGAGTTTGAAAAGAAGAACCGAATCACTTATGCCAATGAGTTAAGCACTTCTTTGTACACTCACGAAACTAAGCATCTTAAGAACCGAAGTCATGTTCCTAACATCATTAAAGAATATGTTCCTCTGACTTGTTTTCGTCCTGTAGCGGTGACTGATCTCCGGGACCGTCTTATACAAAGATGGAAGATCACAAAGATGTTTCACTCCCCTCTAAATCACTCATCAGAATGCCACTACCTTCATGAAGTGGTCATCAAGTGTTGTTTCCAATCAGCTAAACGATCTGTCTTCGATCGGCTGAACTATGCTTCAACTCCTGAACCTATGATGGAAGATGAAGATGAGCTATTATATGCTTCTGTCAACATGACTTCCCGAGACACTGGGGTAGAAAATCTTCAAAACGTGGTACGTCTCGCAATCCGAGCCAACAGTACTTGGGACAACTCCGTGAATCTAGTGAAGGGGTCTATCAACATACCAGATCAAAAAATCGAAATTTGGATCAAGATGTCTTCAATCGGGAAGATCTTTCCAGTACTCATTTGGAAGAAGATTCTTTGTCTGACTTTGACGCAGATAGTGAAAGCTCTGAACAAACTATCTCATCAATAGTGGCAATAGAGGTGACAGCATATGCCATTACAGAAGACCAAGATGCTTCTAGCTCAGCCAGTCAAGAGCAACGAATTGCTGTACTGGAAGATAAATTAAAGACCATAGTTGAAACGGTCACAAGTATGCACACTATAATCGTGGCTCAACATGCAGTGCCACCGGTTGTGAATCCTATTTCAAATCCCAATCTTATAGCATCTTCTGTACCAGTTAATGTTGGTCTGGGGGTACCTCCTCTCCAGGTTGCTTTTGTACCAATTCAAGCTGCTCCCAGTCAATCTGGTGCTGGGGGTGGTAATTACCATGTTGTTCTTCCTCCTAATAATTCAAATCAGCCAACAAATTCACAGACATTAGGAGATGCTAATGAGGCTCTAAAACTCTTACGCACTCAATTTGAGGCATTTAAGCAAAAAAGACGGTTTATAAAGACTTGGAATAAAACAACCTTATCCTGCAGAATGGAAGGAGGTTCAATTTCCTCCTAAGTACAAACTTTCCACTATTATGCTGTTTGATGGCAGCACTTCTCCAAGTCAGTACATCAATCACTTTGAAGTGATGAATGATCAATTGCAGCCAAATGATGCTCTCCTTACTAGGGTGTTCGTCGGTTGTGTAGCCGGTGCAGCATACGATTGGTATCGTAGCTTGCCTGATGGCTGCATAACTTCTTTTACTGGTTTCAAGCAAATATTCTTGGAATGATTCTATAAGGGGATCAATGATATGACTATGTCTGCCCTTATTAAAATTAAACAAAGACACAATGAATCCAAAGAGGGTTTCATTGAAAGATTCCGTCGAGAGGCTCTTAAAATGCCTCTAGGAACTCCATCTGCTGTAACAATAGACACTTGCAAATCAAACTTGTTGCCTATCATCAGCATATGGACGGGATTAACACAATTCCAAGATTGGCCTTCTTTCATTATGAATGCGAAGGCGACGGAGGTTAGCACTGAGAAGTTTAAGCAGTTAGGAGTTCAAATGACTCATCCTAACCAAGATAAACATTCCACACTCGGTGGTAAGAATCGCCAGAACAATCGCAAGGGTAAAGAAACATTGGCCATCAATTTCAAGGGCAAGGAGTCGTTGGCTGTTTATGTTGCTCAGACGGTACCCACTTCATCAGCACCACCACAGAAAGCACCTCGTCCAAAAGAAGAGTATTCTTTTAATGAAGATGATATTATGAGCATCTTCGATTGCTTAATCAAAAGTAATAAGTTTCAACTGCCAGAGGCAAAACGGCCAGAAGAAGTGGGTAAAACTGACCACCCTAAATATTGTGTTTATCACAGATTTATAGGGCATCCAACTTGAGCATGCTACGTGCTTAAAGCCAAAATCCAGGAGATGGTCAACTCTGGAGCAGTTACTCTCCAACATGATGAGAAGACTGTGATGTCCAATATCATCTCTATGCAATTTGGTGATTTTCTACCATAATTAGTGCAAGATGGTGTTGTCCCCATTCCGAGGGCTACTCTCGAGATTATGATTCTCCCACCTCCCTAATATGAAGGTCTTATTCCATTATCCACTAATAAAGAAGAAATTATGTGGATTCATCCAGATCTGGTAGCAGACTTTGAAGCGTCTTCTTCTTTCAATCAAAAGAAGCGCTCCAAAACTAAATCCAACAGCTGCAACATGGTATCCTTTGAACCGGTAGCAGAAGAAGAAATTCTAATCGGCACCAGATCTGGAAAACCTTATCTTCGAGAGTATCCCAAAACTCAAAAGAATCCTGCCCCATCTCCTGATGTTCCTCCTTTATCATCTTCCCATGTTGAGAATATACCATCTACATCCTCGCCGGTAGTGGAACCAACTCATCCCAAACCGACATCAGCAGATAAGGGAAAATAACCTATCCGCTTTGATAAAGCATTAAAGAACTCCTCATCTCTTGGACTTGAAAAGCCATATAATTTTCATATATTGGCTCAATTGGCTAACACTCCAGCAAAATTGTCAATCTTCGAACTTTTAGGTCTCTCAAAAGAAACTCGAGAAACGTTAAGAGAAGCCTTGATACAGGCCGATACTTGTCTCACTCTTCTCAAGAAGCCTGAAAATGAGCCTGTCAGCTGTACACATTGTCATAGTGTATTTGAACTAATACCCAACATCACTTTTACACAGGATGACATGTTGTTAGAAGACAATCGCCATGATCATCCTCTCTACTTCACAGGATATGTGGACACCATGAAAGTCGATCGTATACTGATTGACCCAGGTTTCTGCTCTTAGTATCATGTCGAAGACTTTGCTGGATGCCTCGAAGATCCCAGTGCACAACCTTTCTACAACTATCACTACTATCTTGGGGTTCAATCAAGGAAGAAGTGAACCGTTAGGGAAGATATGCCTAAAACTTCAAATCGGCAATCTTCGTACAAAAGTGACTTTCTATGTGATAAATAATCATGGCTCATACAATGCTTAGCTGGGAAGACCATTCCTCTATGAACACAACATTGTTCCTTCTACTCTCCACCAATGTTTCAAATATGTGGATGGAAATAGAAAAGTACAGAAAGAAGTTGCAGACCTAAATCCTTTTAAGGGGTTGAAGCGTACTGCAATGACTCTCGCATGTACAAAGAGGAATTCATGATAGTGGAACTGGCAATGGATACTGATGAAGAACAAAAAGGTGTACCAAATGATACTTTGGTGATCCCTGTCAAAGGGCGTACTTCTTGTCCTCAGTCTTCCAAACTATTGACTATCTACCTTCCTCCTCATAAGAAGAAGCCTCCTAGTGTTAGTCAGGAACAAAGGGAGCTCACCTCTTCTGAGCCATTTGTAATCGACCTTCATCATAAAAAGCCCCTCCTCCTTCTCGTTCTTCTTCTCCTCCTCTGGTTATCAATCTGACTAAGCCTGTTAAGGCTAAAAGTCCTATTTTAAATGATGATGTAAAGATCAATAAAGCATCTCCTTTGCAGTATACTAATGTCTCTTATTATACTCAATATTATTTGGATATGCTAGATAGTTTTAAGCCACTTACAATAGGAGTCGTATCATCTCTCCAAAATGTGGTATCACTGGATTCAATACAAGAATCGTTCTTCTTAGTACCTTCTCGAAAGAAAGGCAAAACTCCTATATTTTTTAATAAAAGAGAAGAACAAAAAATCATGTCTGACAACGATAATAATGATGGTACAGGAAGACTACAATTATGTCGCTATAGTCCACAATCTAAGGCAATCATCCATAAAATGGGCTATGATTTCAGAACTGGTCTCAATAGCGGTAAAGGAAGGCGAATTCATATTCGTATTTCTATTCCAAAAGGAAAATCACAACAATAATATAGTAAAACGAAGCGGGGATTAGGTTATACTTCACCACTTCCGACTCCAGAAGCTTCCGAATCCGATGAAGAAGAACGATCTAACTCTTCTGATTCTATCTCACGGGATTCTGATACCAGTATTGGTCATGTCCATCGGGTGATATTATCTTCTAATATGGTGTCTGCCGAGTTCTCAAAAAATAACGAGGATGATATTGAAGAAGCTCCTGAGGCAGATCCTTGGGCCCGAAGGATGGACACTCAGTGGGAACTCCGTTTTGAACAACGAGAACCACCTACTGAGGATCAACTAATTCAGATCGATGTTGAAGAGAAGGATGTACCACGATCGATCTTTATTAGCAAAAATCTCCCAGAAGATGATAAACAAGAACTAATTTACCTTATTCGTGAATATATTGATGTCTTCGCCTGGAGTTATGAAGATATGTCGGGTTTAGATCCTCAGGTTGCAACTCATAAACTTAATATCTTGTCTATTGCCAAGCCAGTCAAACAACAGCAACGGTGATTCAAGCCTGAGATAATGGATGCGATTGATGATGAAGTCAAAAAGCTTATCGCTTGCAGTTTTATCAGAGAAAAGCAGCATCCTGACTGGGTAGCCAACATTGTACCAGTTTTGAAAAAGATCCGAAAGGTTCAGGTATGCATAGATTTTCGGAATCTCAATGATGCTTGCCCTAAAGATGAATTCTCTCTCCCAATTACTGATATCATGATCGGCAATACTTGTGGATTCGAATGAATCTCTTTCATGGACGGGTTTTCTAGATACAATCAAATCCAGATAAATCCGGAAGATGAAAAACACACTTCATTCCGTACTCCTCGCGGGGTATACTGATATACAGTCATGCCTTTCGGTCTTAAGAATGCATGTGCAATTTACCAACGAGAAATGAGTACTATCTTTCGAAATCATTTACGAAAGACCGTCGAATGCTATGTTGACGATATTGCTGTCAAAAGTCGTTTAAAGGAAGATCACGCCCAAGATTTAAGAACTATCTTCAATCTAATGCGCCAGCATCAACTCAAAATGAACCCTACCAAGTCTTTCTTAGGAGTCTCTAGTGGCAAGTTTCTTGGATTCGTCATTATTGCTAAAGGTATACACGTTGATCCCAAGAAGATCAAAGCCATTCAAGAGATGCGTCCTCCACGCAACCTAAAAGAGCTACGAGGATTCCAAGGTCGACTTGCTTACATCAGGAGGTTCATTTCAAATTTATCTGGACGTTGCAGACCATTTACTCAACTAATAAAAAAGGGTGTATCTTTTATTTGGACAGAAGAATGTCAACGAACATTTGATGACATAAAGCGATATTTGATGAATCCACCAGTGCTAGTGCCATCGATTTCAGAAATATCCATCTTGATGTATGTCCGGGCGATGGATCATTCGCTGGAAGCTTTGCTGGCTCAGAAGAACAAAGAAGGTCATGAACAAGCCATCTACTACCTTAGTCAAACGATGATTGGAGCTGAACATCGTTATAGTTCGGTAGAAAATGAATGCTTAGCCTTAATGTTTGTTGTTCAAAAGATAAGACATTACACTATCGGCCAAACTATTCATGTGATTTCCCGAGTCAATCCTCTGCGAATCTTAATAAAGAAGTCCAGTACACTCAATTCTAGGCTTTCAACATGGGCCATATTATTAGCACAATATTATATGGTCTATGTTCCCCAAAAGTCTGTGAAAGGCCAAGCACTCGCTAATTTCTAAGCATCTCATCCTGTCTCTGAAACATCTAAGCTCTATAACGAGATTCTAGATGAGACATTAGAATCAAATATGGTCTCAGAAGAATTTCCTACTTGGCGTTTATTCTTCGACGGAGCGTCTAGAATTGGGCCTGGAGGCACCCTTATCGCTAGAGTGGGAATTGTTCTTATTTTACTAGATGGATTAGCTATTCAAAGGGCTTATTCCTTAGATGAGTCGTGCTCTAATAACGTAGCAGAATACAATGCTTTGCTCATTGGACTCCAATTAGCCAAACAACTGGATATTGAATATCTTGAAGTATATGGTGATTCTAAGCTGATTGTTAATCAGGTCAGAGGCACATACGAAGTTCGACATCAAGATCTGGTACCATACCATGAAGCAGCAATCAGAATAGCTTCTTCATTTAAAGGGTTCTTCATCGAACATGTACGTCGAGCATGCAATACAGAAGTTGATGCCTTAGCTAACTTGGCTACGATCTTAGCAATTCCAGTCAAAAGACAACAAATAGTTGTTATCTCTAATAGAGAATTGTTTTATATTAAAAACAACCATAACATTGAATTCAGTAATTCAACTGAAGTCAATGTCATTAGCGAAGAATGGAGAGCACCTTTTATCGACTTTGCAATACATGACATATTACCTGAAGATCCTAAAGAAGCTACAAGTATTCGTCGATGGTCGCTTCAATTTTATTATAATCATACCACCAAAACTCTCTTTCAACGAACTTTTGATGGATTACTTTTAAGATGTCTTGCTGGTGATAAAGCAAAGCAGATATTACGTGAAGCTCATGATGGCATTTATGGAATACATCATCCCGGTCCTAAATTACAGGATCGTATCCGACGTATGGGCTATTACTGGCCCTCTATCGTATCAGATGCCATTGATTATGCAAAGAAATGCCGAGCATGTCAGATTCATACAGATTTCATTCACCAACCGTCGGAATTTCTTCACCCGACTGCTGCCTCATGGCCCTTCGAAGCTTAGGGCTTGGATGTAATTGGCCCAATTAATCCCCCTTGTCTAAAGGACATCGGTTTATCTTAGCTATAACCGATTAATTCTCTAAATGGGCTAAAGCATACCTTTAGCTGAAGTAAAGACTAGCAGTGTCATTAACATCTTCAAACATCATGTGATATACAGATTTGGTGTACCTCGTCGAATCATCCATAATAATGGGCCACAGTTAGTCAATCAGAAGTTTACTAGGTTCTGTGATGACAATAGAATCAATAATGATGCTTCTACGGCCTATAATCCTGCAGCTAATGGGTTAGCAGAAGCATTCAACAAGACTATCATCAAACTCCTTAAAAAGTTTATTTCTATTAACAAACGTAATTGGAGCGAGAAGCTTGGAGAATGTCTATGGGCTTATCGTACTACAGTCCGTAATCCTACAGGTTGTACACCTTTTTTCTAGTATACGGGTGTGAAGCTGTCTTACCGTTGGAAATTCAAATTCCATCCTTGAGAATTGCTATTTCTAATGAACTTACTAGAGAAAACAATGATCATCTTCGGTTTCAAGAATTAGAGGCGCTCGGGTAAGAAAAGGCTATTGGCTCAACAATATATCAAACTTTATCAAGCCCGTATCTCAAGAGCTTTCAATCGCAAAGTCAAAGTGCGAACATTTCAGGAAGGCGAACTAGTTCCTACAGTCAGACGTCCTATGACTATGACTCACATGAGCAAAGGCAAGTTCGAGGCAAAATGAGAAGGTCCGTATGTTGTAAATAAGGTTTTCTCAAACGGAGCCTACCAATTAACAGATATGGATGGCAGAGTTGCTATGACGCCTATCAATGGCAAATTTCTCAAGAAATATTATGTATAAAAGTAAAATGTTCTTCATTCAGAGAAATTATGTAAATTAAGTTCATTTTATTCAAAAGCAGAAAAGAGTTACATAATATCAAGGATGGGGACGAGGACCCGATCCTTCATTATTAAATATATGATTTGCCAGCAACTCAAACATTTCGTTGTCTGAACACACTAGCAACTCACAAGCGGCCATCCTTACAGCATTCTTTTCAGCAGTCTTCTCAGGCTCCACCAACTTGGCAATCAGGTCCTGTTCTGGTGCAGGAACGGTCGAGCCTTCACCTACTTCTTTTTGAGGAGGAACTGGAAGCTCAGCAGGAGGCATGTTAGTCATATTTTCGATCTTCGGAGTAAGCAAATCTTCGAAAGACATTTTGTACAGAAAGAAAAGAAGTTGACGATATCTACAGAAGTTTTGTTCTATTTATAGACAGAATGACTAAAGATGATCGGCTTCGAGAACCGATGCAACTTTTCCTCTTCAAAAGAAGTCCAACTGTTCATTCATTTATTTCTTCCCCCTAAAAGAGATGACTGTTCATTCATTCATTCTCTTCCCCAAGAATAGAGATGACTGTTCATTCATTCAGTATCTCCTCCTTGAAAACCGAAGTGACTGTTCATTTATTTATTTCTTCTCCCTAAAAAGAGTCTGACTGTTCATCCATACATTCATTAGTCTTGGCATTTATTGTCTTTTATTTACTTTCTCATAAATAAAAAGAATTTATGTCCTTCACACCTCTGAATTTCGATTATCTACACCAGCAACTTGTCATGTCCCTATTACCTCTGATAAAGTTGTCTATTGAAATAACAGTATTTCTAAACATTATATTCTGTCACGTCCACATTATCTCTGAGCAGAAATATAATAAATATTATTATTTTCTAAATCAAGAAATATATCATGTCCAGTACCTCTGAATATATTTTCTATTCTATTACTTATATCTATAATAAGATATGCAACAAGTAATGGAACCACATAAAAAGTTTTTCATTTTATTTCTACTTCAAAAAAAGAGATACATCATAAATGAAAGAGAAAACAAGTTTTGCTCATTTCTATTCTAAAGGATAAGTAATAAGTTCTACAATTCGTCTCTTCAAAATCTGAGTTCTTTTATTACAAGAATCTAGCACCCGCTGTCTGGCTTCAACCCTTCCTAACTTGGGATCGAATGGGTGCGGAGCAGCAGTTTGACGTGCTAGTTCTTCATTTTGTAGCTGTTCAAATTCTGCCTTCTGGTGCTTCAGAGCATCTATTTGGTTAACAGCAGCCTAATGTAGCTGAGTTTCTTGTTCTATGCCCTGCTTGATAGTCTTGAGTTCTGCCTGAAGCTGGATAATTTTAGCCTCTAGATCAGCAGCCTTCTTCTCTTTATTTGCAGCCTTAGTTTTATGACTCTCAGCAATAACAGCTGCATCAGCGATTTGAATGTCTAGTTCAGAGGATTTTCTAGTAAAAGCCAACAAAAATGCTTCAAAATTGGCTTTTCTAGTCTCTGCTTCTCAAGCCATAGCCCCATATTCTATGTTTACCAGCTGCTCGATATTCCCTCTTTTAAGCTCCTTATAAGCTTTAATAGAGCTCTCTAGCTCATCCAAAATATGTTCTAAGAAGGTAGCCTGAGCTTCGTCTCCTTGGCTGCAGATCCCTCCGATCAAGAATGAAGAAGGAGTTCGGATTGTACTGAAAAGAACATCTTCTCTCTCCATCACTCGATGAACTAAAGTCTCCAAAGATGTGAAGAAGACTTTCCTGAAGGAGGCCACCATGAACTTGTTAGTTGCTACAGCTCCTACGGTGGCTACCACTTCCGCTGGAGTCTTAACATGAGGAGGCACTTCATCTTGAGCGCTGATGTGGGAAGAGCACCCTTCTCCTGCTACAGTTCTTGAGGGTCCTTCTACAAATTACATTTGTATGAGCAATATACAATGATGAAGGAGCTACAACAAATAGATCATGTTTAGAAATTTACCTGAGCTGGGCATGGCCTGAGAAGTCTCTAGAGGTTTGGATGTCTCCGGCTGAAGATTTGACAGGGTCTCTGCAGACATAGTAGCTTGACTACTTCCTGCTCCGGATTCAGTCTGAAGAAACAGAGTCATTGGAGTTTGATCTGCTAATTCTGCTACCACTGTTTTACTTAACAAAATTGCCAAACAAAAGGTTGGATTTTGAAAATAAAACGAGAAGAAGTACAAGAAGTACAAATTTGATTCTGAGAAAGTATTGCTATGGAAGTCTGATTCGTAAATGATCACTTTGTTGCTTGGACCATATGATGATGATGAAGATCACTGCTTGAAGTAGAACAACTTGGAAGAACTAAGTCACCAGAAAGGTATCGACGCACTTGGGCACTGATGGCGAGGCCGAATGCTTTCCTGCTTTGCTTCACTCTGTTTTGAAAGAAAAGTTGAAGAAGAATGCTCCGGAGAATCAAAATCTCGAAGTCCTGATCTCTGTATTCTCTCCTGTTCTCTTTCTGTCCCTTCGAGAAAAATGAGTCTATTTATAGACTGGGGTTTCTGTGCGTAAAAGATCATCAAAGTCTGTCTTTACGCAAACAACTGTCACCCATGATCAGAGTCATCCTTTGCATACGTTGACACGCGTCCCATCATTTCAGTAAGAATAGGATACATGTACACACGTTCTTCGAAATATGTGGCATGAAGGCCATGTAGGCAAACCACGTTCCAAACTGGCCAGAAAGAATAGGGCGTAAAAATAGCTCCAACATCCTCTGAGCGTAAAACAGTGAGATGAGCGTAAAATAGCTCTGTCATAGGTTCCCCGCGTAAAGTGGTTATTGAATAACCTTGAGCGTAAAATGGCTCAATTAAACTTTACACACACATTGTTTTATGAGCGTAAGAACTCATGTAAAACTCCGTGCGTAAAAGAAACCATACAGTGAGCGTAAAGTAGCTTGATCCCCATAAACGACAACAATGGTCTTTGTATAAGACAAATCCCATTGAATTCTGTGGTAAATGCCATCATAAATATCTTCATGTCAGAGTTTGTATTAAATGCGAGATTTGACAGTTTTGTCCAGCGTAAAAGAGGCTGCTCTGTCCTTGGCGTAAAATCACAGGTGTAGACCCAAGCATAAAATGATCAGCCTGCTTAGGCGTAAATTGATTTGCCTAGTCTTGTACGTAAAAGAGATTACCCGCTCTGCTTGGTGTAAAAACCGATCACTTATGAATGGGATGACTCTTTCTTTGAAGCACTTTTTACGCTCCTACAAGACCCCCTTCAAAGTTTTCAAATATCTCCAACATTTGAAACACTTTGAACAGAAGCGTAAAAGTTGAGATTTGATCTGCCAGCGTAAAATTTGGAGTACGCAACAGCCATCTGCGTAAAAGCGGGGATGTCCAACAGTCGGCGTAATTATAGGGATATCCAACAGTCGGTTTTGAATCTCTCTTATAAATAAGTCTTTTTCAGAGAGAGAGAAAACACTTTTACTCATCTTCTTGAATCTCTTTGCCTTTTCTTTCTTCGAAACTCTGATCTGATGGCTCCTAAGAAATCATCCGCCGCCGGTAGCAAGGGGAAGAAACCAGTCATTGATTCCTTCTCGACTGATCATGTGAAAACCCCTACTCAGTCATCACTACCACAACGAAATCCCAACCCGGCCGTGGCTCCGCCTATGATGGGTAAAACCCTAATCTTTGGTTGGGAGAAAACAAATCCGTCGAGGAAGAAGAAGATAAACCAAACTTTCAGCTTTTTACGCCCACATTGTACGTGTTAGCGTAAAGCTGAAATAATATTGTACGCCCACGTTGTTCGTGTTAGCGTAACAAAAATAACAAGAATGCGCCCACGTTATACGTGTCAGCGTAAAATTTGGTTTTATGCCCACAGTTAATATGCTACCGTAAAACTTAACCACGCTCATGTTCGTACATGCTAGCGTAAAAAGTTGTATTACGCTCATATTACTGTGTGGTAGCGTAAAGTTCATCAATCTTTTTGAGAGATTTTGTCGAACAAAGACTTCATAACCTTTTTATCAACTCTTTAATAAAAAACTTCGAACTAACTTGATCTCTTCTATTATTTCACCAGTGGATTTGCAAATTCACCCCATCGCTAAAGTTTTCGGATCATCAGTTGGCATGGTAGGTTCGAACTATTTGGAGGATTTATCTCATGTCCAATTTCCTCAGTCGAACCCCGAGTATCCGGCAGAGAGGGCACAGTTGATAGCAGCTCAAGGGGATAGACTGTTGCTATCCATGATAAATGGGGAATTATTGAGTTCACTAGACGGACAACACTTCGCAAAACCAGCCTTTCTATTTGGAGATGCCATTGATTGTAAATCCCAGACACACCCCAAGAAGGAGTCTTGGGTTTTCAAATTTGGAAATAGAGCCATGTATCTTCCAGATATGGACAGAGATTATCCTTTGTCAGCATTCGTCCATGCAACTCATCCTCGACAAATGTTGTGGAACTTGACTCCCAGCAGTCATGGACGACCGGGTAGAATTGTTTTCAAGAGAGAGCGTACCAATGATATGGGATACTTTGCTAGTGTTTCCAATGGAGGTGTTACTTCTATCTTTGGCCTTATGCCAGGCTCTAATCCTAGCGAAGATTCGGGTTTAATACAGCCAGTACAAACCCCGATGTTTGTCAATAAATTTATGAGAGAAGCTGTATTATATCCCCAAACCAACCCCAGACTGCCAAGATGGTTGACTCCATTCAACTAGAGTTGGATTCAGATAAGCCTTTGGATGATGAAGAACTTTGAGGAAGAGTTGAAAGATATTGGCTTGTACGAAGCAGTAGCTTCCACCAGTTATGGTATTCGTCCGAATGGAAACTTATTTCTGGCCTTGATGGAGATATATCTAAGTTCAACTGGAACTTTTGCCACCCCGAAAGGTGAAATGGGTCTTGCCCTTCATGAGATACAGTTTATCTCAAAGCTGCCAATGGGGGAAGCCCCATATGAAGAATATATTCCCTCCAACAGGGAGCTTGCTGAAATCAGAGGAGTTAACCCTCAGTTAATCGAGATATACGAGGAACTGATGTGCCACTACCTGATTTGTACCACAATGCATGAAAGTACATCCCATTTGGCGTATATCAACAAGTGGACAACTTATCTCTTCTTCCATAAGGATAAGATATCCAAGGAAGACAAAGAAAGGTTTCAAGAAAACAAAGCTCCAGTAATCAACATTGATTCGACAATCCCCTCTAAAAAGGTTCGGGATATGATGATTACTTACAAATTCCCGAATAAATATCTGTCTACGAAGACTGGGGAATTTCCTGCCGGAACTGAAACCTTGAGCTTTCTCAGATATGGTAGTCAGAAAATTTCACGGAGAGCTCTGCTGGCAGGCTTTCTTTCTTTATGGTTGAGAAGATGGGTTGTACCAGGTATTGGTACTGTTGACAGAATTCACCGCAGTGTGCTATGGCCAGCAGTACGTCTAGTTTTTAAAGTCAGGATCAACCTGCTGTTAGCCATGGTGTGTCGGATAAATGCAGGTTTAAGGACCTTCGGGGAGGAGTTAATCAACAATGCTCCTCATCGGAATGTTTTCCCTAGAGTAGAGATGCCCTACACTTATCTGATGGGCTGGTTGTTGCATCACAACTGTAGATTGTTACCGCCAGGCCCAGGTGATGATGCGGAGGTTTTTCTCTAAAAATTCAGCAAGGCTACATGGATTGCTACGACTGTGGCAGATACCCGAGCAGTTCTGAATTATTCATACGGTTGGAACTTCTTCTGTACCCGGCCGCAAGTTCCAGCGGATTGCTTCGGTGTCCAGTTTGAAGATGAAGTTGAAGGAAGAGTTGTACTGCCACAGTTAGTCTTTAGATGGCTTCAGTGCATCAGACCTTCTCATCTGATGTATAGAAATGAAGATAATTGTGCGTTCGAACCATACTTACCCAGTTGGTTTGCTCGCCAATTTGGGTACGACCAACTTCATGTTGGTAATCCTTTGACTAATTTCCGTTACTATGGAAAATTACTTGACGGGGCTAGGGGTTGGAGGTATTTTGGTGCTGCTCGGACTGGTGCTAAATTTAGGATTTCGACTGCCACTAGCACTACAGAACTACGTATACTCCATACGTATGCCCACTTCTATGCTTCAATTCATTCTTTTACCCATGGTTATAATATGAAGGGTAGTCTGAGGTGGCCTAAAGAAGGAGATATTGAAGAGCAGGTCAGGGTACCAGCAGACATTCCTGACGATACTGGCATCCCAGATCCGTTTTTAGTAGTTATCCCAACAAGAGTTGGAGAACCAGCTGCAGAACCTATCATTATTGGTAAAGGCCAAAAAAGAAAACAGAGTGCAGTCGCCACATCTCCAATGAAAACTCCAGAAAAGAGGAAGAGGTCTACCACAAAAGGGCCTTCCAAACCAAGCGTTCACACTCCAGAAGAGGACATTGAAGAAGATCCTCTCGTCGGTTCTTCCTCAGTCCATCCTGGAGAAGGATCTTCAGCTTCTCCAAAGATAGTGGGATCAGAAGCTGTAACACTTTTGTCTCCTGGACGTCTTAGCACCTCACTTCATTTATCTTTGCCGTCTAAGGCACAAGTTACGAAAGGTACTACTACTGTATCAACTGCTGATCAAGATCGCATTCCATCAGACGAACCGGCTCTTGACTTTGAGGATGATGACTGGGATAGTGATTATGATACATATCTTGAAAAAAACGCACATATTCCAAGTATTATATAAAACCTATACGGAATTATATATCATGATTTTGTATACTAACTTATTTTTGTTAATTTTACAGATGTCATAATTGTACCAAAGCCTGTAGTTATTCCTCCTCAAGAAGAAGAAATCTATGAAGAAAATGAGGAGTCTGAAGGGGAAGCTTCTTCTTCAGGAAACTCAGATGCTGAAGAAGGGGGAGTGCAAAAGCCTGAGATGGAGCCTCAAGAAGAACATCCTCCATCACTTGAGGCACAATAAGCATAATCTGAATTGTCTTCTCTTATTGAGGATCAGCACAAAGAGAAGACTAGAGTCGATCCTACTGTAGGTGATGATGGAACTACTGGAGGTGATCCAGACTTGAACAAAGAATTAGCTGTAGAAAGTTTCACTACAGCTGAATCATTAGAAAATCCTGTGGAGCAATCAATTGAAGGAGATGTTGGAGGCATGCTTGAACTTCCAACAGAAACTGAGGAAATAATAACATCCTCTACTGTTGTCACTGATCCAGTACCAATTTCTGACAAGCCAATGTCAGAATCTGAACCAGCTCTTGTAGTTGTCACCATACCCACCGACATTACCGCCGCCAGAACTCCAGGAACGGCTGGAGTGACAAATATTAAAGACGTTGATACTGAGGTCCCTGGGAACCAGACAACAGTAGTAACGTCATCGGCTCCACCTCCATCTGTTGTTACACCGATTGGAGATATAATCCCTGAAGCTTCTAGGGATCAATTGGCTATAACGGTGGTAGCAACAACGACTTCGTCTCATCCTACTGTTGCACCACCAACATCTGTTCCTGATTTTCGAGAAAGAGATCTGTTAGATATTGTTGCCACGCCAAGTTCCAGCACAGAAATGGATCTCCTCATTGAGATTTATACTGACACCTTTTATAAAAGCCTGGCAACCTTGATAACAATGGTCCTAAATAAGGGCCTCAATTATGAGACTCTGAAGACGGCAATGGCTTCGACCATCAAGAACGTTGCTTTGTTCAATGATACTGAAAGAGATGCCGCATTGGAGAAAATTGTGGAAGACCTTGAACAGCCAATCAGAGAATATCTTAATCTGTCTAGTAAAACTGTTGAAAGTCTCATCGAGGAAGAATATGATGCCTTACCAGCTGATTATCTTGCTCGAGAGACTACATATAATGCGGCCCTCCGTGAACACAGTCTGAAGGTTGCCAAAGAGAGAGCCTTTTTTACTGACATAAAACCTGCACTGCATGGCCACAGAGTGGCTTATGACGCTTTGAACATAGATATTCAGAGCAAGAATGACAGAATTCGTGAAGTTGAGGCAGAGCTAGCTTGCTTAAAGACTGAAAGGGAGAAGATGATCAATGCTCGAAATCTACACCTCACCCAAAGCTCAATTTTAGAAGAAAAGGCTTTTGGGTTGAGTCGACCATCAGAACTCTTGATGAAGCAAAGGACAACTTGATAATCACCTTCGCTGAACTTTCCCGTATTTGCACTCCTGAAGCTCGACGTGCAGAGGCTACCAATAAGGTTATGAGTTCTCGTGGCAGACGGCTAGAAGAATTAAAAAAGTTGCTCCAAGATGCTTCCACTCCACCTTAAGAGAGTGTTTTGTTATTTTTTTTTGTCTTATCCAGAAATGAATGAAAGATTTGTTTTATGATCCTATCGTTGAATTTTAAACAATAGGTAGGAGATAGAAAGCATTTATCAGAGGTAATATGGACGTGACAAGTCTATGATGAAATCTTGTTTTGTATGGGGTAGAAAATACTCATCAGAGGTTATATGAACATGACAAATTTTCTAAACTCAAGCATTACATCTATCCAGAGGTAATATGAACATGATAGATAATATAATCTTATTTTCTACTTAGGGTGTACAATACTATCAGAGGTAATATGAATATGACAGTATGTAAAAACCCAAAGGAAAGTAGATTTAATATCTATGCAGAGGTCAGATGGACATGATAGATAGAAAAAAAAGATGGATTTAGTATTTATTCAGAGGTTATGAAAATATGATAAATAGTAAATCCAACTTTATATACTAATTGGTAAGATAAAAGATCAAAATCTCTCTTCAAAGAGACAAGTAATCAGCTTAACCAAACTTTGGTAGCTGGGGATTTAAGAAGACGGATGTTGTTGTTGATATATATGAGAGAAATAAATGAACCGATGGTGGCTCGAGGGACATTTTCAAATGGTTCGGATTTACCATCAGTTTGAACCATATTGACTGAGAGTACTTGTCCAGATTTATTAAAGTTTCTCTGAATCTGATGATTATGAAGAGCTGGAAGAGAATTCTTCTTGTATATCATCATAAAACATGTGGGACGGGTCATATCCCAACCCATGACGAGTCTTTTGGTAAAACGGATCACCACCTAATGGTAATCGTCTGCCCTTGCCTTGATTGAGACCTTACATAGTCTTCAAATCATACCCTATGTTCTGAATGATCTTGATAGATTGCTGACTGTATTTATCAATTCGAATTCTTTCTTTGTCTTTATCCTTCAGCTCATCTGTCTGAGCAACAGGGATATTTCTAGCCAGGCCAAACACAATTTGGCGCTTGTTTTTCTTATCAGACGGAACCACGAAATAAGATTCTTCATGACATCTAAAAGTTACGCAAGCTTGTGATGAAGCGGCCACAGGTAGAAGATAAGGAGAAGACGTTAGGAACCTTTGAGCATACGGTCCAACATCTGTATAAGGAAGAAAAGAATTCTCCTTATGATCAATGTATAAAGCTTCTTCCGGTTCTATGTTGTCTTTATATTGATGACTTTGATCATCAAAAGATAAAGTCATTCTCTCAATAAACTTGACAGCCATATACTCGAACAGGAAATCTTTATTGATATCAAAAAGTACAGAATGGTCAATATTTTCATCATTTACAGTCTGATTGCTACGCTTCGGATTAATCAGCAGTGGACCATCATCCGTCTTCTGCGTAGATTTGCCAAGATTGACAATCAATGGTAGTTCTGGATCATTCGTACAAGAAGTACGTCCTTTGACCTTGATCATAAAAGGTTGAACTTGGCTCTTAGCAGGAATATTTATTGATTCCTCAGATGAAGTTTGAGTTCTTCCTTTAACCTTGATCATCAAAGGTTGATCATTGACAGGTTGGGATTGGATTCGTCCCTTGACTATGATCTTCAAATGTTGCTCCTCTGGCGGATCTTCATTAATAGAGTGATCCTCAGAGGGTGATTGATCTTCAGCCATGTCTGATATATCTTTCACATGCTCTTATTTATAAAGCTTTGAATCAGAGAAGTAGGCTTCAACACCTGTGAATGGATTAATATCAGCAAACTCAGTTTTCATAACTCCTTGGGAGTCCACATATTTGAAATATTGGTGAAGAGTTGAAGGCACAATATTGTGCTCATGAATCCACGGTCTTCCAAGAAAAATATTGTAGGATACGTCCGAGTTGATAACATAGAAAGTTACCATAGTTCGAAGATCACCAATCTGAATTTGCAGACGAATCTTCCCCAGTGGTTTGCTCTTGCCAGAGTTAAAACCGACTATCGTAGTACTAGTGTAAGTCAGCTCACTAGTAGGAATCCTCAGGGGTCTTAGCATACTTTGAAGAATTATACTAATTGAAGACCCAGGATCGATGTAAATCATGTCGATTTCAGTGGATCCGATATATCCAGTGCAACACAGAGGCCTATCATGCTTGTTGTGTTTCAATAGCATATCCTTTTGTGTAAAGGTGATGTTGGGAATTGCTTCCATCATATTATGGCATTGCGGACATGACACTGGTATATTATCAGGAGTCTTGAGTTGTGCCAAGCATGAATCTGCTTGAAGTAAAGCCTCGCTCAAAGTCTCTCTGCTTTCTCTGGAAAGGCGAAGCAGTTCAAATGTAGAAAGTCTAGCCGGATTATTGGCTAACTGAGCTAGAATGTCAAATTTGTAAGGCTTCATCACCACCCCCTGATTGGAAGCAGGCTTCAATGGGATATCAAAGCGTACTGCCTTCTGTTTCCCCTTTTCAACCACAGACAGTTTAATAGGAACAGAAGAAGGTTGAACTGGTAGAGTTTCCACTATATCTTTCGCTTCTTTAGAGGATCCTTCATAGTCTTTATGGTACTCTTTTTCAGATCTTGTACCAGCAAAAGTTTCTTCTTCAGACTCAGGAGAAGGAAATACCATATTACAGGATTTAATCTTTCTTCCCTTAGTCTTCTTCTTGTGAGGGTTGTTATGAGGCATTTCAGAACCCAATCCAGCAGTGGAATTCTGATTTTGAATTTGTAAAGAAAGACGTATTCCTTTATCATAATTCAAACCTTCTGCCTTTTGAAAGTCGTAACCCATCTTCTTCATGAGATGAACAGATTGCTGACTATACAAGTGAGTGGGCAGCGGACTTTTGACAGGTGTTTCAACAGAGGAAGAGGAAGAAGCAAGACCTTCTGTAACCTCAGGAGAATGAAGAATAGATATCTCTGTAGTTACGGGAGGAGAAGGATTCGGGATATGAAGAAAAATCCCTGTCCGATATAAAGGAATACTATTCATGGCTAGCCACTGCTGATGGGTAAGCTTGAGCTTGGTAGGAGGAGCTAGACTTGGAGGACAGATGTTTAGTCCTTTCAGTCTACCTTCTAGAGGAAGGCCATCCCATAGATGATCCAAGTCATCAGGATTTGTAATAACATGAGAAATCATGTTGCAGGTTTTGACTTTCTTACCTTTTTTGGATTTTAAAGTTTTACCTTCATTTTTCAACTCAAATATTAAGTCAGGATATACCCACATGATTTCACCATTCTTCAATGTGAGCGACAACAATCATGTATTTTCTCACCTGGCGGACGGGATATTTACGATCTTCATCGTCGCCTTCGGAATTGGGATAATTCCATCTGGGACTTGCTGTGGAGGAAAATCTCCAAACTGAAGAGAGACCATATTGGTTGTAACCGTATGGTCATCATTGGTTAAAGCGATAGCGCCACCATTTATCAGGTCTTGGATCTTCTTTTTTAAGACATAGCAAGCACCGGTAGGATGATTAATGTATCTAAGATAGATACAATATTTAGGATTGTCAGTCAGATTTACCTCATTAGGCCTTTTTGGCTCTGGAATCTGAAGTTTGCCACTTTTTACCAGACACTGAAATATCCCTGGGATATCACTTTCATCAAAAGAGTATTCTTCCTTTGGCCTGGAAGATTCCTGATTATTTGGCGTCGCTTTGTTCTTGGAGAGATTGACCATAAGAGTATCTTTTTCTTTCACGTTACGATTGCCAGGATTATTACCAGGATTACTTTTCTTTCCTTTATCTTCTGAAGTGAAAATCATCCCATGTTCCCGAGCCAATCTACCATTGGTTTCGGCAGAAACTGCTGCTATGATAAACGAAGCCCAATCTGTGAATTGGGAACCTGTGAAGACAGCAATGGATGGTCGCAGATTCATCTTGCATGTATCGATCAACGCTGAATCTGGCATACTAGGAGGCATCTTTAGAGTAGCCTGTCGGAAACATTCAATGAACGTTCGAGTATCTTCTTTCTCCTTTTGTTTTATTTCTATTAAGGAGGACTTGTTCATGTCCATACCTCCTTCATAGAAGCGGGAAAGAAACATTGCCTTGAATTCGTCAAAAAACGAAATAGAGTTATTGGGTAAGCTACGATACTAGTCATAAGCTGAACCCGTCAAGCACCCAATGAACACTCGAGTGAGGAGAGCATCATTTTTCTGCAAGTGTACAGTCATAATATCAAAGTAATTGATATATTGACTGGGATATGCTTTTCCATCGAATAAAACCATGGATTGTGGCTTGAACTTCGGAGGGAAGGGTACATCATTCCAATGAGGAGGATAAGGTTGCTTAATCCCTAACCTCTGGAGCTGATCTTTGTGCCTCAAAACCTCAAACTGTGCTTTGAGTTCACGCACTGCTTGAATGGCTTCACTGGTTTGAGGAAGCACATTTGATTGAATAGTCCTTGGATGTACCGTAACCCCCACTGGAGGTGGTACATCTTCTGGAATGATGGGATCTGGAGATGCAAAATTTTGATTAATAGCAGGCTCTTGAATATTCGAAGGTATATCAGTCCCTTGACTATCTTGAGTTTGTGCTGCTACTGGTACCGGAGTTACTACTGTAGGTTGAGCAGTTTGCTGATTCAAAATTATCTGATGCATGCTTTGTACTATGTTGAGCATGTCTTTCAATGATTGCTCAACGGCAGTGAGACGTTGTTCCGTATTAGCAGATGACGTCTCTGGTTCATCTCCAACAGCGTAAGATTCAATCTCTCTTGAAGATATAGAGGGATTAGTATAGAAGTATGAATCCATACTATCGGTATCAGACTCCAAAGACTGAGTACCCCCAGCTTCTGAATCAGAAGTCTGTAATTGTCTTTATCTTCTTGATCGAGTATTCTGATATACTCCTTCAAAGGAATCAAGAAGTCTGTTGAACTGTTGTTGACCTGGAGTTTGGGACATATTCTGTCTCGGTCGTTGTCCTCTGTTAGTATGAGATGCCATGTTGACCGATGCATATGACAGCTCATCTTCTTGGTCTTCAGTTTGATGTTGAAGCGAGTTAAAACTTAAATGATCAAAAACTGACCGTCTTGAAGCTGAACAACAACAATTGATTACAACGTGATGATATTCACAATGATGTTTTTCTTGGGGGAATGCCACCGGAGATTGTGAATTATTACGCTTTTGCATTAGCAATTCACGTAAGTCAGAAGGAGTGGAGGGAATATTCTTTTTTATTACATTTGGGGTAGTTTAGTCCCTTGTGTATAAAAAAGATTACAGGCTTCATTCGCAGAACCAAACTGTACATTTTTACGCATTTGGAATTGTGTGCGTAAATCTTGAGATTTAGCACGAAGGACTCCATTTTCATGGCGCGTGATTTGCAAGTTTGGTACTTTGCGTAAAGCAGTATAAGAAGGTTGTTGGTGTAGGACAGAAGTTTTACCAACAACATTTTTATGCTGTATGCGTTTTGGTACATTCACATTAGATGTGCAAACATTGTTGTGAATTTTATCTACACTGTCACAGACAGGAGACTTACCTTTGCGCGTAAAACGTAAAAATTGATTATCTACCACGTCACAGACGGGAGATTTTGTTTTACGCGAGGAGCATAATTTGTGTGGGCCTACCACGTCACCGACGGAAGACTGATTCTTATACTCAGAAGCATTAGGATCTGCCATATTACAAATGGAAGACTCATTCTTATGGCTTGAGCGTAAAATTTGGTTCTTATCCACTGAGTGTAAAACTTGATTCTTATGCAGTGGGCGTAAAACCTGATTATCTTCACCGTTACAAACGAGAGATAAATCATCACACTTTGAGTGCAACTCTGAAGTAAGGACTGCCTTGTTACGAACGGGAGCCCCTACGACAGGAGTGGGAAGAATTCCCTTGTCATCAGAAACAACAGAGAGATCAGAAACCACTTTGGATTTGGGAATCCAAACTTTTCGTGCTTTGCGAGACTTTTGAACATTGGAATGGCGAGAACCACCCCCAGTTTGGAGCATTTCTTCATAGGCAGTCTGGTCGAAGTGCACGACCAGAGTCTTCTTGGTCGAACCGATCGAAACATCATCATATTGAGAAATCACTTCCTCGTCGGAGGAGAAAGTAGTCCCCAGCAGAGTCGCCATTTTGTTTTACTTAACAAAATTGTCAAACAAAAGGTTGGATTTTGAAAATAAAACGAGAAGAAGTACAAGAAGTACAAATTTGATTCTGGGAAAGTATTGCTATGGAAGTCTGATTCGTAAATGATCACTTTGTTCCTTGGACCATATGATGATGATGAAGATCACTGCTTGAAGTAGAACAACTTGGAAAAACTAAGTCACCAGAAAGGTATCGACGCACTTGGGCACTGATGGCGAGGCCGAATGCTTTCCTGCTTTGCTTCACTCTGTTCTGAAAGAAAAGTTGAAGAAGAATGCTCCGGAGAATCAAAATCTCGAAGTCCTAATCTCTGTATTCTCTCATGTTCTCTCTCTGTCCCTCCGAGAAAAATGAGTCTATTTATAGACTGGGGTTTCTGTGCGTAAAAGATCATCAAAGTCTGTCTTTACGCTAACAACTGTCACCCATGATCAGAGTCATCCTTTGCATACGTTGACACGCGTCCCATCATTTCAGTAAGATTAGGATACATGTACACACGTTCTTCGAAATATGTGGCATAAAGGCCATGTAGGCAAACCACGTTCCAAACTGGCCAGAAAGAATAGGGCGTAAAAATAGCTCCAACATCCTCTGGTCGTAAAACAGTGAGATGAGCGTAAAATAGCTCTGTCATAGGTTCCCCGCGTAAAGTGGTTATTGAATAACCTTGAGCGTAAAATAGCTCAAATAAACTTTACACACACATTGTTTTATGAGCGTAAGAACTCATGTAAAACTTCGTGCGTAAAAAAAACCATACAGTGAGCGTAAAGTAGCTCGATCCCCATAAACGACAACAATGGTCTTTGTATAAGACAAATTCCATTGAATTCTGTGGTAAATGCCATCATTAATATCTTCATATCAGAGTTTGCATTAAATGCGAGATTTGACAGTTTTGTCCAGCGTAAAAGAGGCTGCTCTGTCCTTGGCGTAAATCACAGGTGTAGACCCAAGCGTAAAATGATCAGCCTGCTTAGGCATAAATTGATTAGCCTAGTCTTGGACGTAAAAGAGATTACCCGCTCTGCTTGGTGTAAAAACCGATCACTTATGAATGGGATGACTCTTTCTTTGAAGCACTTTTTACGCTCCTACAACCACTCCAGATATTTCAGGTTTCTCAGAGATTATGGGTTCATCGATATTTGGATTTGTATGTTCTTCATCGATAACCATATTTTCCTCGTCTTCAGCAGTTGAGTGATCTTTATCAGCTGGGAGTTCCTGAGGTGATGGTACATCCACTAAAGTTTGCCCCTCTTTAGTGGTGTTATTCCAATCATCATCGTAAGATTCATCACCAAAGTCACAATCAGCTAAGGCTTCAATCACCGCCTCTTCAGAATGAGTAGGCTCTTGAGCCTTCGGAGAATCTTGTGGGAGCAAATCCTTCTCATGAGAGGTGGCTTACGGAGTCATAGGAGTTGGGGATGGAACCGTTATCCCCACCGCAGCAAGTACATTGGCGGGGATATGTACCATTACAACATCTGATCTCGAAGATTCTACGGTGGTAGTAGACGGTCGAACATCCGCTGAAGTAGCCGCTGTAAAGAAAGAAATCAATTTAATATACATCTTTAAGAGAAAAATATGTATTAGGGAGTATCATAACCTTGATATTACCTTCCTGAGATGGTGCCTCTTCAGCAACTACCAACTTTCTCCTGACCTCTCAGTGTGGTGATGCGACCGGCTCTTTAGCAGCTCCGATACGATCATCCTCCAGATCGATCAAAGTGGTAGATGTTCCTCCTTCTGCGACTCTTTCCTACTTCTGAATGGAAGAAGGAGTAATTTTCTTCTCTCCGGAAGAAGAACTGAGGAGCATATGTTTCGACTTAGAACGAGTTGTTCTTGTAGTCATTGGTTCATTTATAACCAATAATGTTTTTCTCTTCTTCTCCGGAGCCCTTGGTGAGGTAGGTCTACTATCCAGCTGAGGAAGGACTGTCGTCTCCTTAGCCTTCCTTTTCTTTAACCCTTTGGCAGGGGATTTCTCTTTCCGCACCTTTAAGGATACGTCCAGAGGATCTTGGACTTCATCTGGATAATTCTTTAAAATCGAAGCCTCCAATGGTGGATCTGCAGGATCTCTATCTTCTGCATCCTGTAAAGAGTGAGCAGTGTATTTTCCAAATTTGGATCTCTTTTCACTTGTAAAGCTATGTGCGGGATGGAACTTTCAGTAAATGTGTTCGCTGAAGTGTAGAAGTTTGCGTATCTTTATAACATACGCGGGCCTTACTGAAGTTTGAAGGGCAAGGAAAATATCGTTTTAGTATTCCTGGCATTGTAGTATCTCCAAGCCCTAGCCCCATCGATCAGATAACCTTTGGCCTGTAGGCAAGTGGTGGCATTACCCACGTGAAGCTGATCATAGCCGAACTGCCGTGCAAATCGACTTGGCAGGTACGGTTCTAAATAATATTCCTCCTCAAATCTATAAACCAAATGAGATGGATGGATCGCCTGTAACCATAAAAAGATAGGTAGACTGAGGCGAAGTGATTCTGCGCTCAGATCCATCATTTGTGGAGGCATATTCTCGTATCCATGAGGAGGCTGAACACATTGAAATCTCTATCCCAATCTGTGATTCAATGTAAATCTGCACTCTGAAAGAGCAGTATATTGCCAATGAGTACTGGAGTAGCGTCTTATGAAGTCTCCGCTGACAGTTCCCATATTAGGTTCATCAAGCAGGGATGGTAAAGCAATAGCCATCCGAACAAGTAGGTATAAGGCATCTCGGTGCGAGGAAAGTCTTGCCTCATCGTCTTGTCGTGAAGCATGGTCTATACAAAAGAACGCAATCCTGCGTTCAAGCGACAGGTCATTGCAGAAAGCAGATCCATCTTATATCCAAAAATAAGACGTACTGCAGCAAACAGCACGTCTCGATGGAATCTGTCAACTGTGCTGGCTCTTGGAACTATGAAGCGTCGCAGCCATATAGAGAGAAAACTCGCTAGTTGGGCCTTTTTGGACATGGATCTGTAACCCTGTCTGAGATAACTCTGGAGGGTGTCACCAGCCTTAAACGGATGAGAATCCTCCTTCAGTCTGATATCTCTATGATTATGTTGCTCTATCAAATATTGCATGTCGCTCTGACCAAATGGTTCAAAGAAACGAGGAGCACAGGATTGACTATCAAGTGGCTTGTCCTCCCTTATATGACCCAAGAAGAGGTATGGCATCCACTTGGTTGTATAACAAGTACCTGTAGTAGCACTTTTGTAGTAGAGCGAAGTGACATAATAATTCTTGGAAGACGGCGATCATCTGAGGTTCTCCTCTGCCATAGCATCCAATTCGTCATTTGTAGGTACATATTCTTCGTAGGGATTTTCGCCCGCCGGAAGATGAGAGAGGTATTCCATCTAATGGAGTGCAAGTCCCATTTCTCCATGGGGAGTCATGAAAGTTCCAATACTTTCGTTATACCTCTCTACTATGGCCAGGAACATATGAGCGTTCGGGCGAATGCCATAGACTGTAGTCCAGATGGTATTGTAAAGGTCTAGATCGAGGAGCCTGTCCTTAAATTGATCCAAAATCTAGATAGTCAAGCTGCTCCAACACTTCATATCTGGGTTTACCAGACCAGTCATACGCATACCACGATCCGGGTATCTTCCTTCAGCCTTTGCAAATGTGTTCGCAAATATGGGTATTCTCACTGGAAGGAGCAAAGAGGAATCCTCGGGGAGAATACAGCTCAGCTTCAAACCTCTCAAGTTGGTTCTATACTTCTTAGAAGTACTGTAGAAGAGGTCCTTGTGCTGAGGACCCATTCTATAACAGATTCTGTCGACTCTTGCCTACTGGATTGGAGTCAGATCACATGACATTCTTCTGGGATAGGTTGCAAATTCATATTGTGATAAAGCCATATACCTCGATATTTCTGTGAGGTATATGATCTTGTCTTCACATCTGAATACTCTTTCTTCTTTTCTGGTCTTGGGTTGGGAAGTCTTCTTGATAGCATCTCCAAAAAGGAAGGCAGGCTTCTTGTGAACCACACTATCAAGACTTTCCAGAGGTTCCCCGTTCATTAAGCTCAGCAGCGTTTGGTTTTCTTGGGCCATGAGGAGGGTCTTTCGTGCTTCAGGACCATCGTACTGAGGGAATATGACATGAGATAAATTCTTCTTGTACTCCGGAACATTAAATGCTGAAGCAAATCTTTTAGTATTAGAGTCTTCCCTGAGATCAACTACAAAAGAAAATACATGAACAAAAGTTAGAAGCAACAAGAGTGTGCAATTTTATAAAGAGCCAATCAATTGAGTTGCGCAACATCTTTGGTTGCGTAACAATTAAGTTGCACAACATCCTGAGTTGCGTGATATTCTAGGTTGCGCAACATCCGGGTTGCACAACATTCTGGGTTGCGCAACATCCTGAGTTGCGCCACATCCTGGGTTACGCAACAATTAAGTTGCACAACATTCTGAGTTGCGCGACAACCTGGGTTGCGCAACATATTGTATTGCTCAAAACTTAAAGTTGTGCAAACATCTCAGGTTACGCTACATACATGTTGCGCCACAAATTACTTGCACAATATTTTTGATTGTGCAACACAAGTGAGTCGCGCAACAGATGCACAACACGGTTCGTAAAGACGAATAGTGCTCAAATAAAGCAACCACACCTTAAGAAGGAGTGGTGCAGAGTATGTGATGTTCCAAACACTCTAAGAAGAGGGGCGTAAGTTAATATCATCCTCCTTGTTCGTTCTAATCACCTTTCAGAGCTGTGTTTGTTGTCTCTCTTCGAGAAGCGGGCAGCGTATACTATTGCGTGCGAGTCGACGGAGCATGAGTCGAAGGGGCGGCGATGCCCTTCCCTTTCTCAGTAGCAGTCTTCTTAGGGGCCATGTCGTCGAGGAGATGATCAGAGAAGAAAGTTGCAAGAGTTCAAGGATTTCTTTCAGAAGATTAAAAGTAAAAGTAAAGAGTAACAATCGGTTAAACAAGGGTTATTTATAGCCTAAAGACAGAATCCTAACAGTCACCCTAAGTTACGCATGAAAAATCGTAACAGCTTACAACAGACTGCATGAGATAGGCACAACTTGACTCAGTCATTTTCATGATTCAAAGTATTTCGAAGTTTTGTAACATTTCAAAATTTAAAAACTTTAAAGGGGGTCTTGTAGAGCCTAAAAATCAAGTTGTGCCATGTATTTACTACTCAGCAATCAAGTTGTGCCCCAGAAATCAAGCTGGGCCACTGTTCTGAAGCTCGGGGATCAAATTGCGCCACTGATCAGGTTGTGCCATATATTAGACTGTGCCCAATCACATTGCGCCAAAGCCTACATGGCGCCTGACAATAATTATCATTATTGCCTGATAGCACTGACTACTGACAGCACGATAAACGAAGAAAATCTCTTCGAATCCCGCAAAGCGTGGTGCTCGAGACGATTTGGTTGACAGCTATTCTGCACGCACTGCAAGTTGCGCCTAGGCACAATCTGAATAAATTCTTCTCATATATCCAAATGCTGCAACGTGCCTATGCACTGAGTTGCGCCTAGGAGCAACCCAATCAAGGACTGAAGCTCGTGCAACCTGATAAAGTTGAGACAACTTACGTTCTAAAGCAGGATGACGTGGCACATATGCCACTAATCTCTCAAAACGTGTCCACTACTCTGTACACGACCATGCGCTTCTCAATCACATGATTCCACGCGTCTAAATACAGTTAGTACACGATTGTGTAACTGAATGAAAGTTGGCACAACTTAAGTTTGGCACAACCCAAAGTGGTGCAGTTCAACCTCGCGCATATCAGAATAACTGCTAAAACAGTTATTTTCATAACTCTATAAATAGAGTTTCAAATCATTTTCAAAGCAACACAGAGATTAAGAACTCTTGCAAAATTGCTGCTGCATTCTCCAGAGGCTCTAGTCTTCAAGTTCACATAGTCCAAGGGATAAAGTGATCGTCTTCTGATTAAATTCCTAAAGTTGTACTTCCCCAGAATTTATTGTACATTGTACGATTCTTTAAAGTTTGTTATAATTTTTTTTGTTTTTGTAAACAAGCACGTACAACAACAGCAGGTGCTGGGTTGGGTGGCACACATAAGTGTGCTTGGATAGGGGATCGTTGGAAGGCTCAGTAGGAGGAGAGGCGAAGCCTCTAGATGGCGCCGGATAAGAGGCTCCTCCCTGCGCAGATGAAGGATGGCGTAGAGAGAGGTGTCCAACCTACGCCAGAGTTGAGTGGCACGAGAGGACAGGCCATGCGCTACTGGACGAAGTAGCATACTGCTCAACGCTAAATGGCACGTGAGTGAAAGCTGGCTACTGACGCTAGCAAGGGTTTGAATTTGAATTTGAATTTAAATTCAAATGTAAGGAGGATGAGCGGAAAGTCGATGGCGCAAGTCCCGATGACTGAGCAGTTTCCAGAGCAATTGTCGTAGCTAGGGGGCAGAGGAGACCCGGCAGGGGGAGGAGACCTGGCGGGGGGCGGAGGGGACCCAACGGAGGACGGAGATGCCGAGAGCCATGCGAGCTCCATTGAAGAGTGACCGCTCGGACACGGCTGAGAGGAGGCGACCGCTGTCTAGAGAATACCAAGTAGCGAGGGCTGGGCAGTCGTCCATGGGGCGACTGCCGATGAACGACTAGCCATGAGAGGGCGGACCTCGGACCGGTAGGGGCGATCGCCAAGCCGACAGAACCGTAAGGAGAGGAGGAGAGTATCGGGGAGGCTGACGCCACAATGGGGAGACCACCGCCTGAGGCCACCGCAAGAGCTCGACGAGGCTGAACTACGCACCTGTGTGAGGAGCCGACCACAGCCTGGGAGTGGCCGGCAGTGGCTGCCTGGGGGGTCACTAGCAGAAAAACTCTATAAGAGTCAGCTTCAGAGCTCCATCACCAGAAAACATTTATATATATATATATATATATATATATATTATTCACGGTAATATAAATAGGCTATAGGGTGTATATATAGGTAATGACTTGATATGGGTTAACCTAACCTAGATTTAACTAGGGTTTGACTAGGGTTGACCAGTTGACCAAAAGTCAACTTTAAGTCAAACTTGACCTAGTTTTTGTCATGCCCCGACCCAAAAAATTGCTCGTCCTCGTATCGATTTATTCGAATTCCCGTCCTCGCTGGGGCGTGATGTCGTACGAGTCTAGAGTTGTACTCGTAAGGGGAGAAAGGAGAGGAGGAGAGTACTGGGGAGGCTGATGCCACAATGGGAAGACCGTCGCCTGAGGCCACCGTAAGAGCTCGACGAGGCTAAACCACGTACCTGAGTGAGGAGCCAACCACAGCCTGGGAGTGGCCGGCAGTGGCTGCCTGGGGAGGTCTCTAGCAGAGAAACTCCATGAGGGACGGCTTCAGAGCTCCATCACCAGAAGACATTTTTTGGTGTATATATATATATATATATATATATATATATATATATATATATATATATATATATATATATATATATATATACATATATATATATATATATATATATATATATATATAAATATATATATATATATATATATATATATATGGTAATATAAAAAGGCTATAGGGTGTATAGGTAGGCAATAACTTGATGTGGGTTAACCTAACCTAGATTTAACTAGGGTTTGACCAGGGTTGACCAGTTGACCAAAAGTCAACTTTAAGTCAAACTTGACCGAGTTTTTGTCATGCCCCGACCCAAAAAATTGCTCGTCCTCGTATCAATTGATTCGAATTACCGTACTCGCTGGGGCGTGATGTCGTACGAGTCTGGAGTTGTACTCGTACAAGACAAGATGACAAGTTCTCAAATGGTTATCTTTGATTTAATATTAGCAAACGGAAGAAAACATAGTATATGAAATAATTCTCTTTATTGATAAATGAACAGAGATTACAAAGGCTTTTAATAGCCCTAACTGATTTATGCCAGATTAGCTACAACACTCAAGTTCTCTCTTGCCCACAAAAGATTTTACCGTTCCATACATTTTGTCTTCTATATATTGGCCGCATCATCATGATGCAAATCCGAGCGTCAAGGCGATCGTACGCTTCAAAATGCGACGATATTCCATGCCTCAGCGCGTTCAAGCGAAGCACCACCGCAATCAGACCATTCCTTGAACCTGCGAGCAACTAGTGGAGATTAGTACTTTTTTTCCTCGTTGTACTGATCAAAGACCCACTTAACAAACCGACATTTAGTTATGTATTGATTCATGCAAGCATACAATTTAGTAATCTTTCTATGTTCTCCTTAGGATCTGTTTCATAGCATAATCGAAAGTAGAAAGCATGTTATCATGGCAAGCATGTTATTTTGATTCGTATAAGTAAACAGGCAACCAATAGCAATCTCATGTTGTTTTGTGACTTTTACAAACACTGACGTATTCGCCCTTGCACCGATGCAAGGTGAATATGCCTTATTCCTTCCCTGTCATGTTATAAGTGCTCCGTGCAGGATTTATTATTCCTGCACTTTCGGTCCACCATTCCTTAACTATATGAAGGTCGTTGGCATATCCTGCCAGAATGGACTAAAGGTATTTCTTTTTATCTTTTCTTTTCTTTTCTCAATTTGGGTAGCCGATGGTTAACGAAGTGCGTTGTTTTCCCAACAACCGAAGACTTACTGTTGCATACCAATCAGTACAGCATTCACAATAATAATCGGTCGCTAGTTATCTTAGAGATGTGTGCCCAACAAAGTTTAATATCCCTCCTAGGCCAAACAGTCCCGGCACCCCGGCACAAACGCGTACATGGGAGATTATCTCCAATTCATTTCTCAAGTCCATCAACCATGCAACTCACGTCTTATTCAAACAACCAAACATACCTTGAGTCTGTGACTCAGACTTTGTATCATCTCGTATTTCTCACTTTAACTTTCTTTGTTCTCACATTCCATACTTCGTTTCAAGGTTCAATGGCATCATGCCCCAACTCAATGTTCGTCAAATAAACGACCCAAAGGTCCCGAACATTTCTGAAGCATCATGTCATATCTGACAGTTCAGTCACATTCATGCCACAACTGTTCTCTTCACAACGAAGCCATCTTTTATGATTCTCGTGCACATATGCACGCTCTAATACGATTGTTCTCTATTCTTTGAGTCGTACATGCGATGCACGCCTTGATACCGTAATTCCATGTTCTATGCCTTAATGTTCAATGTATTTTCCTTCCCTTCGACTCGTGCAACTGAGGCACGCCTCGATAGGGTATTCAATATTCTATAGCTCGTGCACTGAGGCACTCATGCCGATATAGCCTTTTGTCACGACCCGCACCCGCTTTTTCGGATACGAGACGTGTCCAAGCCAGCCTACGCCGCAGAGTCGGCGGTAAAACGCTGTCAAGCCCGCAAGAAATAAATGCTCAAAATCACAAAATATAATATTTGCTTCTCATTGACATTTTTAAGTTTATTATAACATTTACAAGATTTACATTTAAAGAAAATATAAAGTTCTCACAATTAAGAAAAATGACAACTAGTTCCACTATCTAGGTCGGCCTCAGCATACCCATGTCTTCCCAGTGCTAAGAGTGATCGTGGCTAAACCTGAAAAATATTGGTTTCCAGTCAGGAATGGAACAAGTACACAAACCGATGACAATACAAAACAAAATAGAATTAACAAGACATGAAAATGACATATGAGAGATAAAAACTAGAAGGTAACTGATGACATGGCACGGTGGAGAATAAAAGGAAAAATAAAAGACATCTACCTAAGTGGTGTGAAATATCCTTTTTGACATGTGAACGGCTAGAGGGTAAATTCGGGTCACTGCACGTGTCGTGTGCAGCTGCTATCATTCAAGAATAGACATTTTGGGGATATTTCTGGGTAGTCCACATGTCTACTAAGATATTTTCCCTCCTGACTACTCCGTGTGACGAGCATGTCAACAAGCAGCAAGATATATGTATAGACATAAAATGAAAAGACTACTATGAATCGAAAGCAATCAGAAAGTGCACTTGCCTGAGGTCCTTAGCTGGTGAAACCAATAATACTATACCACTCAATGAGCCACAATCAGTCAACACATGCAGAAGTCTCCAGATGCTGAAATAAATAGTACCAACGTTCTCAGAATAGTCAAATTAGCTAGGATTGCCTGTCCTTAAGTTCAATTCTGGATACAGGGGCAAAACGGTAATTTCGGGTCAAAACTGTGTCCGACGTTGGATCCGTTTTGCACCGAAAAGCATGCCAGGGTCAACGGTCTATAAAGTCATCAAACTATATGTCAACAGGTCCAGTTTTTTGATACGAACCCAACCATATGTCCAAAGTTGGATTCCGGCGGGCCGTGTACAAAATTGCCCGTTGAGTGGGACCGTGGGACCCGCAAAACGGTGTTCCGATTCAACTGTCTCAGAATCGGACCAAACTTGGCATACAGGACCAAAAAAATGATACGGTCCTGTTGGCGTAAGTTTCGTCTCGATCTGACGAACGTGCACGAAGTAATTGAGAAACTTGCACAGAGGCCAATACGGTGAATTTCGACGGATACGTATCAAATTCGTCGTGCGCACGTGACCAATTTGAATTCCACCAAAGACCGCACATCTACGAAGCCGTTACGCACCTTTCGATGCTTTCGGTTCGTGACCAAGTCGCCCGGTTTGGCGGGACGTACGTCGTATGGATGAGTTTTTATTGATTTTTTAGTTTTCAAAAACAAGTTTTTCTCTAACTTTGAAATCTATTTTCTGATCGGTCATTCGATGATTTCAAATTCTACAAGATGGGTTATAATCTCCTATAAGTCATTTATAAATCTCTTCAAACACAAATTCAAAACTGGTGATGGTTTGGCGGGAAATTCGACGCCAAGTTGGGTGTTTGGAACGGGTTTCTGTCCTGTTTTAAACAGGTTTTTCGATGAACTTTACATCGATTTACCGGGCAATACAGGACCATCACCTACAAATTATTTGAAGGGGTTTAAAGCCCTATAGATGGGGAACATATCGGAGAAGATGGAACGCAAGACGATCACGTGATGATCGAGAAATTGTCCCACAAACTAGGGTCGGCCGCATGCTACTGCTGTCGCCACTGCTCTGTTTCTGTCCCCGCGCGGCCGGTCCGGCGCTCGTGCGGTGGCACGCGACAGCGGGGTGGCCGCCCAACAATCGGGGTACGTGGCGGCGCGCTGGAAAAGGAGGGGTGAGTTAGGATTGAGAGTTTCTCGCGATCTCTCTCGATAACTCCTTCCGATCTCTATATACATTGAATATATATACGGTTTGCTAAGTGGGGGACTTCGCGGGTTGGGCCGATAGCCTTGCTGCTGCTTGGTCTTGGATTGGCTCACTCTTAATTGTTTTCTCCTTTTTTTCTCTATTATTATTAATATATATATATACATATATTAGTTCTCGGTTTAAGAATAGAGGGTCGGCTGTGCTCTGTTTGGCCGAGCAGAGGGTTAGCTGTGCGAAAAGATCTAGTGGTTTGGGGCTCGGGTTCGAGCTCGAGCTCGAGCTAGGCCTGGGGCTCAGGTTGCTACTACATTCTTATTCTTTTTTCCTTTTTCTTTTCTTTTTATTTCTCTTTTCTATATCTATATCTATTGTATTCATATATATATATATATATATATATATATATATATATATATATATATATATATATATATATATATATATATAAAGAATATATATATATATATATATATATATATATATTATATATATATATATATATATATATATTCTTTTATATAAGAATATATATATATATATATATATATATATATATATATATATATATATATATATATATATATATATATTCTTTTATCTATATATATATATATATATATATATATATATATATATATATATATATATATATATATTATATATATATATATATATATAAAATATATATATATATATATAATATATATATATATATATATATATATATATATATATATATATATATATATATAATATTTACTTATATAATAAATCTCCCAAAATCTGATTATATAATATTTAGGGCACGAGAACGTAACGACGCCCAGCCTACGCCGCAGTGTCGGCGGTAGAACGCTGTCCTAGGTCTCAATGCATCTAACAGTATAAGACTAAACAGTTTATACTCCCCGAATGGGGGTGACATAGTAGATACAAACTCAATCACATCTAAGGTAGAGCATGATAAAGATAGATAAAACATGAAATCCAAAGAGATACAGGAGATAGAAATCTAAGTGTCTATGATACATAAACCCATAAATACATCTCAAAACTCAATACAGTAATCCACAAAGTAAAATACAACTCCAGACAAAATGAAATAACTACCTAAACAACCTCTAATGTGTCTCCTCTAGGCTAGCAGGCACCTCCAGGCTATCTGTAAAAATTTTCAACAGGTCCAGTCAGGACGGGAGCGAGCACAAAACATCTCACGCAGTTCATATCGAGTTAGGAAATATAAAGCATGCAATAGAGTAAAGTACATGAAACGCTGAAAGAAGAATGTATAGACAACAGTAGAGATTTAATAACAGGAAATATCTAAATATGATAAGTAAGAACTGTAAGGAACATGTGATTTAGAGTACAATCTGGTTATGTAAACGGGCTAGGAAAATGCAATGGTAACTCCATTGTACGTGGGTGTACAATAGACATATATAATAGTTATACAATGTTGTACAATAGGATTTGAGTACATAACCAATTCTACTCCCCCTCCCCAATCAATACACAAGGATCCACTCCAGTTACGTTATCTTGCACAATAGTGTACAATGTTATACAATGGATGTACAATATTATACAATAGATGTACAATGTTATACAATAGTTGTACAATGTTATACAATAGTGTACAATGGTCTATCCCTGGGACTCGTGTGATACTGAGAGTACAATATGCACAAGGAGTATACAAGGATATAGGTATTCAATAAATACAATATGGAAGTGAAACGCACATCACAATATGTATTTAGTGAATACAAGGGGATAACATCCCAGAAGGAGATCCATATAGTACCAATCCGTGATAACAATCGTGTCAGCATCAAGTACAGTAATCTAGTGCAAGAATGTAAATCCAGACAAGTATGAAACGGTCAGAGAATGTACTCGCCTCGATAACCTGAACAGCTGATAAGTATAGGAGGACCCACTGAAGCCACAGAGTCCTATTTAAAGCAACACAGGTTACAAGGTGTTCAAGTTGAAATAAATAAATCCCTACAGGAAATCTATATTATTCTAGGTTCTTCTAAGTCAAATTAACTCTAGGTCGACTCCGGTCAATAATCTAGTCAAACTAGGTCAAGTGTTGACTTACAGTTGACTTTGGGTCAACTGGTCAACTCTGGTCAAACAGGGTAAATCTAATCTAATTATTAAAGTGTACTTCGTTATTTGTACGTCGAAACTTACGGCACGCAAATCGAGATAAGAAGATTATCGGTAAGGTTGATAATCTTATTATAGTGATCCACATATCCAACTTGTCAATTTCAGCGATGTGAGATCACTGGAATTGACTGATCTCAGTTTCGTTGTACTAATCTCGAAATACGAACATTATGTGAATTAATTATTAATTAATTATAAAAAGGTTAAACTCAGAGAAATTATCAACAAACATTGTCGGACGATGAAATGAACATCGCCAACGTGTCCAGAATGGTCAAATTAGCTAGGATAGCCTACCCAACGGTCCAATTTGGACACAAGGGCAAAAAGGTAATTTCGGGTCAAAAAGGTGTCCGTGTCGGAGCCGTTTTGCACCGAAAAACGTGCAAGAAAATAAGTCTATAAAATATAGTAAATTATATGTCCACGCAACCAGAATGACGATACGAACCCAACGGTATCTCCAGAATTGGATTCCGTTGACCCGATCTCAATTTGGCCCGTTGACCAGAACTTGGGATTCCGGTTTGCATGGAAATGCGTGCCGGAGCTAAAGTTCTCAAAACTCAGCAAACTACCTGTCAACGAGTCCAGAATAATGATACGAACTCAACGGTATCTCCGGAATTGGATTCCGATGAGCCGATCTCAAAATGACCCGTTGACCCGGATATTGGTATCCGACTTGCACCGAAATGCGTGCCAGACCCAATGTCCACCAAAACCTAGCAAATTATATGTCAACGAGTCCAGAATGACGATACGAACTCAACGGTATATCCGGAATTGGATTCCGATGAGCCGGCGTCAAAAAATCCCGTTGACCCAGAAAGTGGGACCCGCTTTGCACGGAAAAAACGTGCCCGGGCCCACGTTCTCCAAATCTAAAAAATTTTATATGAAAACATGCCAGAACGATGCCACGAATCTAATGGTGGTGTCAGAAATGAAATTTGGAGTCCCGTGTTCAAAAATGGAATTTTACAAGTTGGAAATTACGAATTCGAACGGCCAACTTTGGCGTCGAATTCAACCAATCAAACAAGCTCACAATGAAACAAAACTAAAAGGGTAGCAAGAGGGTTATACCAGCTTCGCACAGGAATAGGTAGTATGCCAAATGGAGCTGCGGTGGAGGAGATACAAGCTGACGAAGTTGGCCCCGCGAAACTGTCCAAATTTAATACAATTTAAACGGTCAACTTGGTGGCCGGTTTTCATGTATCAAACGATAAAATTAATGGACGAAAATTGACATGAGCGAAGCTGGATATACCGAGATTGTGACGGAGCGAAGAAATCGACGATCCAACGGTCGGATCTCCAGAAAAACGCGTGCAAAGTTGCTGCGACGGAGCGCCAAAATGAACGTGATTTCGCGCGCGTCACGACGGGACGTCGTGCAAAACGCACGAATCGCCTCGACGGCGCGTCCCGGAGGACGTTGGCCGCCATGGGGCCTACCCCAGTGGTGCGCCCGAGGGAGGGGGCCACCCACGACGGGTCGTCGGAGCACGGTGGACGACGACGGCGCGTCCAAGCCCCCCCCCCCCGCGCTCGCGCAGATCCGTGCGCGCTGTGTGCGCGAAGTTGCTGCTGGTGGCACCGTGCTCGGCCTCCTGCCAGCGCGGCCTGTGCGGGGCGCGCGTGGCCAGGCCCGGCGAGGCCAGAGGCTGGTGGTGGCGACGAAGCACGGCTGGAGGTGGTGATGAGTTGTTGTGAAGGTCGGCTGTGCATGGAATTGGTTAAGTGGTGGTGGTGACTAGATTCATGGAGGAAGGAAGAGGTTGGGAAGATGGCCGGTGTGCTCGACCAAGGTGGTCGGAGCCACGGCGAGCAAGGGGGTGGTCGGACTGGAACGTTGGTCGGGTTTGCATGGGAGGAGTTGGAGTTAATGGAGTGGAGGTGGAATGGTGAAGAAGGAGAAGGAAGTTGGGATGGTGGAGATGGTCGGCTGACCACGGCGATGGTCGGCCAGTGGCCGGAGCCGAGCCAGGAGAGGAGAGGTGGTCGGACTGGAGAGAGAGAATGGTCGGTTTCCATGGAGTTGTGATGGAGTTGCTGTTGGTGTAGTTTTTGTTGTTGTGGTTTTTGCATGGTTTGATAAAAACAATAGAAAGGACAGAGAGAGAAAGGGTAAGAGGGAGAGAGGAAAGTTATCCAATCCTTGAAACTAGGGCCGGCACATGGCTGCCAAGGGTTGGGGAAAAATGAATGAGGAATTTAATGGATAGGATTAGTTTGAACAATCCAAAGGCTAGGAATTAAATAGAGAAAATAGGTTGTTCCAATGGAGATTAATTCAACAAAAATTCTATTAAATATAGGAAAAATGGGTAAATGGATATCTGATGTTTTTGGGCAACAAAATATTAGAGTGTCATGATGGAGAAAATCATGGAGCTGGACTGGGCTCGGTGGAGCCAGATTGGGTCAAAACTGGACATTGTACAAAAATCGAATTAAAATTAGATGTTGATGATCATGAGTAAATAAGTTGCACATGGGGATTCCAAATAATGGGACACAAGTGGCGGACGGATAGTAGGCTCAAAGTGGGCCATGTCCATAATTGGGGCGGACAGGTTTTGGTCGACAGGGGACCCATAAATCAAGTTGGAAAATGAATGTGACGCCGTGGAGTGAAATAAAATCGGGTCACGTCTCGAAAAAGTTGTGCGAATCAAATGGAGCTCAAAATGACGTGTCTGAGGGGGACACAAGGGTCATGGGTGACGAGCGTCTCGAGTAGATCATCAATGAGGAGTTGATTTCAAGAAACTGACTGGTCTTGCGCTCCCAATTTAAATGTTATGGTAACGCGCTGAAAATGATCAAAGAAAAGAGTGGGAAAATCAATTACTGATCGAACGGTCTAATTCGACCCGAAGTTCAGCGAAGAAAAAGGGGCACAAGGGAACAAGTTTGGGTGGGACACCATATACCGTCATGAAGGTAATCGTGTCCACTCCAAAACTCGTGAAGAGGATTTCCAGAGTTGAACATCCCTGATACTCCAAATATCAATGGCATGAAAAAGTACACTTAGGGAAAAATATATAACAGAATAAAATATTTATCAAAATCAATCAATCAGAAAATAAATAAAATGAAAAAAAAAAAATCAACCCGAAATTCTGGGTGCTAACATCCTACCCACCTTATAAAAATTTCGTCCTCGAAATTAAATGTTCCTACTCCCTCTAGGTCAAACCCCCAAAATCAAAGTCCCAGAACTTAAACAAATCATACCATCAAATAAAAGACAATATCCAGGGTCATGGTAACGGTGACAGTGAAGTCTCATCTAGGTTTACTAGTCATGCTTACCAACGGTCATAGGGTATCAAACACACAAGCAATCCAGGGTGCTAAAATAGAAAGATACAGACACAACAACCATCAAAACTATAAAGTTGTCTACCACCCCATATGAAAACTGGTACACAAAAAAAAAGGAAGGTAACTACCAATCATTTGAAAAAAAAAAGTATTATCCCAAGAAAATCAAAATCACAAGTTAAAGAATCGAAAGTCACTTGCATTGAAATCCAATCACAATATATATACAGAGAGAGCGTTAGAGAGGGAAAACTAGCATCATGTGTATGGGGGCATGTTCATATGGTTAGAGAGTAGGCATGTGTGTGTGTCATGGTACAGTGTTATAGCTTAGTATTGAAAGGTTAAACCCAGTTTTAGTTCAGCATTTACATACAAAATCTGAAAATAAGCTAACATTTAAACAAGTGTCATATTAACATGTTGCAGTGATGTAAACATAACTAATAACATGAAATTTTCATTTAAATTACGAATCTAAACATGGAAAAGTAGAGGACCAGAAATATTGAGGTTTTGACAATCTAACATCAACGACATATTAATATGTATCTAGATATGTGGAAAAATCAAGTGTAGCATGCATACGTGTTAGGCAAAGTGTTTGCTATATATATTCATATACATATTCTCATGTCCCAATAAAATTAATTCTACGTTAAGACTAACATTTAGATTCCTACCAAGATTGCAAGCAGGTGATTGACAAAATCAAGACAGTTTTATTATCATTATTATTTAATACAAGAATAATAGCAAGAAAGAAATAACGCTAAAATTTGCTCTGCTTATCTGTTTAAAGAAGGAACCATTTTGAAATCAAGAGTTAAAATATCAAATTCAGATAAAGTCTAGCAAAATCATCGATTCATTGTATTATGAAAACTCATAGCAAGAAGTTACACAAAGGTTTATGAAAACAACTAAACATATTCTTAAGTTAAATGACAAGAAACTAGGCAAAACAACAAACAATAATTAATTTTTTTTGAATGACTGAGAAAAAGTAGAGAAAACATGTTCAAAATATTTTAAGTACAATCTGATAATCATATGCGTCTATCCAAAATTATGGTACTCTAAATCCTCGTCATACTAGTAAGCAAGGCTACGATAATCACAGAGCCCTTGACTTATGCATATATCTCTAGAATCATGGTATTTAACATTTTCGCGGTGCCGCATGCTTGGCTGCGAAAACCTTAAATTCCCACACCCAAGAAATACATCCAGAGTCAGACTATATGTCCTCACCGTGCTGTCTAATGTGACTATAGAAGACTAGATTCCATAACATAGATGACCTAGCCCATATAATTTCATCTTGCCAAAAATTAAATTAATCAATAATGAATACTCAAAATCAAATCAAATTTATTATCGAACATCAAAATTCAAAAATGAACAAAATCCATCAAAATACAAACTCGAACGCAACAGCTATCATCAAAATTCAAAATTCGAAAATCTTCCATCGAAATTAATAAATACAAACTCAAATTCAATAATAATCCATTAAAATCAAATTCAACAACAGAAAATAAAGATAAAACAAATAAAGGAAAAAAAGAGTTTTCAAATCGAAGTTAAATAAGATTCTCCAGGGTCGTCCCAGGAATCTCTCAAGGGTTCCTATCTGTGATTGAGTACCTTCAAAATATATCCTATTCATACTGCAGGCTGTAGTGGTACTCTAGTTCGAATACCACTACACTTTAGTCTAGACCTGCATGGGCCACCACTAAAAACGTGTCACGACCCGCACCCTAGAGTTAGGGCACGAGAACGTAACGACGCCCAGCCTACGCCGCAGTGTCGGCGGTAGAACGCTGTCCTAGGTCTCAATGCATCTAACAGTATAAGACTAAACAGTTTATACTCCCCGAATGGGGGTGACATAATAGATACAAACTCAATCACATCTAAGGTAGAGCATGATAAAGATAGATAAAACATGAAATCCAAAAGAGATACAAGAGATAGAAATCTAAGTGTCTATGATACATAAATCCATAAATACATCTCAAAACTCAATACAGTAATCCACAAAGTAAAATACAACTCCAGACAAAATGAAATAACTACCTAAACAACCTCTAATGTGTCTCCTCTAGGCTAGCAGGCACCTCCAGGCTATCTGTAAAATTTTTCAACTGGTCCAGTCAGGACGGGAGCGAGCACAAAACATCTCACGCAGTTCATATTGAGTTAGGAAATATAAAGCATGCAATAGAGTAAAGTACATGAAACGCTGAAAGAAGAATGTATAGAAAACAGTAGAGATTTAATAACAGAAAATATCTAAATATGATAAGTAAGAACTGTAAGGAACATGTGATTTAGAGTACAATCTGGTTATGTAAACGGGCTAGGAAAATGCAATGGTAACTCCATTGTACGTGGGTGTACAATAGACATATACAATAGTTATACAATGTTGTACAATAGGATTTGAGTACATAACCAATTCTACTCCCCCTCCCCAATCAATACACAAGGATCCACTCCAGTTACGTTATCTTGCACAATAGTGTACAATGTTATACAATGGATGTACAATATTATACAATAGATGTACAATGTTATACAATAGTTGTACAATGTTATACAATAGTGTACAATGGTCTATCCCTGGGACTCGTGTGATACTGAGAGTATAATATGCACAAGGAGTATACAAGGATATAGGTATTCAATAAATATAATATGGAAGTGAAACGCACATCAAAATATGTATTTAGTGAATACAAGGGGATAACATCCCAGAAGGAGATCCATATAGTACCAATCCGTGATAACAATCGTGTCAGCATCAAGTACAGTAATCTAGAGCAAGAATGTAAATCCAGACAAGTATGAAACGGTCAGAGAATGTACTCGCCTCGATAACCTGAACAGCTGATAAGTATAGGAGGTCCCACTGAAGCCACAGAGTCCTATTTAAAGCAACACAGGTTACAAGGTGTTCAAGTTGAAATAAATAAATCCCTACAGGAAATCTATATTATTCTAGGTTCTTCTAAGTCAAATTAACTCTAGGTCGACTCCGGTCAATAATCTAGTCAAACTAGGTCAAGTGTTGACTTACAGTTGACTTTGGGTCAACTGGTCAACTCTGGTCAAACAGGGTAAATCTAATCTAATTATTAAAGTGTACTTCGTTATTTGTACGTCGAAACTTACGGCACGCAAATCGAGATAAGAAGATTATCGGTAAGGTTGATAATCTTATTATAGTGATCCACGTATCCAACTTGTCAATTTCAGCGATGTGAGATCACTGGAATTGACTGATCTCAGTTTCGTTGTACTAATCCCGAAATACGAACATTATGTGAATTAATTATTAATTAATTATAAAAAGGTTAAACTCAGAGAAATTATCAACAAACATTATCGGACGATGAAATGAACATCGCCAACGTGTCCAGAATGGTCAAATTAGCTAGGATAGCCTACCCAACGGTCCAATTTGGACACAAGGGCAAAAAGGTAATTTTGGGTCAAAACGGTGTCCGTGTCGGAGCCGTTTTGCACCGAAAAACGTGCAAGAAAATAAGTCTATAAAATATAGCAAATTATATGTCCACGCAACCAGAATGACGATACGAACCCAACGGTATCTCCAGAATTGGATTCCGTTGACCCGATCTCAATTTGGCCCGTTGACCAGAACTTGGGATTCCGGTTTGCATGGAAATGCGTGCCGGAGCTAAAGTTCTCAAAACTCAGCAAACTACCTGTCAATGAGTCCAAAATAATGATACGAACTCAACGGTATCTCCGGAATTGGATTCCGATGAGCCGATCTCAAAATGACCCGTTGACCCGGATATTGGTATCCGACTTGCACCGAAATGCGTGCCAGACCCAATGTCCACCAAAACCTAGCAAATTATATGTCAACGAGTCCAGAATGACGATACGAACTCAACGGTATATCCGGAATTGGATTCCGATGAGCCGGCGTCAAAAAGTCCCGTTGACCCAGAAAGTGGGACCCGCTTTGCACGGAAAAACGTGCCCGGGCCCACGTTCTCCAAATCTAACAAATTTTATATGAAAACATGCCAGAACGACGCCACGAATCTAATGGTGGTGTCAGAAATGAAATTTGGAGTCCTGTGTTCAAAAATGGAATTTTACAAGTTGGAAATTACGAATTCGAACGGCCAACTTTGGCGTCGAATTCAACCAATCAAACAAGCTCACAATGAAACAAAACTAAAAGGGTAGCAAGAGGGTTATACCAGCTTCGCACAGGAACAGGTAGTACGCCAAATGGAGCTGCGGTGGAGGAGATACAAGCTGACGAAGTTGGCCCCGCGAAACTGTCCAAATTTAATACAATTTAAATGGTCAACTTGGTGGCCGGTTTTCATGTATCAAACGATAAAATTAACGGACGAAAATTGACATGAGCGAAGGTGGATATACCGAGATTGTGACGGAGCGAAGAAATCGACGATCCAACGGTCGGATCTCCAGAAAAACGTGTGTGAAGTTGCTGCGACGGAGCGCCAAAATGAACGTGATTTCGCGCGCGTCACGACGGGACGTCGTGCAAAACGCACGAATCGCCTCGACGGCGCGTCCCGGAGGACGTTGGCCGCCATGGGGCCTACCCCAGTGGTGCGCCCGAGGGAGGGGGCCACCCACGATGGGTCGTCGGAGCACGGTGGACGACGACGGCGCGTCCAAGCCCCCCCCCCCCGCGCTCGCGCAGATCCGTGCGCGCTGTGTGCGCGAAGTTGCTGCCGGTGGCGCCGTGCTCGGCCTCCTGCCAGCGCGGCCTGTGCGGGGCGCGCGTGGCCAGGCCCGGCGAGGCCAGAGGCTGGTGGTGGCGACGAAGCACGGCTTGAGGTGGTGATGAGTTGTTGTGAAGGTCGGCTGTGCATGGGATTGGTTAAGTGGTGGTGGTGACTAGATTCATGGAGGAAGGAAGAGGTTGGGAAGATGGCCGGTGTGCTCAACCAAGGTGGTCGGAGCCACGGCGAGCAAGGGGGTGGTCGGACTGGGACGTTGGTCGGGTTTGCATGGAAGGAGTTGGAGTTAATGGAGTGGAGGTGGAATGGTGAAGAAGGAGAAGGAAGTTGGGATGGTGGAGATGGTCGGCTGACCACGGCGATGGTCGGCCAGTGGCCGTAGCCAAGCCAGGAGAGGAGAGGTGGTCGGACTGGAGAGAGAGAATGGTCGGTTTCCATGGAGTTGTGATGGAGTTGCTGTTGGTGTAGTTTTTGTTGTTGTGGTTTTTGCATGGTTTGATAAAAACAATAGAAAGGACAGAGAGAGAAAGGGTAAGAGGGAGAGAGGAAAGTTATCCAATCCTTGAAACTAGGGCCGGCACATGGCTGCCAAGGGTTGGGGAAAAATGAATGAGGAATTTAATGGATAGGATTAGTTTGAACAATCCAAAGGCTAGGAATTAAATAGAGAAAATAGGTTGTTCCAATGGAGATTAATTCAACAAAAATTCTATTAAATATAGGAAAAATGGGTAAATGGATATCTGATGTTTTTGGGCAACAAAATATTAGAGTGTCATGATGGAGAAAATCATGGAGCTGGACTGGGCTCGGTGGAGCCAGATTGGGTCAAAACTGGACATTGTACAAAAATCGAATTAAAATTAGATGTTGATGATCATGAGTAAATAAGTTGCACATGGGGATTCCAAATAATGGGACACAAGTGGCGGACGGATAGTAGGCTCAAAGTGGGCCATGTCCATAATTGGGGCGGACAGGTTTTGGTCGACAGGGGACCCATAAATCAAGTTGGAAAATGAATGTGACGCCGTGGAGTGAAATAAAATCGGGTCACGTCTCGAGAAAGTTGTGCGAATCAAATGGAGCTCAAAATGACGTGTCTGAGAGGGACACAAGGGTCATGGGTGACGAGCGTCTCGAGTAGATCATCAATGAGGAGTTGATTTCAAGAAACTGACTGGTCTTGCGCTCCCAATTTAAATGTCATGGTAACGCGCTGAAAATGATCAAAGAAAAGAGTGGGAAAATCAATTACTGATCGAACGGTCTAATTCGACCCGAAGTTCAGCGAAGAAAAAGGGGCACAAGGGAACAAGTTTGGGTGGGACACCATATACCGTCATGAAGGTAATCGTGTCCACTCCAAAACTCGTGAAGAGGATTTCCAGAGTTGAACATCCCTGATACTCCAAATATCAATGGCATGAAAAAGTACACTTAGGGAAAAATATATAACAGAATAAAATATTTATCAAAATCAATCAATCAGAAAATAAATAAAAAAAAAAAAAAAAATCAACCCGAAATTCTGGGTGCTAACATCCTACCCACCTTATAAAAATTTCGTCCTCGAAATTAAATGTTCCTACTCCCTCTAGGTCAAACCCCCAAAATCAAAGTCCCAGAACTTAAACAAATCATACCATCAAATAAAAGACAATATCCAGGGTCATGGTAACGGTGACAGTGAAGTCTCATCTAGGTTTACTAGTCTTGCTTACCAACGGTCATAGGGTATCAAACACACAAGCAATCCAGGGTGCTAAAATAGAAAGATACAGACACAACAACCATCAAAACTATAAAGTTGTCTACCACCCCATATGAAAACTGGTACACAAAAAAAAAGGAAGGTAACTACCAATCATTTGAAAAAAAAAAAGTACTATCCCAAGAAAATCAAAATCACAAGTTAAAGAATCGAAAGTCACTTGCATTGAAATCCAATCACAATATATATACAGAGAGAGCGTTAGAGAGGGAAAACTAGCATCATGTGTATGGGGGCATGTTCATATGGTTAGAGAGTAGGCATGTGTGTGTGTCATGGTACAGTGTTATAGCTTAGTATTGAAAGGTTAAACCCAGTTTTAGTTCAGCATTTACATACAAAATCTGAAAATAAGCTAACATTTAAACAAGTGTCATATTAACATGTTGCAGTGATGTAAACATAACTAATAACATGAAATTTTCATTTAAATTACGAATCTAAACATGGAAAATTAGAGGACCAGAAATATTGAGGTTTTGACAATCTAACATCAACGACATATTAATATGTATCTAGATATGTGGAAAAATCAAGTGTAGCATGCATACGTGTTAGGCAAAGTGTTTGCTATATATATTCATATACATATTCTCATGTCCGAATAAAATTAATTCTACGTTAAGACTAACATTTAGATTCCTACCAAGATTGCAAGCAGGTGATTGACAAAATCAAGACAGTTTTATTATCATTATTATTTAATACAAGAATAATAGCAAGAAAGAAATAACGCTAAAATTTGCTCTGCTTATCTGTTTAAAGAAGGAACCGTTTTGAAATCAAGAGTTAAAATATCAAATTCAGATAAAGTCTAGCAAAATCATCGATTCATTGTATTATGAAAACTCATAGCAAGAAGTTACACAAAGGTTTATGAAAACAACTAAACATATTCTTAAGTTAAATGACAAGAAACTAGGCAAAACAACAAACAATAATTAATTTTTTTTGAATGACTGAGAAAAAGTAGAGAAAACATGTTCAAAATATTTTAAGTACAATCTGATAATCATATGCGTCTATCCAAAATTATGGTACTCTAAATCCTCGTCATACTAGTAAGCAAGGCTACGATAATCACAGAGCCCTTAACTTATGCATATATCTCTAGAATCATGGTATTTAACATTTTCGCGGTGCCGCATGCTTGGCTGCGAAAACCTTAAATTCCCACACCCAAGAAATACATCCAGAGTCAGACTATATGTCCTCACCGTGCTGGCTAATGTGACTATAGAAGACTAGATTCCATAACATAGATGACCTAGCCCATATAATTTCATCTTGCCAAAAATTAAATTAATCAATAATGAATACTCAAAATCAAATCAAATTTATTATCGAACATCAAAATTCAAAAATGAACAAAATCTATCAAAATACAAACTCGAATGCAACAGCTATCATCAAAATTCAAAATTCGAAAATCTTCCATCGAAATTAATAAATACAAACTCAAATTCAATAATAATCCATTAAAATCAAATTCAACAACAGAAAATAAAGATAAAACAAATAAAGGGAAAAAAGAGTTTTCAAATCGAAGTTAAATAAGATTCTCCAGGGTCGTCCCAGGAATCTCTCAAGGGTTCCTATCTGTGATTGAGTACCTTCAAAATATATCCTATTCATACTGCAGGCTGTAGTGGTACTCTAGTTCGAATACCACTACACTTTAGTCTAGACCTGCATGGGCCACCACTAAAAACGTGTCACGACCCGCACCCTAGAGTTAGGGCACGAGAACGTAACGACGCCCAGCCTACGCCGCAGTGTCGGCGGTAGAACGCTGTCCTAGGTCTCAATGCATCTAACAGTATAAGACTAAACAGTTTATACTCCCCGAATGGGGGTGACATAGTAGATACAAACTCAATCACATCTAAGGTAGAGCATGATAAAGATAGATAAAACATGAAATCCAAAAGAGATACAAGAGATAGAAATCTAAGTGTCTCTGATACATAAACCCATAAATACATCTCAAAACTCAATACAGTAATCCACAAAGTAAAATACAACTCCAGACAAAATGAAATAACTACCTAAACAACCTCTAATGTGTCTCCTCTAGGCTAGCAGGCACCTCCAGGCTATCTGTAAAATTTTTCAACAGGTCCAGTCAGGACGGGAGCGAGCACAAAACATCTCACGCAGTTCATATCGAGTTAGGAAATATAAAGCATGCAATAGAGTAAAGTACATGAAACGCTGAAAGAAGAATGTATAGAAAACAGTAGAGATTTAATAACAGGAAATATCTAAATATGATAAGTAAGAACTGTAAGGAACATGTGATTTAGAGTACAATCTGGTTATGTAAACGGGATAGGAAAATGCAATGGTAACTCCATTGTACGTGGGTGTACAATAGACATATACAATAGTTATACAATGTTGTACAATAGGATTTGAGTACATAACCAATTCTACTCCCCCTCCCCAATCAATACACAAGGATCCACTCCAGTTACGTTATCTTGCACAATAGTGTACAATGTTATACAATGGATGTACAATATTATACAATAGATGTACAATGTTATACAATAGTTATACAATGTTATACAATAGTGTACAATGGTCTATCCCTGGGACTCGTGTGATACTGAGAGTATAATATGCACAAGGAGTATACAGGAAATCTATATTATTCTAGGTTCTTCTAAGTCAAATTAACTCTAGGTCGACTCCGGTCAATAATCTAGTCAAACTAGGTCAAGTGTTGACTTACAGTTGACTTTGGGTCAACTGGTCAACTCTGGTCAAACAGGGTAAATCTAATCTAATTATTGAAGTGTACTTCGTTATTTGTACGTCGAAACTTACGGCACGCAAATCGAGATAAGAAGATTATCGGTAAGGTTGATAATCTTATTATAGTGATCCACGTATCCAACTTGTCAATTTCAGCGATGTGAGATCACTGGAATTAACTGATCTCAGTTTCGTTGTACTAATCCCGAAATACGAACATTATGTGAATTAATTATTAATTAATTATAAAAAGGTTAAACTCAGAGAAATTATCAACAAACATTGTCGGACGATAAAATGAACATCGCCAACGTGTCCAGAATGGTCAAATTAGCTAGGATAGCCTATCCAACGGTCCAATTTGGACACAAGGGCAAAAAGGTAATTTCGGGTCAAAACGGTGTCCGTGTCGGAGCCGTTTTGCACCGAAAAACGTGCAAGAAAATAAGTCTATAAAATATAGCAAATTATATGTCCATGCAACCAGAATGACGATACGAACCCAACGGTATCTCCAGAATTGGATTCCGTTGACCCGATCTCAATTTGGCCCGTTGACCAGAACTTGGGATTCCGGTTTGCATGGAAATGCGTGCCGGAGCCAAAGTTCTCAAAACTCAGCAAACTACCTGTCAACGAGTCCAGAATAATGATACGAACTCAACGGTATCTCCGGAATTGGATTCCGATGAGCCGATCTCAAAATGACCCGTTGACCCGGATATTGGTATCCGACTTGCACCGAAATGCGTGCCAGACCCAATGTCCACCAAAACCTAGCAAATTATATGTCAACGAGTCCAGAATGACGATACGAACTCAACGGTATATCCGGAATTGGATTCCGATGAGCCGGCGTCAAAAAGTCCCGTTGACCCAGAAAGTGGGACCCGCTTTGCACGGAAAAACGTGCCCGGGCCCACGTTCTCCAAATCTAAAAAATTTTATATGAAACATGCTAGAACGACGCCACGAATCTAATGGTGGTGTCAGAAATGAAATCTGGAGTCCCGTGTTCAAAAATGGAATTTTACAAGTTGGAAATTACGAATTCGAACGGCCAACTTTGGCGTCGAATTCAACCAATCAAACAAGCTCACAATGAAACGAAACTAAAAGGGTAGCAAGAGGGTTATACCAGCTTCGCACAGGAACAGGTAGCACGCCAAATGGAGCTGCGGTGGAGGAGATACAAGCTGACGAAGTTGGCCCCGCGAAACTGTCCAAATTTAATACAATTTAAACGGTCAACTTGGTGGCCGGTTTTCATGTATCAAACGATAAAATTAACGGACGAAAATTGACATGAGCGAAGGTGGATATACCGAGATTGTGACGGAGCGAAGAAATCGACGATCCAACGGTCGGATCTCCGGAAAAATGCGTGCGAAGTCGCTGCGACGGAGCGCCAAAATGAACGTGATTTCGCGCGCGTCACGACGGGACGTCGTGCAAAACGCACGAATCGCCTCGACGGCGCATCCCGGAGGACATTGGCCGCCATGGGGCCTACCCCAGTGGTGCGCCCGAGGGAGGGGGCCACCCACGACGGGTCGTCGGAGCACGGTGGACGACGACGGCGCGTCCAAGCCCCCCCCCCCCCGCGCTCGCGCAGATCCGTGCGCGCTGTGTGCGCGAAGTTGCTGCTGGTGGCGCCGTGCTCGGCCTCCTGCCAGCGCGGCCTGCGCAGGGCGCGCGTGGCCAGGCCCGGCGAGGCCAGAGGCTGGTGGTGGCGGCGAAGCACGGCTGGAGGTGGTGATGAGTTGTTGTGAAGGTCGGCTGTGCATGGGATTGGTTAAGTGGTGGTGGTGACTAGATTCATAGAGGAAGGAAGAGGTTGGGAAGATGGCCGGTGTGCTCGACCAAGGTGGCCGGAGCCACGGCGAGCAAGGGGGTGGTCGGACTGGGACGTTGGTCGGGTTTGCATGGGAGGAGTTGGAGTTAATGGAGTGGAGGTGGAATGGTGAAGAAGGAGAAGGAAGTTGGGATGGTGGAGATGGTCGGCTGACCACGGCGATGGTCGGCCAGTGGCCGGAGCCAAGCCAGGAGAGGAGAGGTGGTCGGACTGGAGAGAGAGAATGGTCGGTTTCCATGGAGTTGTGATGGAGTTGCTGTTGGTGTAGTTTTTGTTGTTGTGATTTTTGCATGGTTTGATAAGAACAATAGAAAGGACAGAGAGAGAAAGGATAAGAGGGAGAGAAGAAAGTTATCCAATCCTTGAAACTAGGGCCGGCACATGGCTGCCAAGGGTTGGGGAAAAATGAATGAGGAATTTAATGGATAGGATTAGTTTGAACAATCCAAAGGCTAGGAATTAAATAGAGAAAATAGGTTGTTCCAATGGAGATTAATTCAACAAAAATTCTATTAAATATAGAAAAAATGGGTAAATGGATATCTGATGTTTTTGGGCAACAAAATATTAGAGTGTCATGATGGAGAAAATCATGGAGCTGGACTGGGCTCGGTGGAGCCAGATTGGGTCAAAACTGGACGTTGTACAAAAATCGAATTAAAATTAGATGTTGATGATCATGAGTAAATAAGTTGCACATGGGGATTCCAAATAATGGGACACAAGTGGCGGACGGATAGTAGGCTCAAAGTGGTCCATGTCCATAATTGGGGCGGACAGGTTTTGGTCGACAGGGGACCCACAAATCAAGTTGGAAAATGAATGTGACGCCGTGGAGTGAAATAAAATCGGGTCACGTCTCGGGAAAGTTGTGCGAATCAAATGGAGCTCAAAATGACGTGTCTGAGGGGGACACAAGGGTCATGGGTGACGAGCGTCTCGAGTAGATCATCAATGAGGAGTTGGTTTCAAGAAACTGACTGGTCTTGCGCTCCCAATTTAAATGTCATGGTAACGCGCTGAAAATGATCAAAGAAAAGAGTGGGAAAATCAATTACTGATCGAACGGTCTAATTCGACCCGAAGTTCAGCGAAGAAAAAGGGGCACAAGGGAACAAGTTTGGGTGGGACACCATATACCGTCATAAAGGTAATCGTGTCCACTCCAAAACTCGTGAAGAGGATTTCCAGAGTTGAACATCCCTGATACTCCAAATATCAATGGCATGAAAAAGTACACTTAGGGAAAAATATATAACAGAATAAAATATTTATCAAAATCAATCAATCAGAAAATAAATAAAATGAAAAAAAAAAAAATCAACCCGAAATTCTGGGTGCTAACAATATATATATATATATATATATATATATATATATATATATATATATATATATATATATATATATATACACGTTATATATACATACACGTTTATTAGATTAATATTTGTATTTACAAACACATACACATATATAGTATATATATTTATATATACGCGCACATACACATATATACACATATATATTTATATTTAAATATGCATACACACCTATATTTATTCTTTTGATAATTAATAAATTAATAATATCTAATAATAAGAAATAATTTATTCTCAATGACCTCAATAATAATATTAATATTTTATAACCTTAATAAAATAAATAATAATAATAAAATATTTCTAAATCTCCGGGAAGGGGAGCTACACCTTTCAATGTTCTAGCATACTAACTCGTACACGGGGGCACGGAATGACTCCTGCGTTGAGAAACTTGTCGATACAGTTATCCCATGTTCTTATGGCTTACGCACCGAGGCGATTGCCTTTGCGATATCTAATGTTACATAGCGACTCGTACATTTAATGTACATTTTATTTCAATTGTTCTATCTAGTGTTCGACACCCACTATGTTCATCTTTCGATCGGGCCATGCCCGTGGTCTTGATAGGTTAATTTAGCATACAACGATATATTTTACTTAGGCATAAAGAAGTAGGAAAGAGAAGTCAAAGTCCCCCTACCTTAAGCCGATACGCCTTGTCGTTTTGCCGAGCCGATGCGGCTCGATTTCATATCTTTGTTGCACGGCCAACTCTTCTGACTTAGCCATTCGAGCACTTCTTGCTACGTTGAATTATACGACCGATTTGGCTTACCGAGCCTATGCCTTAGTCCGTTGCGAGGCGGTGATTTGATTTTGCAGACCCCGTTGTAAATAAGGCAAAATGTAGACCTCTTATATTTCAGCGTAAACATATTGCCTGCACAAGAAACCAACTAAAATTAATACTTGTCCGAATCAGACTAATATCTTGCGTCGATTCGATTTCTTAGAATCTTCGAGCCGACTCAATGCTTTCTCTCGGGCCAACTTAACACTTGCATCGATCTTACTCGATGCGTTCCTCGGGTCGACGTAACTCTTTGTATCGATCTGACTCGATGCGTTTCTCAGGATAATATAACTCTTGTATCGATTCGCATCGATACTTAATCGGGTCAATATGACTCTTCGAGTCAACGACTCAGCATAATGCACCATGCGGAGCAGGGCATTACATAATATACCACTCAAAACAAGGTTCATCCTCGAACCGAAACCAACACTCAGTTCAAGTGTTTTCTAGATCGTTTCACGATCTCGCCCTACTATCATTGTTCGATTTCAAATACTAGTGCAAGCTTTCATTAACTTCCATCCTTTTCTGCAGCTTAATTTGAATTCAGTATACAACTTGATTTGGATCGTACACCTATTCAAGGCATCCCAAAAATATATGTATTTCAGCCAAGCCCAGTGGTAGAAAATTGGAACAAAACTGACAGTAAATTTCAATCATATGCTTGCCATCTCGTACTCCCGATCAGACTAATCTTTAGCGACTGTTCTCGAAATTTTATCGCATCTGTTTATTCGATACATATATGATTCATTCAATAAAGTCACTGCATGTGATGCGATTCAAAATTGTATTTCTCATTTCGTAAGTTTTGTATGGACCATCAATTCTATGCGTCGCGTCGAGCCGTCGTGCATCCAATCGCAACGATCCTCCGCAACGCCTTGCGTTCGAAGTCGCTGTCCAACTATTTCTGAAGTTTGGCTATGCAACTCATCTCGATACAATTTTCTTTGTTGACTTGCAAATGCATCAACATTCAAGGCTACGCCTGCTAGGTCACTTACCTAGACACCATGCTTAAATTCTTCTGATGCAACTTTATATTAACATTGCACAAAGGCCACAATCGATCCGATACAAAAGTTTACTCGAGGCGACGGTGCTCAAGGCAACAATCGCTTTGACTCAAAGTCTCTACGATGCGCCTTATGTTCGATTCCTAACGAGTAGGAATTCACTAGCCAAATTCCCAACTTGTCCGTCTCGTAACATCGAATATAAGTTCGATTCACGCTAGCTCAATTATAAGGTAAATCCAAATCTAACGACATAACTCGTAAGACATTCTCTTACTGCTCGCTCTCGTGCATAGCACGATTCTCAAAAATCACCTAGACTTATCATCAACATGTACCATATTATATTTGTTACCGATGCAATTTTATATGTGACATCGCATGGGTCATCTTACGATTTGCAACATTCAATTTGATTTGGCGGTCAAGTCTTCTAGGGTCAGCTGCCCTGAGGCTACGCTCAATAATTGTGGATCATTAACGAAAGACAACTTACTACGAACCATGCTATCATTTCGGAGCCAAATCACGTTCCGACCATTTCTATACGACTACTCGAATCCGGACAAAGCTGTTTATATCGGCATAAATGATGCGCAACTATCCTCCAAGTAAAGTCATACACTTCCGTTGATAATTTCGTATTTCATGAAACATCAACTCACATGGAGTTCGAGTCTACTTACCCATGTATCACGCCCCGCTCCCGTAGGAGCGATCGTCCTCGCTAAGGTGTGATGCTGTACGAGCCTAGATTGCGCTCGTGCAAGGCAGTTCCATAACGGTCGATTGCATCGGCGGCGACAGGGTCGTCGAACAGAAGTCCCAAGCAGAAACATTGAATACATTGCAGCAAAACACATGAACACAAGTCATTCAAAAGAAGCTCTTTTATTGATATTGAACACAAGATTATATTTGTGGGCGCAAGGCCAAATTACAAGTCTCTCGTGCTCACTTTTCTCTCATTTACAAAGTCACTCTCTGCTCTCTCTCTCTCTCTTGAATACAATGCTTGAGTCAGCGGAAGCTTCGGAAGGCGATGTCCATACATTATGCCCTGTATAAGTCTTCAGATCATGCGGCCGCACGCTTCGACTCGCCAAGGAACTCCGTGCCTCGACGCATCCAAGCGAGCTCCGTGCCACGAGCTTCTACCTGTGCCTGTACATGAAACACTGTGTGGGTGTCAGTACCACTGTACTGGTGGAGTGAGCTTCTTGCCCACCCATACATAACCGACACGTTCATTTACTTTGTGCAGCTTAAACCCTTTTGATTGTCTTTCTATAGTCTTGCCTTAGGATCAGTTTTAAGACTTGACGTCTAACCAACTCGACGTATAAAGATAGGGTCGTGCTACAATACCGTGTATCTCGATCGAGGCAGTGCCTCGTCGCCTAGGTACTTGACCAAACTTCAACTCGGGATGGCAGGGTCGTGCCACATTCTACTCGCAACTTAGACATATTTAAGACAATGCTATGCCGAGGAGCAACTTACGCGAACTCGGCCGTGCCAAGACCTTTGTCTAAACTCAAGCGCCTCTAGACCAATCCTCGTGCCAACGATTCAAGTGCCAAGGACGGCAATGGGACGACTTGTGCAGGCCGTGCCGCTAGACTTGATTCGTGCCTTAAGATCTGTTTAGACTGTACATGCTTCAAGATTGAGGCCGCGCCTCTCCAGTTATCAAGACTTATCATGCTACCGCCTTGACAAGACTTGTGGACCATAGTATCACTTTCATGAACATCTCGACGCCATCTATCGTGCCAAGTACGGTGCCTATGCTGCAGCCCAGTCTTAGGCCCAGACCTTGCGTTACCAACTAGACCTGCATTCAAGCACTAGACCCAAATCCAAAGGCATACACGTGGTGTGCCGCTATTGCCGACATATCTACATGAGGGGTCACTAGCAATTTCAAGCTATCTTGGACTGGCTCATGGGATATCCACCTGTACCAATACGGGTAGCTAGCCCGGTGGGGTGGAACTCTTCCATGCGGTCATCCAGCATCCTACTTTGAGCCACACTCGCTTCCTCCGGGCCGAATGATCCCACCGCCCCGGTGATCACTCGAGAAGACTACACCTTGTCGACAAGTTGTCCAATGACCATGCAAGTCTAAACTCGATCTACCAGTCTTTTCTTAACATGAACATGCTTTTCCTTCTTTCTATCAAGACTTAACGAGACTCCCAAGCCGTGGAACCGATCTCGTGTGCGGGACATATCAAGACTTAGCGAGACTCCCAAGCCAGGGGACCGATCTCGTATGCGGGACATATCATGACTTAGCGAGACTCCCAAGTAGCGGGACCGGTCTCGGCGACAACCAGTCGCGTGGACTTCCTCTGTTCGTGGCAACCTTTTTACTAAACCGACCGTAACTCGTGCCTTAGACAGGCTTGGTTCTATAGGCGACGCTAACACTCAAGTCAAAGACTTGTATGACTCGAGCCTTGTTCTCAAGGGACTACGCGACTTGACAATCGCAGATAGAGCGGGACAGTGCTAGTAATGGCTTCGATAGCCCAACGCAACACTTGTCTAACTTGTTCGGGCAACGACTCGACGAGCGAAGGCTACGCCGAGCTCCACGTCGAGGGAAACGTGCTATGCACGGGGTCGACTTGAACAACCAAGTTCGTGCCTAGACTTAAGCCAACGAGCCGTACAAGATGACTTAACTTGCGGGACGTGCGAAGGCTATGCCAAACCTTGCGGGACAAGACCGCGTATGCTTTATCAAGCATTCATGCGGGCGACGCCTATGACTTAGGCAAATTTCCAGTGTCGGGACAAAACGACGGGACCGTGCATGCTTTTCAAGCATTCACGCAGGCGACGCCTATTACTTAGGCTATTTCAAGTGTCGGGGCAACTTAACAACTTAAGCCAACGTCCTTCCCCCAAGCCACGGGAACGAAGGATCGTGTGTCATTTGAAAGCACGCTGAGCCGACTTCTATGCAGACCGTGGGACCATTTTCCATGTTCTAAGACATTCCGACGGGACGGGATTATTTTCTTAGCTATGTTGGTGCGTAGCTTTTATATTAGCCTACTTGTGCAAGTTGAAAACATGCGCATTATTAAGTGAAGGCTACGATAAGGCAAGTTCACCGAAACTACCCCACCTGAGCGAGGAGTCGCCTCGGACGAGCGAGCCTTTCGAGCAGCCGTTGCAAGGCTAAGTTCCAATGCCGTCGGCGTTCCGATTCCCTCCGATTGACTTTGCGGGACGGGGCACTACAACATACACCACTCAGAACAAGTCTCGTCCTCGAGACTTTCCTGAAGGCAAGCCATCCTATCATTTCTATGGCCAAGACTTAATCGTACACATTTCGCCTACGCGTTCCTCAATTCCGAGCCACGCTCTCATGACTATCAATCTTTCCGTTAATATTTCAAGTTCTCGGCACTCTCCCATCTTTCAAGTCTTGCTTGAACTCATCGTATCACTTAGCATGGATCGTGCACGCATTTCGGGCGTCCCCAAAATACATACATTCAGCCAAGCCGTATGATAGAGAATTTGTCATTCTCACTCGAGTCGCATCGTGCACATACCCAGGCGTCCCTGAAATATATGCATGTCAGCCGAGTCTCGTGAGCAGGGTTTTCTATATTCGTGATTCACGCCATCCATCCATGCCAATCCTCAAGATCAATCTTTCGATTGATAACACTTACAACAGGGGTGTTTTGCCTAACCGCTAGGCCAATCTTTGCGAGGCTAAGTCAATGTCAGGATTGGAATCATAGTTCCCCAACAATAATGCCAACACTGACCCCAATCCTAGGGTCAAACCAAAGTCGGTAGTACGGGATTTTCTACCCAAACTCGCGTCACTCAAATTTCTAAACATCGAGCACGATCACCTATTTCGCATCAAGACATTCGTTGCGCAGCGCAACGAATTCGAGTCCATTCAAATCACCAATTCTAACCAATTCGTGTATTCGATTACGAGGTCATCTAGCTCGACAATATGTTGCGCCCCAATCTCACGCGAGTCCGATTATCCACGACGGTTCATGAATCACCATGCAACGCTCCTGCAGAATAATCATTCTCATCTGGGCGTAACTCTTGTTTGAGTTTAGACTAACTCATTCTCGATACGCGAATTGGACCTACTCAATCCTCAAGCTCAATCATCAAGCACACTGAGTCATTCTTAAGACACCTTCGCCTCAAACCATAAGTCGAAGCATACAAATTGCCACGCCGTGCAAGTGCCGATCATCCTCGCGGTATGAATCACCATACCAACGCTCACGCGGAGTGATCGCCCTAATCGGTGCGGCGCATGTGCGAGGCTGGAGTTGCGCTCGCATAAGACAAGAATGTCGAAGTTGTGGTTTTCGATGAAGCAAATCCAAACATTCTATTTTTCTTTAAGCCAAGATTTCAATTCGATGATCTACCCTTCATTTGTTCAACCAGAAAATCCTCGAGCCAAGTTTATCTTTTCCTCCATACATTTCAATATCCCGAGTATAGCATCCATCGGAATAATCATATTTGCACGATCGTCATTCGCCGAGTCAGAGTACTCCCGAGTTATCGTATATCGATCTTTGATACGCCTCAATATCATCGACGATATGCGTAACCTGACAATCTTTCTTTGTAACCAATTTCGAGTCGTGCGTCTGATGCTATTGTCCGAACTGGATATACCACAATTTCTCGATATTCAAGATCAAGTTCGATCGCTATTCTCAAGCTCGTTTCAAGATCGTTGTTCAAAACTCAAGTCACATTTCATTTGAATCAATACGAAATCGTACGTGCGATCCTCTAAGTTTCCTCGATCAAGACCATTCATTTTCATTCATCGTTCTGAATCGTTTTCTAACTCGCGTTGCTCATTCACAAGTTGTCCGAACGACATCTCATTCGGGACACACGAAGTCACGATCAACTAAGCGTGACGCGTTCTAAGGCTTTGCGCGATCGCATCGCCTCGTCGACCTACTCGTAGTCCTCAATATTTGCTCGAATGATTTCCAAAACAAACCATACACCACTCGGATTCGAGCCATCCGATCTAGTCCTCAATCACGTTTGCGTCATTCTCTAAGACATTTTTCGAATTCGTTCGATGAATCCCTAGCGTAATCGCTCACGTCCCATCGACGTACTTAGTTGTTCGTACTATTTCCTCGAAATCCAAGCCAATCATCCGTGTACGCCTAAGCGTTAACTCGATAGCGTTCCTATCGATAGACACTCTAAGTGCATCTCCGTTCCCGATCGAACAATACTTAATATCGCTCGCGACTCGTTTGCACCAAAGGGTCGAGGTACGCGACGCGAAACACAACTTAGCCAAAAGGTCGTGTGCATAGCTATCCCGTGCGGACCAAATTCCGAGTTTGCACGCTCCATTTCCGAGGGTCATCGTAGGACTAATTAAGCACGCACGCGACATGTCAACTTAGCACGTATTTTCTATCGAGTCAAGTTCGACACCGTTCGACACAAGGCCTACGATGCATCCGGCTATAGCCTATCGATACGTTCGAATGAACGCTTGTATGAGCTTTTGAAAATATTTAGACTTACTGTATGGACATGCCGAGGGACATCGAGAGAGAGCGCACACTTATTTTCCAATGACGAGCTTTCAAAATTGAGAATTTCGACGTGAAGTCCGAGGACGTAAAGCCGTGCTCTGATACCATTATGTCACGCCCCACTCCCGTAGGAGCGATCATCCTCGCTAAGGCGTGATGCCGCACGAGCCAAGATTGCGCTCGTGCAAGGCAGTTCCATAACGGCCGATTGCATCGGCGGCGACGGGGTCGTCGAACAGAAGTCCCAAGCAGAAACATTGAATACATTGTAGCAAAATTTAAAGAAGAACACATGAACACAAGTCATTCAAAAGAAGCTCTTTTATTGATATTGAACACAAGATTACATTTGTGGGCACAAGGCCAAATTACAAGTCTCTCGTGCTCACTTTTCTCTCGTTTACAAAGTCACTCTCTGCTCTCTCTCTCTCTTGATTACAATGCTTGAGTCAGCGGAAGCTTCGGAAGGCGATGTCCATACATTATGCCCTGTATAAGTCTTCAGATTACGCGTCCGCATGCTTCGACTCGCCAAGGAACTCCGTGCCTCGATGCATCCAAGCGAGCTCCGTGCCACGAGCTTCTACCTGTGCTTGCACATGAAACACTGTGTAGGTGTCAGTACCACTGTACTGGTGGAGTGAGCTTCTCGCCTACCCATACATAACCGACACGTTCATTTACTTTGTGCAGCTTAAACCCTTTCGATTGTCTTTCTATAGTCTTGCCTTAGGATCAGTTTTAAGACTTGACGTCTAACCAACTCGACGTATAACGATAGGGTCGTGCTACAATACCGTGTATCTCGATCGAGGCAGCGCCTCATCGCCTAGGTACTTGACCAAACTTCAACTCGGGATGGCAGGGTCGTGCCACATTCTACTCACAACTTAGACATATTCAAGACAATGCTATGCCGAGGAGCAACTTACGCGAACTCGGCCGTGCCAAGACCTTTATCTAAACTCAAGCGCCTCTAGACCAATCCTTGTGCCAATGATTCAAGTGCCAAGGACGGCAATGGGACGACTTGTGCAGGCCGTGCCGCTAGACTTGATTCGTGCCTTAAGATCTGCTTAGACTGTACATGCTTCAAGATTGAGGCCGCGCCTCGCCAGTTATCAAGACTTATCATGCTACCGCCTTGCGGCCTTCCTGTTAGACCCATTTGCTAACTTAGACAAGACTTGTGGACCATAGTATCACTTTCATAAACATCTCGACGCCATCTATCGTGCCAAGCACGGTGCCTATGCTGCAGCCCAGTCTTAGGCCCAGACCTTGCGTTATCGACTAGACCTGCATTCAAGCACTAGACCCAAATCCAAAGGCATACACGCGGTGTGCCACTATTGCCGACACATCTACATGAGGGGTCACTAGTAATTTTAAGCTATCTTGGACTGGCTCGTGGGATATCCACCTGCACCAACATGGGTAGCTAGCCCGGTGGGGTGGAACTCTCCCATGCGGTCATCCAGCATCCTACTTTGAGCCACACTCGCTTCCCCCGGGCCGAATGATCCCAGCACCCCGGTGATCACTCGAGAAGACTACACCTTATCGACAAGTTGTCCAATGACCATGCAAGTCTAAACTCGATCTACCAGTCTTTCCTTAACATGAACATGCTTTTCCTTCTTTCTATCAAGACTTAACGAGACTCCCAAGCCGCGGGACCGATCTCGTGTGAGGGACATATCAAGACTTAGCGAGACGCCCAAGCCAGGGGACCGATCTCGTGTGCGGGACATATCATGACTTAGCGAGACTCCCAACTAGCGGGACCGGTCTCGGCGACAACCAGTCGCATGGACTTCCTTTGTTCATGGCAAGCTTTTCACTAAACCGACCGTAACTCGTGCCTTAGACAGGCTTGGTTCTATAGGCGATGCTAACGCTCAAGTCATAGACTTATATGACTCGAGCCTGGTTCTCAAGGGACTACGCGACTTGACAACCGCAGATAGAGCGGGACAGTGCTAGTAATGGCTTCGATAGCCCAACGCCGCACTTGTCTAACTTGTTCGGGCAACGACTCGACGAGCGAAGGCTACGTCAAGCTCCGTATCGAGGGAAACGTGCTATGCACGGGGTCGACTTGAACAACCAAGTTCGTGCCTAGACTTAAGCCAACGAGCCGTGCAAGATGACTTAACTTGCGGGACGTGCGAAGGCTATGCCAAGCCTTGCGGGACAAGACCGTGCATGCTTTATCAAGCATTCATACGGGCGACGCCTATGACTTAGGCAAATTTCTAGTGTCGGGACAAAACGACGGGACCGTGCATGCTTTTCAAGCATTCACGCAGGCGACGCCTATTACTTAGGCTATTTCAAGTGTCGGGGCAACTTAACAACTTAAGCCAACGTCCTTCCCCCAAGCCACGGGAATGAAGGATCGTGTGTCATTTGAAAGCACGTTGAGCCGACTTCTATGCAGACCGTGGGACCATTTTCCATGTTCTAAGACATTCCGACGGGGCGGGATTATTCCCTTAGCTATGTTGGTGCGTAGCTTTTATATTAGCCTACTTGTGCAAGTTGAAAACATGCGCATTATTAAGTGAAGGCTACGATGAGGCAAGTTCACCGAAACTATCCCACCTAAGAGAGGAGTCGCCTCGGACGAGCGAGCCTTTCGAGCAGCCGTTGCAAGGCTAAGTTCTAACGCCGTCGGCGTTCCGATTCCCTCCGATTGACTTTGCGGGACGGGGCACTACACCATGGTCGACACTTGAGATCCTATACGCATCAAAACAATCGTCGATAACTTTATAGTCTCGCCCTGATCAATCATAAAGTTTACGATCAACCAGTTTGACACTTCCATATTGCTATTTTCGAAAATTTTGATATCATAGGCCTGCTCCATTTTGTATTCTCAAATCGTGCTTACGTTTTCTTGCGTATCGATTTCGATAGGTCATATCAATTTCGATAACACGTTGGTCAACTTTGAATCTACATCAATGTCGACTTTAGTTTGTATTGCATACCTCCAAGTTCACTATAAACCTTTCAATATGCGTCAACTCATTTTTTATTCGCCGCATCCCGCTATACTTTGATCGCGTAATCGAGTTACCGATTATCCAATATTGAACCCTCGAGTTATACGATCATTCCCTCTAAGTTTTGCGTGTTTCAGTCGTACTCAAATGAGTTTTGTCGTAACGTAACCAACTATCTCTTAGGCACTATTTACCCGCATCAACCAACTCTTCACCGAAATCGTACATCGTGCGATCCGATTATAATTTATATCGCCTAACATTTCTATCGAGATTGCAAGTCGTACGATTCGATTATGATTCGCCTCGCCCAATATTTTTATCAAGATTGCAAGTCGTGCGACTCGTTTATAAGTTCAAGTTTCCTATCATGTCGATCTGATTATTGCTTCAAGGCATAATCATTTTGTTAGTCTTGGTCGTTCGACCGACTTACAAATTTTCGTCCGACGTATCATTCATTGATACAAATTTCCTATCCTGTCGATCTGCAATTCTCACAACGCGTCGATGCATTTCATCGCACAAGTGGTATAGCGTATACCACACAGAATCGAGTCATTCATTACATATGTGGTATAGCATATACTACTCAAAATTTATGTCATTTCCCTCGCATCATACTCAGTATGAACCAACTGTTTATTCCAACTTATAATTTCTGCAGTGATCATGCCGATCACAATCATAACTTTTGATAAATCAAAACCTGACACAACTCGGCCAATGTATTCATTTGCCAACAAAAGTTCGGTGCGCAACCGAACGATTCGTTCTATCAATTTCTGATTTTAGTTTCTTCTGTTGCATCTCGTGCAACGTATTATTAAGTTTCAACCATTGTATCTCGTGCAATATTTTAAAGTCAGTCTCCTCCGTTGCATCTCATGCAACATTTTAATTCAGTTACCTCCGTTGCATCTCGTACAATGTTCTAATTCAGTTTCCTCCATTGTATCACGTGCAACATTTTATTTCTGATATTCAAAGCCAATACTCGAATCTATTCAACACATTCAATTTTTAACTTTTATTTTCCTTGCAACGCATCATTCACAACTCGTTGTATTTGATACAACAACATTTCACGACTTTTATTATATCGATGCAACTAATATTTCTCATATCGACTGTTGCATTGAAATAACAAATATTTTGATTCATATTTCTCACTTTTTGCACTTGCAGCAACAAATATCTCAATTCTTATCTTGTGCCTTATTGCATTTGCAGCAACAATTATTTCACGGCTTGTTGCAATTGATGCAACAAGTATTTTGCGGCTTCCTTCGCAAACATCATGTAATTTTCAAAACATATGCGGCAAAATTACAAGATTTGTATTAGACTTATTATATGGAACATCCAGTGCGGCATCGAGTAGAGTCAAGAGTGATTTGATTGGTGGTGGGCAACTCTTTGGAATTGAAACAAAGCAAGCGTCCTGAGAAAATTGAGCCTAGAGCTCTGATACCAATTTGTCACGCCCCGACCCAAAAAATCGCTCGTTCTCGCATCGATTTATCCTAATCACCATCTTCGCTGGGGCATGATGTCGTACGAGTCTGGAGTTGCACTCGTACAAGGCAAGATCACAAGTTCTCAAATGGTTATCTTTGATATGATATTAGCAAACGAAAGAAAGTAGAGTATAAGAAACAATTCTCTTTATTGATAAATGAACATAGATTACAAAGGCTTTCAATAACCCCAACTGATTTATGCCAGATTAGCTACAACACTCAAGTTCTCTCTTGCCTACAAAGGATTTCACTGTTCCATATATTACGTCTTCTATATCTCGGATGCATCATCCTGTTGTAAGTCCGAGCATCAAGGCGATCGCACGCTTCAAAATGCTACAGCATTCCATGCCTCAGCGCGTTCAAGTGAAGCACCACCACAAGCAGACCATTTCCTGAACCTGTGAGCAACTAATCGGGGATTAGTACTTTCGTCCTCGCTGTACTGATCAAAGACTGACTTAACAAACCGACATTTAGTTATGTATTGATTCATGCAAGCATACAATTTAGTAATCTTTCTATGTTCTCCTTAGGATTTGTTCCGTGGCATATTTGAAAGTAGAAAGCATGTTATCATAGCAAGCATGTTATTTTGATTCGCATAAGTAAGCAGGCAACCAATAGCAATCTCGTATTGTTTCATGACTTCTTACCAACACTGACGCATTCGCCCTTGCACCTACGCAAGGTGAATATACCTCATGTTGGACCATTGGTCATGGTCAAACCTGATTTTAATAATTGATCAAACTCTGTCTCGATATCAATACAAGTCAATTCAGATGTTTACCTACGACGTTTTGGACACTGCACAACGATGGATTTCTACTATGTTGTTGTTTACCATTCAGAATGTATTTCCTTCAAAGCAATGTAATTTTTTATTTTATTGAGTCTAGGAATACATTGTACACCAAGTCGTACTGGCAAATAGGCTGTCCGGAATCATTTTTTTTTAAATCACCCTATCCTTTTAAAAATGACCTATGTTTTTGAAAAACATCATTTTTACAAAAAGCTTCTGAAGGACTTTTCAAAAGCCAAAATGATTTTTCTCAAAATCAACTGGCAGAACCCTAGCAGAACTCGGCCAGAGTTCGGCTATGTTGAACGTCATGTGAACGTTTAATTTTTTAACTTGGTCTCCCTTCAGTTGCGGTTTGTTACAAAGAGTTCTGTCCGAATTCTGTCCGAATTCTGTCAGAGTTCTGTCTTTGGAAAAACTATAAATAGAGAAGGATTTCGATCATTTCAAATCACCAATTCACTTTCAATATCTTCTCTTCTAAAGCTTATATTTCTTTCAAAGAGTTCTAAAAAGCTTCCATTTTTAAATTCCAAACCAGTTATAATCCTCTAGTCGATTTGCCAGTACGGTGCGGTCTAGAAGTTTCAAGAGCGATTGTAATCAGAGGCTTGATTGAAGATACAACTCTTCACAATTAAAGTTTGTCGAGTTCTTCGTATCAAAGCTCGCGTCTGTAGAAGTTGCAAGGACTTCGTATGAAAACTTACAGGATTTTCCAATAGTGGATTCAATTGGAAGCTAGAGTTCTTCCGACTGGACTAGTCCTCACAAGAGGGAAATCAGTATAAATCTCGGTATTTGCGTTTGCCTTCTGATCACTCTTTTATTTTTGTCATTTACTTTGTGATTATTTTTATATGTGTGATCTAACTGCTAACGAAATTTTTAATTAGTAATATTCCGCTGCCTACTCTATTCACCCCTCTCCCTCTAGAGTATTCTGTTTTACGATTTCATTCCTACAATTGGTATCAGAGCGGGTTATACAGGTAAAGCAAGGTAAAATTGCAGTTATATTCAATTATATGGATCACAGCATTACACATGGCAACTGTGAAATTCGTAAGTGGAGGCCAAGCCACAAACAGACCTCCACTGTTTGATGGCACAAACTACACTTATTGGAAAATACGTATGAGTTTCTTTCTGAAATCTCTTGATTTTGACTTATGGTCTGTAGTTATTAATGGCTATAGAAAGCCCCCTCGTATTAATGTTGATGGTGTTTTAGTTGAAAAACCCTATGACAAATATACAGAGGATGAAAATAAAAAGGTCAGTCTTGACACACATGCTATTAACGCTCTATTTTGTGCTTTAGACAGAACTGAATTCAATAGGGTGTCTACTTGCACAACATCAGACGAAGTATAGAAACTTCTCGAAGTAACCCACAAAGGGACAACACAAGTCAAGGAGTCAAAGATTAGCAGACTTACTCAGGAGTACGAGGCATTCAAAATGAAGCCAAGTGAATCAGTCACTCAGATGTTTACAAGATTCTTGGATATTATAAATCTTCTGTCTTCACTAGGCAAGGATTACAGTAACCATGAGAAGATTCGGAAACTTCTACGAGCCCTTACAAAGAACTGGATTCCAAAGGCTGCAGCAATCATTGAAGGGAACGACCTCTCAACAATGTCTCTGGAAACACTCATGGGTAAGGTACTCACTCACGAGTTAGAACTTCAAGACTTTGAAGATGCTACACCAAAGGAGAAGTCAGAAAAGTCGATCGCTCTCAAGGCTCAACATAAAAGAACTGTCGAAGACAACTCTGATGACAACGACTCCGACTCTGAAGATCAAGCTCTTCTGGTAAGAAAATTCAAAAAGTTCATAAGATTTAACAGGAGAACAAAAGATAGCAACAATAACAACAAGGAAGATCCTATTTGCTACGGATGCAAGAAGAAAGGACATATGAAGAAAGATTGTCCCACAGCATCATCATCAAAGAAAAGTAGCAAATATGACAAAGGCTACCTGAAGAAATCTACATCAAGAAAGTACGCCAACACAAGCATATGGCATAAAAGTGAAGCCAGCGACTCAGAAGACGAACAATCAGATGGCGCTGCAAATGTATGCTTGATGGCTTGCGATCAGGTAATCACTAATCCTCTATTTGATCCTTATGATGATTTCACCTTTGAGCAACTAGGAGAGGCTTTCAGTGACCTGCTAAATGATTACAAAAAACTGCGTAGTAAATATGAAACCTCTAAGAAGGTACTCAAAGAGTACAAAGGTGAAATAGGAAGACTTACCGACCAACTAGATCATGTTAGAAATAATAACTCTTTAAATGGGTCTGGTGAGCTTTCTTCTATTAAGTTGTTGTTACACGAGACTGTTAAGCTATCCGAAGAAAAAGACCAAACTATTATCCAGTTAAAGGAAGACCTATCTAAGGAGAGAAAGAGTCTCCAGTGTGCACAGGTCAGATTAGAATCACTCACATCTGACTATACTAGATTATATGACACTTCCAAAAAGTTGGAATTTAGTTTTGGAAAACGGCCTGAAGTTGCTGCTTCCTATTCTAACACGTGTCAATTACCGAATTATAGGAACACGCCCAACACTGTCAGACCAAACCATACCAAAACTATGCCCAAGAAGACAAATAGGCATGCATTCTTCTATACTAAAAAACCAAAACCTACCAATCATGCACCTCACACTACTTTCAACACTCAACATGCTAAGTGTCATTATTGTGGCCTCATTAGTCATATATCTTCTGCATGTAGAATCAGAAGGTTAGTAGATTTAAATGTTTATGCATAGATACCAAAAACTAACCAGTCAGGACCCTACAAGAAATATGTACCAAGAGTTTCATCTATAAATTATTTTGTAGGTAGGACCCCCTTCATATGCTATGAGCAAATGGATCCTCGACAGCGGTTGCTCACGGCACATGAACGGTTATGCTTCATTATTCGTAACACTGTCGAAGAGGAATAAAGAAGGATACGTCTCCTTCGGTAATAATTTAAGAGGGTACATAATCGATATCGGTAAAATTAGTAAGGCTCCATATCCAGTGATTAAAGATGTTTGTCTAGTTACCGAGTTAAAACATAATATGCTCAGCATAAGCCATTTAGCTAATCACGATTATGGTATTAACTTCGTCAAAGATAAATGTACTATAGTTGATAGTTCAACTGGTAGTACTATATTTGAAGGTATTAAGGAAGACAACATACATATTTTCTATTTGTTGGAAGATGCTAACAAAGCAGGTAGATGTTTGATGGCCAAAAGCATTGAGAGTCAACTATGGCATATGAGACTCGGTCATGCAAACATGGATACAATTTCAAGACTATCTACAAAAAAGTTGGTACGCGGCTTACCGGACATTTCTTTCAAGAATGATTCGGTATGTAGTGAATGTGAAAAGAACAAAGCTACCAAATCCGTATTCAAATCCAAGAATGCTGTAAGTACCACTAGACCTTTACAACTGTTGCATATGGACTTAATACCTTCAACACTACCACATCTAAACAAGCCATCAGTCGTAATAATATAACTTATTTTAATTAATGTTTAAGATCTGAAGAAATCTCAACCATTCAACCCAATAGATCTGAACCGTATTATAGGTTATGATATAAAGCTAATAGATATGAACAATTTTCTCTCTCTCCACTGAGAAAGTAGCACGAAGGGGGAAGGGGCAGACACGGACGGACTCTCTCCATACCCAACGATCGAAAGTTAGGGTATACTTTCAAACCCATTCTCACGTATTTCGTTTATTTGAGAAATTAGGTCAGCATGTATATGTAGATATGTAAAGATGAAATAAGGACTAGTTTTCTTAGCATGACATTTGTCCCCATATGTGACTAGGTCTAGGTAGAAGTGAAATAAGGACTTTTGGAGGAGGAAAGTGAAAAGTTGAATGATAAATAATAATAATAGTAATAATAAATAATAACTAATGCAAAATTGGTATACAGACTGTTATAGCGAGGTTATAGTCTTTTTTTTTTTTTTTTGGGTTATAGTCAATTTGTCCTTACATTGTCATTTTAAATCTGTGCTCATGCAACATAAGGATTAAACAATTTTTGCTCTTGAAGTTACAAGTTAGCCCAAAATCATAATCAATGTAAATATATATGAGGATTAACCAATTTTTGCTCTTGAAGTTACAAGTTAGCCCAAAAGCATAATCAATGTAAATAATATATGAGTTATAGTTGGCTTACAGTCCTTAGATTCATGAGCTGAGTCCTGAGTAGCAAATAAAATTAAAAATTGCATACTTATCTTCGAATCAAAGTACGTACTTTCTATATATATATATCATCAAAATAAAAAGGAGGAAAAATGAGGAAAGCATCCCAGATAACATACAGCCGAAGTCCACCATCCTAACTTGTAATAATTAACACCCAAAACAAAACAAAATAGAGTTGGGGGCTTTGGTCTAGACAAGAGGCCCTCCCTTGAAGTACTCGGTGAACGCCAAGGCCACCAGGCCGAGCATGGCGAACCTCCCGTTCAACATCTCGGCATCGGCAGTCATGAGCCCCCGGGACAGCGACTGCACGCTTATGCCCTTGAAGAGAGGGATCAACGACGCTGCAGAGAACACGGCACCGGCCAGTACGAACCACCCAAGGCCACCGTTCGCCAGCTGCATCGCCAAGTCATCCCCGCTCGCCAGCTCCACAGCCAAGGCAGACACGAACCCGAGCATGGCCAGACGGCCGTTGATCCTCTCCGGTGCGGGGCCGCTGAATGCTAGCACGTCGGAGAAGTTGGTGCTGACCTGCATCAGTTTGTTACGTACATAGAAAGCAGCAGTTAGCTATATAACTACATACTACTTGTATAAGTAAATGTTAATTAGTTGGTGAATATGTTGGACCGGTGATAGAAGTAATTTACTTTGGGTGCCTTTGGTGGTGCTACTGGAGGCTGCTCCTGCACGTACAACAAAGATAAAGAATCAATCATATGATTGCTTAAAGCTGAGATTCATACGTATTGTCGTCGTCGGTGGCATGTAAAAATCTGTATCAACAACAACAGCTATGAATGACTACCACGTGTATGTCTAAATAGAGATGTACATACCTTTGCTTGACACCGAATGTGCATGCCAGAGGCACGGCGGCTCGGCAACAAGCAAACAGAAGGAAGCCTCGCCGCCGGAGAGCGGCTCGCAAAGGCGCCTCGCAGCGGGGAACAAGACACACATGATTGTAGTGTGGCTGAGGTTGCCATTAACTGCAAATGGAATGAGAATAGAGAGGAGTGAAGTGTACAGAAAATGTGGTGAGGAAGATATTGATCTCTTAGTGAGTTGTTTGCTTTGCTTTGGGCTGCATGCCAACTTTATAGAAGCGGATCGAGAGCAAATTGAGCTGGTGGATTGCCGGAGTGCACGTAGGCCTTGCTTCATGGTGTGGTGGTCCACGCAGAAAGATTGGACGTGGACCGGAGTAATGTCACATGAACCGGAAACGCAACTTGGACTGGGAAGGGACCAGCTGCAATGCAATTTGGGAATGGACGAACGCGTGGAGTGGAGTCTTTGGGTTCTAGCTTGTGCGTCTTCTTGTTCTTGGTGCGCTTTTCTAGGGTTCTAGCTTGTTTGTCTTCTTGTGTTCTTTCTTAGGGTTTGGGCGCCTACGGACAGAAATTTTGCCACGTGATATAGAGTACATGTTGCACTACCTAAGCCTAGGAGGAGGGGCACGGGAGGACTCAGGCTGGACGACAGTCCAGACCCAAAAACTAAAAGGTCGCCAACTTAGATGTATCTTTAATAGAACAAATATGTATTATGGATCATTCATAATTTAAAAGAATTGTGACTCTAAGATGTGAATTTGGCCTATTGCCAAAGAGGAACAATCGAGCTGAGCCATGTCGGCAGAGACGACATGTTAATTCTCGCTCTTAATAACAGTGATTTTGACCATCCTATAGCAAGTTGTTCCATCTTTCTAGAGTTTTATTCTATTTTCAGCAACTTAATTTATAAGGTTATTTAGTTTTAGGGTCTTGTATAATATTAAAAAATTGCGTAGGTCTTCATATTGTCCAGAATAAAATTTTTGTCTTGTCCGAATGGTTGACTTGGCCGACCGTCCAAAATGGAGACCTGAACTTAAATTTTGAATATTATACAGGATCCTAAAACTAAACATAAATATGTGAAGGTAGTGTGACTTGGGTTATTTAGTTTTGAATGATGGGAGTTATATGATTGGTTATTTAGTTTTGTCATGACCAGTCGAGAATGAGACTTGTGATACTTTTGTTTATTTCTATCCTAATCTCAACACCAACATAACCCTCATGACAACAATTTCTATGGTGACGATTTCATGCATGGACATGCATCGTGTATCGTAAGATGTCTCTTGTCTTGGACGCATTGTTAAACTCAAGAGTCTCTGAGGGTTGTGTGACTACAGAGATCATGATAGAAGCAAACAATAGTGTCACAAATCTTATTCTCAATTGGTCATGAAAAAAAAAAATCTAAATAACCCAAGTTACACAACCCTCACATATTTTTCGTTTAGTTTTAGGATCTCGTTTAATATTCAAAATTTTCGTTTAGGTCTCCATTTTGGACGATCACCCAAGTCAACCGCTAGGACGAGATCCAAAGCCTCTTTTGGACAATATAGAGACCTAAATGCAAAATTTTAATACTATACGAGACCCTAAAACTAGATAATCGTAATTTATAACTAGCTTTCAAGGAATTTCGATCACTAGCTTCTTAAGGATCATTTTTCTAATAGTTATGCCATACTTTACTAGCAATTTTAATCTCTTTTTATTTCTCTTATTTCTCTTCCAACGAAAAGAGTGTCGCAATCCAACAATAAGACCCTCGGGTCTACTGCTGAACGTTAATCATCAAATACGACCAACAGAAGTTTGAGAACTTCTTTTCAGGGCAACATGAGCCATATCTGTTAGAAATTAATGTACCCTGTCGATTCATGAGATGAAGAACATAATAAAATTGCTTGCGGAAGCGTACCTGAATCCATTGTCTTTGCTTGACGAATCTTGAAGCAAACGTGTCTTTTTGGGGTTTGATCTTCCAACCCGCTACGGCCCTTAATAACAAAGATGAAATCTTTGTTCCTCTCTTTGTTGATGGGGATACAGAAGAGAATAGAGAAAACCCTCTCTTGGTGGCCGTATAAGTTGGGGACCATAACCCTAATGAATACACATATTTATATATGTGTTGATATTTCTAATTTGGTCCCTCATCAAATTAGAATTATCTCCGGTATCTACACATTAATTCCATGACAATTATACCCTTAAGCCAATTTCCATATAGACCACTTTAATTTGGCTTAATTATTTAGATAGCCCAAACACAATTAATTTTACATGTGTGGCCCCATAATTATTGAATAATTCTAATAATCTCTCACTGGGCCACATATGTAACCTTATAATTGTGTTAACCTTAGTGAGCTCATAAATCGCTATCTTAATCCTTAGGGTTTATCCGGACAATCTCGTCCATTAACCATATCAACATAGGATCAAAGCGGCCTTCGTCACATATAGAGTAACTAAACCATCAATGGTCACATATACCAATATAGCTAAACGACATAGATCAATCATGGATGTGTAGCATGGAAATTACACGCAATGTGATCAATACATGTCTATTTCCAACTGGTCCTCCTTAACTTTAATGAGATCAATACTTTAACATAATGAAAACAGAATGAACTGAATTTCCTTATATCTGATCAGATAAATATCCAAAATACTTTAATACATAAATGTGTCCAAAACCAAATAGCACCCAAATACATAAAATACAAACTCCCACTAAACTGACATATCATCAAATGAGATAACACCCATATGAGCAGTGTCCAAAACCAAATAACACCCAAATTTCATTCATCCAGTGACCTTCCATATAACATCAAATGCTAAGCTTACATGCAAGGAGCACCAAGGTGTCTACCACATGTTGTCAACTCGACGGTCTCAATATGATTGGCATATAATTCTAATTCATTCTCAAAGCTGCCGAATCCTAGGTTTCTCTATTGTAAAACCGTGAGATGCTGAGATGGGGTTGAAATTTATTTTATTATTTATGATATTATTTTGGGGTTATTTGAGTCGGGTTCGAATTTCAACTCAATCCGACTTGAAACGGGGACCCGGGGGGTAGTTTGACTCTAGTGGGACCCACAAACTAGTTAGGTATGACCCACATGATATTAATTTTAGTCCACATGATATTAATTTTAGTTAGTAGTTAGACTAATTATTTATGGATATGTTTAGTTTAATTAGAGACTTAAAACTAGACTAAATTGACCTCAACCTTTAACCCATTCCTAATTTAAATCAAATAGATTAGTGGAGGGCATTTTGGACATTCAAATAGGGGACACCTCACCCTTTTTGGGCAGCCACCTATGGAGGGGATAAGGAGTGAGTCACTCCTTCATTCATTTGTTTTCATCCACTTTCTCTCTCTTGCTCTTCCCCAAATTAATTTAGAGATGAACCTCCATTGATTTCATCTCCAAATCAACCCCTTCTTCCACCAAATCTTCTTCATTTCTCCTCTACTCCATGGTTAGAGGGTGCTAGCCAAGTTTGGGAGGATTCGGAGCTCGTTCGTGTCCTTTTAGAATCTCTACGTGTCGGTATCGTGTCGGAAGGATTTTCCTTTGAATCTCTCTTCCGGAAGGTATAATCTCTCCTCTAATCCATTCCTACATGCATATAGGAATATTATGAACCCGTAGGAATGACCCCCATGGTTGTATCTCTATTTGTGTCCATTTCGTGTCCATTTGGAGGTCATAGGAGTGTCCTTTGTATTGTGGTTGTGTCCATGTAGAAAAATCCCAAATTTGGACACACTATGTGTTGTTGTTATGTATGAATGAATTATTACATATTTAATCTCATATTTTTGTATTGGAGATGTGTTCTATAGTGTCTCATATATATATATATATATATATATATATTAGTGTAGAGAGTGAGTTCTTGATATATTATGTTATATACTTGTGTTTCTTTTGTCTCAAACTACCTAAATTCGTCATAATATTTATCCACATTTTTAGTAGCAATAGCAACTTAGAAATATCATAACTTTTAGCTTAAAACTCCGATTTATCTTCCGTTTTTTTTAAAAGAACCATATCAAAGTTAGCTTTACAAATATATATTTTAATAAGCCAAATTCGTTCTGAAACTTTCTGTAAAATTATTTGAGTGTCAGCTGTACGAAAGACGAACGTGTTTCGGTGTTTTTGCGATTCCGGGAGCTTCCGAACACGAAAATGCGATCCGTTTAAAGTTTCAGAAAGCTAACACAAAGATCTATAACATACTTTAATACTAGAATTTAATGAATGCTTAATTTGTACAGTATTGATTTTAAGTAGAAGATTACTATACGACATATGCATTTTGTGTATCATTGTATGTACAAATATGTATGTATGCATGTGTATATATATATATATATGTGTGTGTGTTAAGAGAATGTAATATAATATAGAGTATGAATAAATGATATAATGTATGAAAGTATATAATGTATTCAAATATGTATGTATATGTGCATGAATGAATGAATGCAATGCATGAATGAATGGATGAAATGCAAGCATGTGGGTAATGCAAGGTATTGAAACATGTATGCAAGTATCCATATGTAAGTAAGTAATGTAATCAAGTATGAATGTATGCTATATATGAATGCCAACATGATAGGAATGTATGATGCCATATTAGCAGTTAGCACCATGTTCATATGTTAAAACCTCCTTCTACATGTTGACTGTAACCCCAAGCATGAATACACATAACACCTACTTACTGTTATGAGTAAACCCTTTGATGTATAAATAAATCCTTTTGTTATGATTAACACCTCCACACACACATGCTAAACCTATGCTTTACATGTTATTTCTTCTATGTGACACAATGAACCCTTGCTAAATGTTATCCTTCTAACATAACCCCTCACACTTGAACACATTGTACTGCTATGTACACATTGCCATATCCACGTTCATGTATCACTCACTCCTTGTCTTTATGCACCTTGCTTGTAATAAAAATATATATAAATATATATGTAATGTGTGTTTGATAACTTGTGTAGCTTTGTGATTTTGTGTGAGTGTTAGTCTAGGCTTGGTTAGGCCTAATAAGACTTGTTAGTCTAGGTTTAGACCTAGTACTGCCTAGTTAATCTAGTTTGACTAGTACGGTTGACCAGAGTTGACCAAGAGTTGACTTTGATCTAGAATGACCTACAATCATGTAGAATGCATAGTAGAGCTTTATTTTACCATTTTGGACTTGTTGTGACTTGTGCTGTTCTAAATAGGAGCCAGACACCTCTCCTCAGGCAGTACACCCTCTTCGAACATTCAGTTATCAGGCGAGTACATTCTCTAACCGTTTCATACTTGCCAGGATTTATATTCTTCCTCTAGATTACTTTACTTGATGCTGACACGTTGGTAGCACGGATTGGTACTATATGGATCTTTTCTGAGATGTTATCCCCCTCGGGAGCATCGAATACTGCATGTTTTGTGCGTTTCACGAATCATCACGTATCTCTATGCTTTTATTGATTCACGAATCGCTTGTGACACATGTACTCTCATGTTCACAGAGCCATCATGAATCACCTTCACGTATCACTCATTTTATGAGCCATGTGAAGTTTCACGAATCTTAACATAACTTGAACAGATCCTTGTGTATTGATTGGGGATGGGGGAGTAGAAATAGGCATGTGAATATTATCCAAGTAGCTGTAGTTATGAATCACTCTTAGCTGTAGTCATGAATCTCCTACGCTATTCACATGTTTATATTTTACTCTGACTCACTAGTCACTGCTAGTTCTCTATTTATAGTAGATATTTCCTTACAGTTATCTCCTTTACTTCATATATTCTCTTTCAGCGTTTCATGTATCTTACTCTATTGCATGCTTTATTTTTCCTAACTTGATATGAACTACGTGAGATGTATTGTGCTCGCTCCTGTCCTGACTAGACCTGTTGAAATTTTACAGAGGATGATGAGGAACCCTGTACCACTTACCATGGGACTACCTTAGAGGATTTTTGTGACCCGGATCTCCAGCAGGATCCCTTAGCAGTGGATGTCACACCATTAGTTTAGATTAGTAATTTCAGTTGTATTTATTCTCTATGGATTACTGTATTTGAGTTTGAGATATTTTCTGGATTGTGTTATCTTAGACACTTAGACTTTTCTGGTTGTATCTCTGTGGATCTTATTTCATTTTCATATCTGTCTATCTTATCATCATGCCTTAGATGTGATTGAGACTGTATTCTGCTATGTCACCTCCATTCGGAGTGTATATACTGTACAGGTACCTTTATATTGTTAGATGATTGACCTAGGACAGCGTTCTACCGCAGACACTGCGGCGTAGGCTGGACGTACCCACTTCTCGTGCCCTTACTCTAGGGTGCGGGTCGTGACAGATCATGATAGAAGCAAACAATAGTGTCACAAATCTTATTCTCAATTGGTCATGAAAAAAAATCTAAATAACCCAAGTTACACAACCCTCACATATTTTTCGTTTAGTTTTAGGATCTCGTTTAATATTCAAAATTTTCGTTTATGTCTCCATTTTGGACGGTCAGCCAAGTCAACCACTAGAACGAGATCCAAAGCCTCTTTTGGACAATATAGAGACCTAAATGCAAAATTTTAATACTATACGAGACCCTAAAACTAGATAATCGTAATTTATAACTAGCTTTCAAGGAATTTCGACCACTAGCTTCTTAAGAGGATCATTTTTCTAATAGTTATGCCATACTTTACTAGCAATTTTAATCTCTTTTTATTTCTCTTATTTCTCTTCCAACGAAAAGAGTGTCGCAATCCAACAATAAGACCCTCGGGTCTACTGCTGAATGTTAATCATCAAATACAACCAACAGAAGTTTGAGAACTTCTTTTCAGGGCAACATGAGCCATATCTCTATGCCCAAGCACATGAAAGAATAAAATTCGATGCCCTTTAAATTGGTGTCAGTATCATATCTGCAATGTGCAACATATTTAACTATTTATTATACCTATCTGAAAATGTCTGTATCCCGGACCTTTATCCCCATATGTACCACTGTAAAAAAATACATTTTCATGATTGCTAAAAAACGTTATAAAAAACTTTTTATAACATTTTTAATAAGAACCCAAGTGTTATAAATACCAATGTTAAAATAACAAAAAAAAGCATTATAAAAGTATGCAAATATATAACACTTGTTTGTCGAAGTTTTATAAAAATCATATTTGTCTACATTTATTATAACATTATTTACACCAGAATATTATAAAAATAAAAATGTTATAAATATGCACATTCATTTGCCTGTTATATCATTTTTTCCAAATGTTATAGATAAGAAAAAAAATCTTTTTATACAAAAAAGAATACACGCATTAATGCGACCAGCAACGTAAAAGAAAACAGCGAGCCAAGTACGTAACAAGCATCCCACGATACGCGACTATAGGTACACTAGTTCACGCATTCGCAATTGTCGTATGTAAGGATCTAGGATAGAATATATGTTATTCCCGAAACAAATCTTAGATGGAAACCACGGTCTCTTCACTACAAGAAAAATACCATTTTATGACGGATAAAAACCGTCATATATGATAATTTATGACGATTTTTTTGAAGCATGCAACCGTCATGAACACGGGTGTTATAAAAGTTTAGAAAAACCGTTATATATAACTTACACTTATATGATATTTTTTTATTAAAAATGACATAATTAAGTCAATTATATATAACACTAAATTTGAAAACGATATTAATAGGTTATATATACATAATGCTTACTAAAATGATCTGGTTCTGAAACTATTCAGAAAGCGTTCATGAAACGTTATAAAAATAACTTATACATAACACTTTGTAACGTTCTGTTCTTGTCATTCACATACACATATATATCACCTGTCAATGCTCATAATTCAATGAGTTATAAAAAGCATATTAATTTCCTGAGACAACAAAAATATGAAATTTAACTAACATTTGAAACATTTCATTAAAAATATCCAAATATCATATCATCTTAATTATATTTCAAAATATATCACTCTTTTTCCAACTTTTATTTCACCAACATATCATCATTACATTTCAAAATCCAAAAATATATACATCTTTTCCTTTTAGGGCAGTCGGACTCAAAATATTGAAACATCATTCACCAACACCAAATTGTGACATCTCTTCAAAAGCCAACATTGTATATCCCTTCAAAAGTCAACACTGTACGTACCTACAAATAAAGAATAAATAAATGAATAAAGAGAGATTGTGATGATATTTTCAAATCACAAGGACAATCTTTAATATCAAACAGTATGAAAGATGGAAAGCATGCATACAGTAATAAATAAAAAATTTCAGCCTTTATTTCTTCCTACAGGTCTCTAATCAGACAGTATGAAAGATAACAATCTTTGATATCAAACAGTATAAAAGATGGAAAGATGGAAATCATACAGTAATAAATAATAAATTTCTGATAGGTATTCCTGATACCCACTGATACCCTTTATTTCTTCCTACATGTCTCTAATCAGAAGGTAGCATTTAAAGGAGAACCATTCAAATTAAATGATACTACAAAAAAAAAACTAAAGAGTTTCCGACAAATAACACAAAATCAGTTCCCTTATGAGACCAACAAGTACCTACCTATTCTTGATACAACTCGACACAAACACCAAAGCACAAGACAAAAGAAAGAATACTGATAAGAGGCTCAGGATACTGACATCTTGATACAAGTCGTCACTTACAAAATACACCAAAGCACAAGCCAAAATAAAGAATACTGATAAGAGGCTCAGATCGACAAATGTCTCCAGGAACATGTCTCGCCATCACAGGATGGTAGAGATTCACTCAAAGAGAAATCTCATTGTTGTCATTATCCTATTTTTATAGATATTTTTGAAAAAAAAGAATAAAATAAATAGAGATTCCATCAGAAAGTGGATTTTCAAATCACGTACATCTTACCAAACTGGCTATAGCTAAGCCACCACGGCATCGGAAGAGAGGAAAACGAAAGCCAAAAATCCAATAAATAAGTACAACTTAAATGGAAATTAGCAATCTGCAAGAATCATTGTCGCCTCTTTTAAAAACAGATAGCACATATCAAAATCTCAGTAAGAGAAAGGATTAAGTCACGAAGGGACAAGAGAAAATCCCCTAACAAATGCAGTATATATAAGTAACATGGACAAGCTTCTATATGAGGCATTGCAAGTCTTGCCGGTTCTATATAATTTTCTCTCTATCGAAAATCAATAATAGAAAAGGACAGGCATAAAAAAGCAATCCAGTGTTACTTTCTTCCAACACAACCTAGTAAGCAGGAAGAAAAAGGTAGAAAAAATCCATGGGAAACTCCATTACAAGAATAGAAACAGATTCACCTCTAATAATTCATTGATAAGTTTTTTAATATATTCAACTCCAGAATTATCGCAACTTTGTAGAAAAAGATCAAATATAAGCACATATAACACGGAAAATCTATTAAATGATGAAGTTTAACTAAAATATCAATTAAATGGTAAAATAAAATTGATATAGTACGAACCTGTTAATTATTTGTGAGGGTTCATACTTCACCTCTACCCATTTCCTTGTTCAGTGTCTAGTAACAAGAACCAAAAAGAAAGAAACTCTGAACTAGTGTTACCTCCCTCAACAAAGGAGGTTAGGTTATAGAAGCAGTATCGTGCACTAAACTGTATAACAACCAAGTTATAGAGGAACAAGATGGCCCCGAATGGAAAAGGTTGAAATAGAACTTACCTTACCAATGATATTTGGTTGACGGCTTATACCAACCCATTCATATGTTTTCCCATCAAAGTACCTAACGTATACATTCCTGTCCAGATTCCTGCCTCACGTATCATTATTAAGTACATTTATTATGCATCTCAACTTTTAAAAGAAACTGATCAGGAGTAGAGCACACTAAACATAAGCCAATGGCCATAAGGAGAACTCACCTCCTTCCTCTCTATTAATGGAAATCATTACAATATGTCGAGTGAGAGGATCATCGACCCCGCAATCACACCCTTGTGCTGATTGACTTACACGAATGCCGAAACCACGTGGAGAACCTTCCCAGCAAGCATCACTCAATGTCAATGACATCAGTGCAATGAGGCTTTTAATCAAGCTAGTAAATATTTAATCCATCTTATTCTTCATGCATATAAGTAGCAAGGACCAATATCTTAGCAATAAATTCAAACATCATGAAGCTCAGATCCAAACATCTACATCACATTGATATTTGGACACAAAAAGTGCTCTAAACTTTCCTGGTCATTAACAAATTTATGATATTATCACATATTAGAAGACTGAAAGGTGAAGATGAAAGAAAATTTTTGCCAAAAAGAGCAAGATACATATAGAAGCTCTACGGGATGTCATCTGAATCCATGTGTCATCCATAACATGTCCTAACGATGACTCGGGTGAATGAAGACGTGGTGGCATTTGATGAATTAATTTTAGAACAATAACTAAGCCCCTACCAATTACAAGTATTTTACTAGAATTGTATGTCGTCCCTGATACAAAAAAATAAGCTACAACAGTAAAGTATATACAAGCTATACAACATTAGGAAAAAACTGAAGCACCAATGAACTTAAGTATATACCAGCATTGTTTACTGACCCTGTACAAACGACTCAAGATTATCCATCACACATTCCATAAACTAGTCAATAGACAATTTCAGTTACTAACCGGTGGACCAATGAACTTAAGTATTCTTCTTTCCAAATCAAAGGCCCTCTAGAATTGGAGTCCACTAACATCAGTTAAGTATTTAGATGTTTCTTTCTGGCATCTGTTGACTTAAACACTTAACCCTATGTTCCTGTGTAAAATATGCCACTTCTTTATTTCATGGCATTATGATTTCAAGGTTACATGTGAAATCGGTACTTGTTGAATTCAAACTTGAAGTACTAACAAAAGTAAAAAAATAATTCACTCTTACATTTTCAAGCCTTACATTTCGCAAACTCCATAAATTAATGCAGGACTTGCTCAAGGGAAGTAAAAATTTCATCTTTTAGTCCAGCAACATATATGCCTTTCTATTCAAAATAGTAATATAATAAAGTTAAAGCCAGAATCTATGAACTTGACCCAAAAGATATATATGCCTTTGGTGGCTATATCCTAGTATTGTATCAAGATAATGACTTACTAAACATATTTTTTAGAATTATTAAATTTGCTACTTTCAGAACTTGAAATCTAGTTAATATTCAATAACCTTCTCGTCAAGCAGAATGTTTGAGGTGAATGAAATTACCAGGCGTAGAATGAATCCCATTTTGTATGGGAACCAAGGGAACCTTTTGCGGCATAGGATACTTCATTAGATGGTATTGATGCTCCATTAAATGATTGAACAAGATAATCTATTTTTTTCAATTTCAACCTAATATAGTTTGCCCTAAAAAATCTAGAGTTCTCTTTCTCCTTTCTGCTATGAAGATCAACATCTTCATCCCTTAATGGCATGTAAGAGAAATTTTTAACTACAACCGTTTAGTCTCAAAAAGATCAACATCATCGACTATACAGGACTCTGAATCAAATTTATGAAAATAGTATGCAAAAATCTCCAGAATGCATTACCAAAATAAGTCAAATCAGCGACAAAATTAGTGACGTTGAAGGAAGACGTCGCCAACATTTTTCATATTAGCGACGTCCTCAAAAGACGTCGCAAAATGACACTATTGGCGACGTCCAACGACGTCTACCAACCAGCTTTAATTTCATAAAAGATAACGTCACAGAATATTCGGTAAACGTCGCTATAGTTTTTACATTAGCGACAATTAGTGACTCCAACATAAATATGTCGCTGATGGCGACGTTTAGTGACATTTCTATTTGTCGTCGCTAAATTTTTAATATAGGGCATCGAGTTTTCTTTTCCCTCCACTCAATCGAGCCCCAAATTTTCGAACTCCCTCCCCGATCTCCAGTCCCCCTCCGCCTACAGCCCGGCGCCGTGACCCCCCTTCCCTTCCGCAGGCGCTCCTTCCCCTCCCCTCAGCCTACAGCCGGCGCCGTGACCCCCCTTCCACTCCGCAGGCGCTCCTTTTCCTTCCCTCCGCAGGCGCTCCTTTCCCTCCCCTCCGCAGGCGCTCCTTCCCCTCCCCTTCGCCTACAGCCCGGCACCGTGACCCTCCTTCCCCTCCGCAGGCGCTCCTTCCCCTCCCCTCCGCCTCTGCCTTCGCCTCTGGTTCTCCTCCCCTCCGGTGACCCCCCTCCCGATCAACCCCTTCGGTCTCGGAAAACCCTAACCCCCACTCTTGTAGTATAGTTGTATTAAGTGACAATGAATGAGAAGTTCGGTTCTATTTGAATTAAGTGACAGTGAATGAAGAGGGGAAGGGGGCTGTTTGGCTCTGATTATTCCTTCTCTTCTTCTAAAAATTGTTACTGCTTTAAATTAATGTGGTCTACCTTCCCGTGTACACCAATGTTTTGAGTGTCTTGAGTAAGTAGAGGGTGCCATGTTGTGAGTGTGGTGCTCTGTGAATGAACTGTCATTTATAGTGTACATGTGTCAAATGAGTAAATTTTTGAGTTATTCTAGTAAAAGTGAACTGTCACTTGACAGTGCATATGTGTTAAGTGTCTTGAGTGTCATGTGTTGAGAGTATTTTGGTGTGCCTATAGGCCATTCGTGAATGTATCTGAGTAGTGTTAATGTGTGTACAGGAGATGTGGGTTAAGGGCAATGAGTGTGTGCATACATAGTCGATTTAGGGATGTATCAGTGAGCTACATAGATGTTAGGGTGGTATCATAGGGGAGTGAGTTCCTGTCAATAGAGGCTTGTGTGTGTGACTCAAGAGTGAAGGCCATGAGTGAGATATGTGTCAGTAAGAAGTGATCGTCTGAGATATCCTATGTTAGTGTCAGTGTCCTTATCATGTCTGTGTGTGTCCTAAGTGGCAGGTTATAGTGAGAGGGATGTGAGGGTGAATAGTGAGTATATGTGTCTCACTATCTCTCTCTCTTTATATATATATATATATAAATATATATATATAAATATATATATATATATATATATATATATATATATATATATATATATATATGTATATAAAAAATATATATAAGGGTATATGAGATAGGGAGAGGGAAATCTGTCCTGGTGACAGCAGGAAGTTATTGTGTGTATGTGTCTGTGTGAGTGAGTGTTGGATATTGGAAGATGTAATGACCCGCTCCGCCCTAGCGGAACGCCGATTCAAACGGCAAGTGCAACGACTCAAACGAGCCGTCGACCCGAAGAGTTGGCATCGACCTGATGAAGAATCGATGCAAGGCTTACATTGGCCCGTCAAGATGAATCCAGACTTAGAATTTCAAAGGCGCGCTCGGAGTATCGCTCGGCTGATGCAAACATCGCTAAGGTGGGTAGCTCCGATGAACCCGTCTTTGCTCCTAGACACATAACAATACGGACACTATTGCTAGAATCGCTAGGCGATAACACCGCGTATGCTAATAAATGACTCAACGCACCTAGCTAAGGGAATAATCCCATCTTGTATGCTTGTATAGAATATGGAAAGGAACTTGGAAAATGTGAACTCTCGCACTGCGCTCCATGCTCGTGCTAAGGCACAAGCTTACGTTTAGGTTCCTTATGCGGCCAACAATGAAGCAATGAATGGGTTACAATAATGAAACGGGAAGACTATCAATATAGTCATTCCGAGTAGAGTATAGCAACATTAAAAGGCTATGGGACCGATGGGTCGCCAAGGCGACTCCCATACTAGGAGTTGCGTAATGTGTGAATGAATGAATCAATGAATGAACGAATGAATTTATGAATGAATCAACGAATGAACGAACAAGTGAAAGAAAGAAAGAAAGAAAGAATAAATGAAAGATAAGAAAGAAGGAATGGTTAGTGACAGGTATGATGGGGACGTGCATCGGGGCTCGCTACCCGCGCTGCACGGATGCCGCCGCCAACCTAGTCGATAACGTATTAAGGCTAAGGGTTAGCCTACGGCACAGAGGCAGCCGTTAAGTTAAAATGACAAATAAAATGAAATGGTCATGGACACCTCCATCGTATACGGAGGAAAGGCAAAATAAGGGTATTTCTAGCGACATGGTCAAAGTGTGAAGGACTTGCCGGTCCGGACGAAAATCAAAGTTTGGCTTACGTACAGGCCTGAGTGCAGGCTTGGCCACCAGGGGACGTAAGGCCGGGTATTTCAAAAGACTATCAGGGTGTACCAAGCCGCACGCCATGATAGGTAAGAAATTACCAAGGGGGAAGACATGTCCAAATTGGCTTGTGATACCAGCGACCGATGCATATAGATTAAGTAGGCTTTGCTGGTGGAAATCCACATGCAAGTCCTTGCATTGAAATCAAAGTAGTCTAAGTTAATCTGAACAAAAGCACATTCTGAATAGGCTTGAATATAACACACAAAATGATCAAGAGTACTTCGAGCAAACGAGTTAGAAAATATGCCTACGACGTGCTAGAACCCGAGGCAGGGACACGCCCTTGACATTGAAAGTTCACATGAATCACGTTAAGTTATTTCCTATGAATTGTTGACTAACTTGGTTTACTTTGGACAGGGAAGGCCGGACGGTAAGTATGGGTAAGTCGTGCATGTATTTTCATGCGACACTTGAATTCGGCAACACGAGATAGGTTATCGAATATGCCATGAAACTGATCCTAAGGCAAGATTAGAAAGACAATGAATGATAGACGGTTCACGAAAGTAAATGGAACGTGTTTGGTAATGATAGCATTGTGGGCGAACTAGCCTCCCCACCAGTGCATAACAATATACTGATAACCCCTCAGTCTGCTTGCAGGAAGCAGGAAACGTTGGCGGGTGCGGAGCTTCCCTCGAACGTGCTAAGGCGCGGAGCTATCTCTCGAGCCTTGGAGCATTGCAAGGAGCTGGAGCACCATATATAGGACATAATGTATTGGAACATCGCCATGAATCATTCCATCTTGTAAGCCACTTGGCACGCCTTTTATGTTTCAGAGAGAGAGAGAGCTTGTGCGACTTGTAAACTCGGCCTAGCGCCACTTGTAAACTTCTTGAATATCAATAAAGAGTTTGAATTCGCTTCAATTTGTGTTCATTTACTTTCTGCTGCAAATGGGGACACTCTGTGCGATACTATGGTCTAGCTCAAATCGGCCGTTTCTGGACTTGGCCTTGCACAGGCGCAACCTAGGCTCGTACGGCATCACGTCTTAGCGAGGACGATCGCTCCTACGGAAGTGGGGCATGACAGATTGGTATCAGAGCACGGCTTCACGTCCTTGGACTTTACGTCGATTTCTCAATTTTGAAAGCTCGTTGGAAATAAAGAAGTGTACGCTCTCTCTCATTGTGCCTTGGGATGTTCCATACAATAAGTCTAATATTTTCAAAAGCTCGTACAAGTACTCAGTTGAACGGGATCGATAGGCGAAGGCCTTTGTGTCGAACGGTGTCAACTTGTCTTGAATAAAAACACATGCTAAAGTTAACATGTCGCGTGCATGCCTAACTAGTCCTACAATGACCCTAGCAATTGAGCATACAAACTCGGAATATAGTCCGCACGAGATGGTTATGCAGCACAACTTAGTCCGCGTGTTGCGTACCTCAACTTTTGGGTGCAATCGGGTTGCGAGCGATATCAAGTATCGCTCGATCGAGAACGGAGATACACTTTGAGTGTCTATCGATAGAAACCTTATCGAGTTAACGCTTAGGCGTACCCAAAAGATTGGCTTGGATTTTGAGGATTAGTGCGAACGACTTAGTACGTCGAGGCGACGTGAGCGATTACGCTAGAGATCCATCGAACGAATCTGAAAGATGCCTTAGCGCATGACGCGAACGTGATTGAGGACTAGATCGTGTGGCTTGAATCCGAGTGGTGTATGTGATAGGTTCGGAGAAGAATAAGAATGAGTGTCGACGACTAGTCGAGTGGCTCGAACCCTGAGTGGTGTATGGACGTCATAGAAATTGTTCGAGCAAGACTAAAGGATTTACGGATAGAACGAGTATGTTGGCGAGGCGATGCGATCGCGCAAGGCCCTAGAATGCATCACGCTTAGTTTATCGTGACTTCGAAAGTCTCGAGCGAGATGTCGTTCGGACAACTTGTCAGTGGACAATGCAAGTTAGAAAACGATTCAGAACGATGAATGAAAATGAATGGTCTTGATCGAGGAAAACTTAGAGGATTACGCGCACAATTTTGGATTGATTCAAATAAATTGTGACTTGAGTTTGGACAACGATCTTGAAACTAGCTTGAGGAATAGCAATCAAACTTGATCTTGAATATCGAGGAAATTATGGAATATCCAACTCGGACAACAGCATCAACGTACGACTCGAAATCGGTTGCAAAGGAAGATCGTCAGGTTACGCATATCGTCGATTGTATTGAGGCGTATTAAAGATCGATATGCGATAACTTGGGGGTACTCTGACTCGACGAATGACGATCGTGCAAATGTCATTGTCCCGTTGGATGCTATACTTGGGATGTTAAAAATGTGTCGAGAAAAAGATAGATTTAGCTCGAGAATTTTCTAGTTGAATGTATGACGGTCAGACTATTGATTTGGCTTGGATGAAAATAAGAATGCTTGGATTTGCTTCGTTGACAACCACAACATTGACGTTCTTGTCTTATGCGAGCGCAACTCCAGCCTCGCACATGCGTCGTGCTGGATTATGGCGATCACTCCGCGTGAGCGCTGATTTGGTGATTCATACAGCGGGAGTGATTGAACTTGGATGGCGTGGCAATCTGATTGCTTTGACTTATGGTTTGACGCGAAGGTGGACACGAGAATGAATTTGTGTGCTTGAAGAATTGAACTTGAGGATGGAGTAGGTCCAATCCGCGTATCGAGAATGGGTTAGTCTAAAACTCAAACAAGAGTTACGCCCCGATGAGAATGATTATTCTGCAGGAGCGTTGCATGGTGATTCATGAACCGCCGTAGATAATCGAACTCGCGTGAGATTGGGGCGCAATGTATTGTCGAGCTGGATGACCTCGTGATCGAATACATAAATTGGTTAGAACTGGTGATTGAACGGAATTGAATATGTGCAACGTAAGTCTTGATGCGAATTAGGTAATCATGCTCGATGTTTAGAAATTTGAGTGAAACGAACTTGGGTAGAAACTTCTGTACAAGCGAACAAATGGTTTGACCATAGGATTTGGGGAGAGCGTCGTGCAACGACCTTGCACGATGAGCCACGGACCTGACGTGTAACTATGACTTTGTGAGCTGACCTAGCGGATAGGCGGACGACCCTATGCCGAGTGATTGAACTTGTGCGATTGACCTTACAGTATCGTCTGGACGGACGATAGACTTGGGCGGCAATACTTAGAGTAGGACGGGAACTGTAAGTGTGCGTGAACGACGGTGAGATTGGTCCCAAACGAAGTAAATGATAGAAATAGATGATACGCAAGTAAAGTTGGGATAACAAATTGAATCATTGATTGGAAGACGTACTCGGTGATAGTGCGATACTTGATCTTGAATTGGACGGAAATTACTTAGACTTGGTCGACCCCGCTAAGAAGAAATCGTATTGATTTCGTTGACAAGAGCGCTTGAGAAGCGAATCGAATCATCTCGAGGATCGAGATAAACAATATGTGATACACACATGAGTTTGGTTTTAAATCGAAGTTAGCAAAACGATCGGCAAATCGAAACTATCACGAGTAGCTTGTCCGACTTCGCTAGTCGCTAAGCTTGGTTGAAATGTACGTATTCGGGGGACGCTTTGAATGCGTGCATGATCCAAACTCAGCGATATGATGAACTCGAATGCAGCTGCAAGTGGGTGTTGAGATGTGCATGAACGAATGAGTGAGTTTGCCTCAGCTTTCGTCTCTCACATTTGATGAACTACAACGCACCTCGTACGACCGTTTCAGTCTTATGATACGTCGAAGTAGCAACCAAGTCGAAGAAACACTTGAATTGAATAAGTGCCATCAACTCTAAATTGAATAAAAAGTTACTCAATAAAAATTGACCAAACGTATGCGACATGGAACTTGGAAAGGTATCGAGTATAGTTCGGTGCCATAGAATGATAGAGCAGTTCGATAGGGATTGCCTAAGAAACACGACGACGTGAGTTAAGGAATGGTAGGATGACCTGCACTCAGGAAGTCTCGAGGACGAGACTTGTTTTGAGTGGTGTATTATGTAATGACCCACTCCGCCCTAGCGGAACGTCGATTCAAACGACAAGTGCAACGACTCAAACGAGCCGTCGACCCGAAGAGTTGGCATCGACCTGATGAAGAATCGATGCATGGCTTACATTGGCCCGTCAAGATGAATCCAAACTTAGACTTTCAAAGACGCGCTCGGAGTATCGCTCGGCCGATGCGAACATCGCTAAGGTGGGTGGCTCCGATGAACCCGTCTTTGCTTAGCCTAGACACATAACAATACGGATACTATTGCTAGAATTGCTAGGCGATAACACCGCGTATGCTAATAAATGACTCAACGCACCTAGCTAAGGGAATAATTCCATCTTGTATGCTTGTATAGAATATGGAAAGGAACTTGGAAAATGTGAACTCTCGTACTGCGCTCCATGCTCGTGCTAAGGCACAAGCTTACGTTTAGATTCCTTATGCGGCCAACAATGAAACAATGAATGGGTTACAACAATGAAATGGGAATACTATCAATATAGTCGTTCCGAGTAGAGTATAGCAACATTAAAAGGCTATGGGACCGATGGGTTGCCAAGGCGACTCCCACACTGAGAGTTGCGTAATATGTGAATGAATGAATCAATGAATGAACGAATAAATTTGTGAATGAATCAACGAATGAATGAACAAGTGAAAGAAAGAAAGAAAGAATAAATGAAAGATAAGAAAGAAGGAATGGTTAGCGACAGGTATGACGGAGACGTGCATCGGGGCTCACTACCCGCGCTGCACGGATGCCGCCGCCAACCTAGTCGATAACGTATTAAGGCTAAGGGTTAGCCTACGACACAGAGGCAGCCGTTAAGTTGAAATGACAAATAAAACGAAATGGTCGTGGATACCTCCATCGTATACGGGGGAGAGGGAAAATAAGGGTATTTCCAGCGACATGGTCAAAGTGTGAAGGACTTGCCGGTCCGGACGGAAATCAAAGTTTGGCTTACGTACAGGCCTGAGTGCGGGCTTGGCCACCAGGGGACGTAAGGCCGGGTATTTCAAAAGACTATCAGGGTGTACCAAGCCGCACGCCATGATAGGTGAGAAATTACCAAGGGGGAAGACATGTCCAAATTGGCTTGTGATGCCAGCGACCGATGCATATAGATTAAGTGGGCTTTGTTGGTGGAAATCCACGTGCAAGTCTTTGCATTGAAATCAAAGTAGTCTAAGTTAATCTGAACAAAAGCACCTTCTGAATAGGCTTGAATATAACACATAAAATGATTAAGTGTACTTCGAGCAAACGAGTTAGAAAATGTGCCTACGACGTACTAGAACCCGAGGCAGGGACACGCCCGTGACATTAAAAGTTCACATGAATCACGTTAAGTTATTTCCTATGAATTGTTGACTAACTTGGTTTACTTTGGACAGGGAAGACCGGACGGTAAGTATGGGTAAGTCGTGCATGTATTTTCATGCAACACTTGAATTCGGCAACACGAGATAGGTTATAGAATATGCCATAAAACTGATCCTAATATAAGATTAGAAAGACAATGAATGATAGACGGTGCACGAAAGTAAATGGAACGTGTTTGGTAATGATAGCATTGTGGGCGAGCTAGCCTCCCCACCAGTGCATAACAATGTACTGATAACCCCTCAGTCTGCTTGCAGGAAGCAAGAAACGTCGACGGGTACGGAGCTTCCCTCGAATGTGCTAAGGCGCGGAGCTATCTCTCGAGCCTTGGAGCGTTGCAAGGAGCTGGAGTACCATATACAGGACATAATGTATTGGAATATCGCCATGAATTATTCCATCTTGTAAGCCACTTGGCACGCCTTTTATGTTTCAGAGAGAGAGAGAGAGAGCTTGAGCGACTTGTAAACTCGGCCTAGCGCCGCTTGTAAACTTCTTGAATATCAATAAAGAGTTTGAATTCGCTTCAATTTGTGTTCATTTACTTTCCGCTGCAAATGGGGACACTCTGTGCGACTCTGTGGCCTAGCTCAAATCGGACGTTTCTGGACTCTGCCTTGCACGGGCGCAACCTAGGCCCGTGCGACATCACGCCTTAGCGAGGATGATCGCTCCTACGGGACCGGGGCATGACAGTAGAGAGTGTGGGCTTATGGGTTCAGAGTAGATGAATCCTTTGTTGCTTACTGTTTTGCTTGTTTAGCTTGTCCAGTCAGTTGGATTTGATATGTAATTTCGACTAGATATCACAGCCTACAACCCCCTAAGTGCACAGTGGCTCAATCCTGCTATAGGTTTCAGCCGAGCCTAGTAGATGTATGTCCTGTATCCTCACTTTAGTCACAACCTGTACCCCCTCTGTTTTGCTTACATTACTGATACCCTCGTGTATCAGAGATGCATATCCTACCCTTAGCTTAGACATTAGTCAATTCTTTACCTATGTTTCAGTTCAGTTATGTAATTAATGGATAGGCTAATGAACAATCCCTTTCTGAGTTTGGCCATTGCTAGTATCAGATGTTATGGTGACACTTGGTATCGGTGGTTAGATGTTGTTCAGTCCTAACTTGCTTTAGTAGTTAGCTTGCTTATGTTACAATTATATTATTTGTGACTATCGATCTTACCAGATGGCACCCATGACCCGAGGAGCGGTACGTCGTTTGAGGAAAATAGTGAATGCTGAGGTGGCTTCTCCTACAGTTAAGGAGGAAGTGGCACCGGTTGCTAGTGAGACCGGGAGTTCTATTCATCCAGCACCGGTAGCTAGTGAGACCGGGAGTTCTATTCATGCAACACTTGCAAGGGACAACATCTCTCCTCACGCCAAAGATCTCGCTTTTTCGAGGTGGTTGCGTGATCGTATCACTGAGCGTTTGCGTGAGCTGCGTGGTTCTCATTAGCTATTAGTACTTATTTGTATTAAACTATTTGTATTGGGTTGTTTTTGTATTAGACTATTTGTATTGGACTACATATATGAATTAGTACTGTGTCAATCTCTGGATTGTATTGGACTATGACATGGTGATCAGGACATAGTTCCTGCAGCCATTCGACTGGCGAGGCAGAAACTATGTATCTGTAGATAAAGTTGACTGTTCTCCAACCCTCATCCCTCGGCAATGATGATACGACAACCAACCAGAGAGGATACTCTGAGAGATCCATCTGAGTAGGACGTATACTCTGAGAGATCACCTTTATAAGAATGATATCAGTAGTGGGATTGAGTATTGGAGGAGATATTATCAGAGTATACGTCCTACTCAGATGGGTCTCTCACCGTTAATATTTTTTTCTTACGACATGGTGGATGTGCTCCCTCAACAGATTCTTCCTCCGAGCCAAAACTTTACCCCGGTGCTTAAGTGGGCATCCTTCGTGTAGAGCTCGAGTGAGAGGTTCATGACAGCATGGTGGTCTCCTTTGTCAAAGTATCCGTGCTCATCCCACATTGGTTGTGGGACGAGCACGAATACTTTGACAAAGGAGACCACCATGCTGTCAGGAACCTCTCACTCGAGCTCTACACGAAGGATGTCCACTTGAGCTCCGGGGCAAAGTTTTGGCTCGGAGCAAGAATCTGTTGACGGAGCACATCCACCATGCTGTCAGAAAAAAATAGTAACGGTGAGAGACCCATCTGAGTAGGACGTATACTCTGATAATCTCCTCCGACACTCAATCCTACTACTGATATCATTCTTGTAAAGATGATCTCTCAGAGTATACGTCCTACTCAGATGGATCTCTCAAAGTATCCTCTACGGTTGGGTTGTGTTCTGAGCCATCCGTTCTCACACTTAAAATACATATGAATTAGAACTGTGTTTTGTATTTTCGGCGAACCCAGGGATTGGATTCTGTACTTTGTATTTTGGTTTCTGTATTTTGGCTCCATCTCTATTTGTATTAATCTACGATACGACATGGTGATCAGGACATAGTCCCTGCAGCCATTCGACTGGCGAGGCAGAAACTATGTAACCGTAGATAAAGTTGACTGTCATCCGACCCTCATCCCTCGGCAATGATGATACGATAACCTATCACTATATCTTATATAGTAGTAGATGATGTCTTAGTATTACATTATGTGAGTTCATCTTGATTCTGTTGCATTCTTCAGGTACTAGATACGATAAGAACATATACTACACCATATGTACAGAACATAGATAATTCACACTAGTGTATGCTAGAATGAATCTTGGGTTGTGTTCTGAGCCATCCGTTCTTAAAATACATATGAATTAGAACTGTGTTTTGTATTTTCGGCGAACCCAGGGATTGGATTCTGTATATTGTATTTTAGTTTTTGTATTTTGGCTCCAGCTCCATTTGCATTAATCTACGGTACGACATGATGATCAGGACATAGTCCCTGCAGCCATTCGACTGGCGAGACAGAAACTATGTAGTCGTAGATAAAGTTGACTGTCATCCGACCCTCATCCCTCGGTAATGATGATACGACAACCTATCACTATATCTTGTATAGTAGTAGATGATGTCTTAGTATTACATTATTTGAGTTCATCTTGATTCTGTTACATTCTTCAGATACTAGATACGATAAGAACATATACTACACCATATGTACAGAACATAGATGATTCACACTAATGTATGCTAGAATGAATCTTGGGTTGTGTTCTGAGCCATCCGTTCTCACACTTAAAATACATACGAATTAGAACTGTGTTTTGTATTTTCGACGAACCCAGGGATTGGATTCTATATTTTGTATTTTGGTTTCTGTATTTTGGCTCCAGCTCCATTTGTATTAATCTATGGTACGACATGGTGATCATGACATAGTCCCTGTAGCCATTCGATTGGCGAGGCAGAAACTATGTAGCCGTAGATAAAGTTGACTGTCCTCCGACCCTCATCCCTCGGCAATGATGATACGACAACCTATCAGAATCCTCGACTCTCTTTTGCTTCTTGGATATGGACCCAGCTGCCAATATCTCATTTTCCTCCGGGTCCACTCTACTCCCAATCTCTTCCTCTTTTATACACGAATCTACAGAATCAATACCATCCAAGGAAGGCAAAACTGAATCAGCATTGTCTTCCGGATCGTCCTCATCAAGGCATAATGGGCTGCTCAGCGTGCCCAGCTTCTTCAACTTCTCGCTGGCTGCAGAGTCGAAATGGGAACGGGTTCTCTTTATCGGCTCGGAGCTCTGACTCGTACTCGTTGCCTCGCTACCGGTTTTCTCTCCTCCTCTGACGCGGGTCATAAGGAAAGAAATTTCGTACCTCTTCTTCACATAAACATCATTGCCGCCTTGTACTCGAGCCTCCTCGTCTGTGACGCTATCCAACTTCTCGGGGCCTATATTGTCACTCGAATCTTCCATTCGACTCGTATCGTCCTCTTCTTTGCCTGTCTTTTTGCTCCATGTCTTGTAATTATCTGCTATCACCGCCGACTCATTCGACTCCTTCTTCGATGACTCCGAGGAGGAGGAGGAGGAGGAGGAGGAGGAGGAGGAGGAGGAGGAGGAGGAGGAGGAGGAGGAGGAGGAGAAAGACTCAGAGAAGGAGTCAAATGAGTCGGCGGTGATAGCAGATGATTGCAAGACAGGGAGCAAAAAGACAGGCGAAGAAGAGGACGATACAAGTCGAAGGGGAGATTCGAGTGACAATGTAGGCACCGAGAAGTTGGATAGCGTCACAAACGAGGAGGCTCGAGTACAAGGCGGCAATGATGTTTATGTGAAGAAGAGGTACAAAATTTATTTTCTTATGACCCGCGTCAGAGGAGAAGAGAAAACTGGTAGCGAGGCGACGAGTGCGAGTCAGAGATCCGGGCCGGCAAAGAGGACCCGTTCCCATTTCGACTCTGCAGCCAGCGAGATGTTGTAGAAGCTGGGCACGCTGAGCAGCCCGTGATGCCTTGATGGGGACGATCCGGAAGACAATGCTGATCAAGCATCTTCCTTCTCCTCTCCTCCACCATGGCTCTGGACCCATCTGCTCCTCCCTACTTTCCTTCTTCTTATTTGACTCTCTCAGCCACATATGATACCCACCTCAAGTGTAGAGTCGGGGGAGAAGAAGTGGGCAGAAAGAGGAGGGGGAAGCAGCACAGCCGGTTGCATGACCCGGACGAAGTACAAATGTTTTCTTTAAATCCGTAGGAGAGCTATAATGATATATCTTTTCACAATATGTCACCTTGTCAAAGACCCTTAATGTGAATATCATGTTACCGCGGTGTCGGAAGACTAACATGTCATAATTTTTTAAGCCGTGTGTTTTGACATAATCCTCCTAACTCTTTCCTCCTATGTAGTAATCTTGCATTACTACATAGCAGGAAAGAGTTTGGAGGATTATGTCAAAACACACGGCTTAGAAAATTATGACATGTTAGTCTTCCGACACTGCGATAACATGGTTGTCACATTAAGGGTCTTTGACAAGGTGATATATTGTGAAAAGATATATCCTTATAGTTCTCCTACGGATGTTAAAGAAAATCTCTGTACTTCCTCCGGGTCATGCCGCCGGCTGTGCTGCTTCTCCCTCCTCTTCCTGCCCACTTCTTCTCCCCCGACTCTACACTTGAGGTGGATATCATATGTGGCTTTGAGAGTCAAATAAGAAGAAGGGAAGTAGGGATAAGCAGATGGGTCCAGAGCCATGGTGGAGGAGAGGAGAAGGAAGATGCTTGATCAGAACTTGAGGTGGAAAAGTTGTGACGTTAATAGCGTGAGATAGGGAGAGGGTGAATGGAGGGAGGGAAGTGGCTGCATGCCTTTGGCACACTCGAGCGGTATTTGTCCTCCAACCCTCATCCCTCGGCAATGATGATACGACAATCTATCACTATATCTTATATAGTAGTAGATGATGTCTTAGTATTACATTATGTGAGTTCATCTTGATTCTGTTACATTCTTCAGATACTAGATACGATAAGAACATATACTACACCATATGTACAGAACATAGATGATTCACACTAATGTATGCTAGAATGAATTTTGGGTTGTGTTCTGAGCCATTCGTTCCCATACTTGGCAATTAAGCCATTCGACTGGCGAGGCAGAAACTATGTAGCCGTAGATAAAGTTGACTGTCCTCCGACCCTCATCCCTCGGCAATGATGATACGACAACCTATCACTATATCTTATATAGTAGTAGATGATGTCTTAGTATTACATTATGTGAGTTCATCTTGATTCTATTATATCCTTCAAATACTAGATACGATAAGAACATATACTACACCATATGTACATAACATAGATGATTCACACTAATGTATGCTAGAATGAATTTTGGGTTGTGTTCTGAGCCATTCGTTCCCATACTTGGCAATTAAGCATGTGAAATAGAACTGATTATGTTTAGTTTGTCTTACGATACAGATTTTTACATCCAAATTGAAATGGATCGTTACTTCGTTGATCGTACATGGATGTACTAGCGGATCAACCTCCTGGACCGTAGGTACTTATAAGTATTGACCGTATCGGATTAGTATCAATATATCGTTTTGGTATGGACCGTATCGGTTGGTATTGGTCTTAGCGAATTGATATCGTTCTATCCGATATGTATCGGCCGTATAGCTAGGATTCATATTGGCCTTATCGATTTGGTATCGGTCATATCCGATAGGTATCGGCCGTGTTGGATTATTATATACCATTTCGGATTAGTATCGTCGGAAAGTAGTCGACAATGCTTCGTATTGTAAAGTCGAAATGCCGTCGCTATTCCGTCGCTTGACGACTACGTAGCGACGGACCGTTATTAGCGACGAGCTGATTGCCGACAGATTTTTTTGGCCAAGACCCGTCAGTGATCGGTCGCTAATAGAAATTCCCGAGCCGTCGCTAAATCGACAAATTTTGGTAGTGATTATTATAGACTTGGTTATAGGGACTGAAATCTGTGTACAGTGAGAAATGGACATTCTGAGAACTGGACATTGTGTAATTGTTGTAGACTTGGTTATAGGGACTGAAACCTGTGTACAGCAAGAAATGGACATTCTGTGATTGTTTCGATCCTATTCTACAGTGAGAAATTGTTATCGTTTTAAACTACAGGAAGAAATGGACATTCTGTATTTTATTTTATTTTATTTTTTTGCAGATTTAGCAAAGTTTACCGACGTCCACCGACGTACGTTTTTGTCGGTAAACGTCGGTAAATCTGTAATATTTTCCAGGGTACCGACGTTTACCGACGTCATTATACGTCGGAGAACGTCGGTAAACATCGGTACACGTCGGTAATAATCCCAGAAATTCCTAAGATTTTACCGACGTGTAACGACTTTGAACACGTCACTAAACCACCGATGACACGACGGTAATCGTCGGTAAAGTTATCGACGCGTAGCGACGTGAAACACGTCGCTAATACACCGACGACACGACGGTAGACGTCGGTAATATACCGACGTATATATATATGTCGTTAAACGTCGGTACTTGCGACGTTTGGCGATATTTTGAAGATCAGCGACTTACATTTCTGTGACCAGCCCAAAACGTCGGTAATTTTGTCGCTAAATATTTTTAGCGACGAAAATTGTCGTTCTAGCGACGTCTTTAGGCGTCGCTAAAACGACTTATTCTGGTAGTGATGTTATGAAAATTGATATAATCACTCATGGCAAGACACCAGATTAAACTTATGAAAATAATATTTAGGAAATTCTTTCAGATTGGGAACCTGAGACCTATTTGTTCATGCCAAGCTTTGTTTTCAGTCACAGCTCGCATGCAGTTTATTCTATCAAACAATATAAGTTCTACTCGTAAAACTATGAATTATTCTATTAAAAAAATATTTTGAACTCACATCGATGATCTTCGACACAGTAGATTCATTAAACAACTTCATCCACGGGAACTGCGACGACCCAACTGCCGTGAACGCCCTCCCAAAGTAGTCCGCAAACATCATCAGCTCAATATCCTGTTGCGATTCATAAGAACGCTAACCAAAACAAACATAAAGATAAAAAAAAGTACAATTCGAAGAAGATTCGAAAAATTCCACAAGATCCAAGATTCTCACAACGATTTTGAGGAGGAAGGCCGCGAGATCGTCCGCGTCGATCTTGGCCGTGGCCACGACGATGGTGACCTTCGGCTTCTTCTCCTTCGGCTTTCTTGATCCCGTCGTGTTGGTGCCGGCTCCGAGTGTCTCGTCCTCGTCGTCGTCGTCGGATCTGGAGGCGACGGCGGAGGCAGTGGCATAGAACTCGACAGCTGCCTCGACTCCTCTGCGGCTCTCCTCTTTTTCCTCCTCCTTAAAACCCCCAAAAAATTAGGGATAGGTTTTTTGCCGTCGCAGCCGCTGTGGACCCATGGAGGGCCGAGGATGACTGATGGGGTAGCTCCACACATCCGCCATGCTCGGTGGTATACATCTCGGTGGGGAGCACAGCGATACTGGGCCGCGAGGAAATGGTATACAAGCTAGGGGCTACGGGCGGCCGTTCCTATGGGTGGTCCGGGAGGACTGTTGGCTGGTGTTGTCGAAAGGGTTCGCGGCAGGGGGCGGAGGAAAAGAGAAGAGGAGGAGATGAGAAGGAAAATGAGGAAGGAGAGAGAGAAAAAGAAGGAACTGAGGGTTTCAATTTGGGGGTCGGGTTTGAGCGAATAGTTCGAACGGGATTCTAATTTTTAGCACTTTTTATAATGTCTGCGTGTAACAATGTCATATATGTGTGAACAATATATAATGCTTAGCACTATAAATTATTATAATAGAGCAAAAATCCTTCAAAACTGTCATATTATGTGGTGTTGCTGAAATCCTGTAACGTTTATATATGAACCGTTATAATAGCTTCTTTTCAGGCGTTATAACAGGATATTTTTCTTGTAGTGCTTAGTGAGACAGAGATGAATACTCGCTCTCTTTGTGAGATATGGAGTGGAAAATCCAGTCTCTTTGTGAGGCGAAGGTGAAGACTCTGTCTCTTCGTGAGACGGAGTTTGAAGACTCTGCTGGGGAGATGAAAATCCCCATTGCTCAAAGCGAGATTCGTCCTACTGCGATCAACTTTCAGGAACCTACAAGTTCTAAGGAACTTCTGGAATGCTCGCTGTCACCTCCTTTCAGGAACTTGCTGAACTCCGTGGACTCCAATGTAGTGATTGCGTAACTCTCTTCGTCTCTTAATTTTTGAGTGGTTGTCAATGAAGGCACGAAGAGAGTATTTATAGAGTTAGGCTGCAATCCTAACTCTAATTCTGGCCGTAACTGATTGTGAAAAGATAGAAGCAAATAATGGAAATATATAACTGAATTAAATTCAAATCTCACAAAAGATGGATCTGAATAATTGACCCAATCTTTTCATAACCGTTCAAATCTTCCAATCAGCCTTATCAGCCCGTGCGTCTGCACGCAACAGCACAGACACGCAACACCATATACGTGCAATAGCAAAACAGTGTAGCAACGCAGCAGCACAGCCCTACAGTAACGTATACCCCTGTACATGCTCATGTGCATGCAACTCGAGCATAAGACGAGCGCATGAGCGCATCAATAGCGCACAAAGCACCATGCACCGATGTTGACGTGCTAAGTGCAAAGTATGTCAACAAAGTATCACTTTGCGCCCTTGATCCCTAGCCCGAGTCCGAGTCGCTAAGCCCCTTTGGGGCTTATCTCCATAGGAAAATAATTCCATGAGTTACCCTTCTTTTTACTAAAAAAAAACCCTATATGGCACCCATGTGCCACTCCACAACTCATGTGCATCCCTCGACACAAGCAAAGCTTTATATAAAGATACAATCCATTTGGCCTAGGTAATGTGGGACTATCTTTTCTAGTCTCTAAGGCAAAACACCAACAATATACTATATAACAAACCTAAGATCAAAATTAATAACTCAGTTAATAAGATGAAAACTATTAACATAGGGTTTATTACAATCTAGCTCCACCCATGTACTCCCCAAAATTAAACACACACTCTCTCACTCTCTCTCTCTCTCTCTCTCTATATATATATATATATATATATATATATATATATATATATATATATATATAACCCCTAACCTATGAGCGGGGCCAACTATGGAAAATCTGGGATCGGTGATGCTTGTGATCCCGGAGAAGGCAATGACGGTGGAGGGATGGATGACTTGGCGATTCGAGAGGTTGGGGGTGGACTACCGTCAAGAGGGGCGAAGGATATTCGGGAGAGTATGACCTCAGGTGGTTGTGGATTTGGAGAAGCGGGGAAGGGGAGCAGCGACCAAGGCTGGTCAACCTGAGAGGCAAAGAGAAGGAACCGTTGGAGCTAATAGTATCAATGGTGGGATTCGACTTGTGATACCAAGATAAGAAAATGATGTCAATAATATGAGACAGCTAGGGTTTGTAGCTATGACGATCAGAAGGGACGAGAGACCTCTTGTCAATACCGACAACACGAGCAACAAAGGGAATGCCCCAATGCACGCTAACCCTGGTAAAAAGTCATTTGCAGAATTATGTCGGCCATGGATAGATCAGGACGGGACACATATAAGGAATGTAGAACCGAAGCGGGTGGGTAAGCGATTGCGTACGTCTTTCCTAGAGGAGGTGTTAGCTGAAACAATTGAGTATTAGCGGAACACGGTGATCCTATATGTGTTGGAGAACATGCCGCTTTATGGCATACGCGGCTATTCTAATCGAGTATAGAAACCTAAAGGAAGTATGGAATCATTTGCGAAGGAAAATAGATTCATTTATGTTCGGTTTGTAGTTCGGGAAGATATGGAACGCATTCTCCAAGGGGAACCTTGGACTTTTGATGGTAGGCTCATTATTATGAAAGAATGGACACCATATTCCCGCTCCGAGAGGGATGTGCTGTACTCAGCTCATGTATGGGTTAGGTTTCCAAAACTGCCAATTGTTTATTGAAGTGTGCCATTAATGATGCACCTCGCGAGTCTCATAGGTAACCCATAAAGGCAGATAATTTCACATCGAAGGGATGATGTCACATCAAAGTGGCAAGAGTGGACTATGCAAGGGTGTTCGTAGAGATTGATGCCAGCAAATAGCTTCCATTAATATTAGAGTACGAAGTGCCTTCAGGACACGTATACCACCAAAAGGTCGAGCACGAATGGATCCTGTCCACCTGCCACCAATGTTGATGTTCCGAACATTCCTCCAAGGAATGTGAATTCACAGGAAATCAAGGTATGACGAATGACACGTTGGAAGCCAAGAGGGAGGGGTAAGAGGAGGGGATAGCAGTTCCTGAAGAGGGTAGGGATGATATGAAAACCAGGGGGAGGAGAAGGCATACCCAACACGGGAGGGCCCAATGGTTCATGAGTTTGCACTTGGTCCCACAGAGAATGTTGCAGTGTCATGTAGAGGAGTATCCCTGGAGATTAACATTGGCTTAGAGAAGTGTATAAAGAAGGATTAGCAAGATATGCATATTCACTCGGAGGCAACGGCGAAGGATGCTCCCATATTTGGAGGAAGGGATAGCATAGCAAAGGGGACCATGGTCTTGTTCTAAGCGAAGGAGGTAACTATTACAGCAGGTAGGGTCGGGGCTTCAAGTTCTATAAATAGGGGTGGAGGCAGACATTACTCGAGGAAAGGAACTGCTCGTAAGACGATGGTGGTAGTAAATAAAGGGACCACTAGCCATAATAGTAGAACACATCATGCGAGCTCATTGCGGTTAAAATCAAGAAGCGTGCGTGTCGGACAGGAGGAGGGGGAGAGATTATGTGTAAGGACAATCCAGAGTGGTTCCAATTGATCGCTGTAGCGGAAATGCTGTTGGCGTCACCTGGACAAAATTTAACCTTTATAACTCAGATGAAATTACAAGATTGACAAAACTCACATTGAACCCTTTGCCCTAATAGGTTCAACCCTCTCACCACTCTCAAGAAGAATAACAGAAGATTATAATAGAGATCACATACCAACCCGTAGTAATTCCCTAACCGAAGTTGACAACTCCTTGATTAGATCTTCTTCTTTCTTTTGTCTCGGATGGCGAAGTCCTAAGAGCAAAGTACATACTTTCTCTTAAATTTTATTGTGGATGAGTACCCCGAATCTTCACTTTGTGCTATGCTTTGCCTCCACCCTCACCCATATATATATAGGACAAAAAAAATCATATTCTAGTCATAATTGGATTTCTTAAATATGAACATAATAGGAATTCTATTATGCCTAAAATATTCTATCAATATCCTATTTTAGATTATAATAGGATTTCTTAAAATAAAAATCTTACTATATCTAAAATAGCACAACACCATTTATGGACATCCAATCTAATCAAATCAAATATTTAACTAGATTTGGATTCCACAAATACGTTGTTATCAAATCCAGACTAGACTCCAACAATCTCCTCCTCCAGTGTGATGAGAGGGTATTAACCCAATGGGTCCTCAACTGTACTCCATGTCTAACGTCCCACGACAGAATACTTGCTCCTCCATCCTACTGATCATCGATCCCCCGAGTTTCTTTGTATCTTCCTTTGTCTCTAGCTCCTTGATCGTCACATCGATGCTAGCTGCCAAGTGTAGCACCGCCTGCACCACTGGGATCCTGCCAATATCAATGACACAACCATGACTGAAGTTCCTGACGATCAGTCTCATCGTAATTCTCGGCTACCTGTCGTACTTTCATCTTCTATCAAAAAGTGTTAACGTTCCGACGAGATTCTTTACCCTTGGCTGACCCAGCCAAACGGACGGCACGGTTCTCCTGAGATTCGAACTCCTGAACATGCACACCTTCATGTCTGAACTTGAAGCTCCCCCATATACATGCGTCCTCGAACAGAACATCATGCACTGTGCATGCCGTCGATGACCTACAACTCTTCCTGAACTATATGAATGATGATGCTCCCACCTCAAATTGAGTTTATTGTAAACCTTGATTTCCTTCCTGGCTTCGAACTACTGAAATCGATGTCACTCCGTGAAGCGTTGGTAAATCACCTGTTGCCAAAACTGGATTCGTAGAGTAACCCCCACTTGGAGACCGACTAGCTGCTATGGATTGACAGATTGACCCTCAATCTTTGATTCATCACCATCCGTCGCTTTGTTTCGACGAACCGAATACTCTGTATCCCTCAAAGCATCTAGAATCCCCTCCTCAGCAAGTTCTCGATGATCTACCTCCTTTCGAATACCCTTCGAGCCTCCATCCAGTGTTTGTGGTCTGCCTATACAGCTCAGCTGCTTGAGCTTGTATATGCCATAACACAAATTTTTTCGAGCCAGATGTTGGGAACCCTTTGTAGGCATCCAATCTTTATCGAAAAGCAGACTGCGACAACCATCATCTTCCAGCCTTCCTATCAAAACCAAGTTGTAGCGCAAATTCGGTACATGTCACACACCCCTGAGGACGAACTTCTCACCAAACTCTATCATCAAGTGCACATCACTGATGCCTACAACTGCAGCCATCCCCTTGTCGCCCATCTTCATATATCCAAACCTGTCGTCGAGGTATGACGTGAAGATCCTTCCATGTGGATTAACATGATATGATGCCCCGATGTCCATGAACCAGTCGCCATTATGACACATATGGCAGAAGGTTCCTCTGTGTCGGTTGCTGTAATGATGATATCTCCAAACGCTGTAAGATCCTCATGATCGTCCTTGCCTTTAGCCTTCTCAGCTTTGAGCTTTATGCAGTTCCTCTTGATATGACCTCTTTCGCCACAGTGATATCAACACTCCTTTCGGTCCACAATCGCAAGATCCCGAGAATTCTTCCCTGTCCTTGCCTGTGACTTGGGTATTCTTTCCCGTAGGAAGCCACCAGAGCGGACTCCTACGACAATTCCACTTGCTTGCGCTGGACCTACTCATTCAATAAGCTACTTTTGACTGCCTCCATACAACTCCAAGTGCGGAGTTGGGCAACGACACCACTAACGTCTCCCAGCTTTCTAGTAGAGAACTCAAGAGCTGTAGGGCCTGAAGCTCATCATCATTCACCATCTTCATCGTGGACAACTGATTAATGATATCCTGAACCTTGTTCAGATTTTGTACAACTGGGGCACCCTCCATCACTACACCAAATAAGGTCTTTTACGGCCTGCAATTTGTGCCGTAAAACTAATTTTACGGCTCACAGGGTCATGCCGTAAAAGATCCAGCAGTAAAAAAGTACGACTATTTATGCGTGCAAAAAATAGGTCGTAACTTAGGTAAATGTACGTCATAAATAAAGTTGCTAGGAAACTTTGGATCTTATTTACGTCCCATAATGTAGGCTGTAAATACAAATCTTTTTCGACTCGAAGTGATGGCCGTTAAAGCATTCAATTTCTTCAATTTATGGCACACATAGCAAGTCATGAATACTTAAAATGAATACATACTATCTCACATTAATGTCCCAAAAATGCAGGTCGTAAATGCTATGTGTTTATGACTCAAAATGAGGGCCGTTAAAGGGTTGAAGAGTTTCATTTTTTTGGCTCGCAAGGCGTGCCATGATTATGGTTTTTTTAAATATCCAGATTTGAATAGCTACAAATATAAATTAATCAACCAAAATCAAATATGACTATAATATGGTTGTCATAGTATTTTCAACCGAAATCAAACTAATTGCACATCTACATAGAGAGTATTTACTTCCAACAAGTTGCACTAAATCCATAAACATTAATAATGTGATAGAAGCTTAACACAAAGCAAAAGTGTTTAAATTGGATTTCCAATACCAAAGTAATTTTCTTACTAGAAGACTCAATACAAAAGTCATTAAGCTCAAATCCAAAATTACCGTCTTACTAAAAAAGCAAAAGACACTTTGTCTTACTAAAAAAGCAAAAGTCACTCTCACTATAGCTGGACACTTCAAGACCTTCAAAGATTTTAAAGTTCTTAAGCTCAAAATATGATGTTTTCTAGAAGCATTCCTCCCCTCTTCTTTAAGCATAATTACCTGAATAAAAATAAAAATAATATTAACAAATATCCATAAAGAATCTGCTGAATTGATTAAATAAAAACAATATTAACACAATAAATATTGCAAGGCACTACTAGTTCATATGATTTTGAATAAGAATTAATAGAAAAAGACATGAAGCAGGTCCCATGGGCTAGGTAATGGGTCCGAATTCCGGTCGGGTTGCTGCTAAAGCCCAATTATTAGATTCGATCCATTAACCACCTAGTAAAAATAGAATGTAACATATGCTTCAACTGTGTGTTTAAAATAGAGTACCATATTATTCCTTGTATGCATGACATAATACTAATTGCAAATTTTAAAATGTTGAGAGACTTTAAACATAGTTGAGAAGTCATGGGCATTGTCGTGCAATGTTTAGAAAGTCACAGGACTTGAAGCAAGAAAAAAACCAAGAGAAAACCTTCTTGAACTGATGAAGATGAAGCTCAGTCATTCAGAGACAAAATAATACAAGATTAAAACAAGCCCAATCCTAATTTACCAAAATGATGGCAAACAATGATCAGTTTCAAATGAAAACACATCTCACAGCTCATCATTTTCAAAACAAAACAAATATTGGTATACAATTACATATGGTTGTGTGGTATCAATCTAATGAAGACATCCCATGTGATATTCCCTCAAACAAGGCATTAGTTGTAAACAAAAATGCAGTTAACTTACTGTTGCTTGCATCATTTGTTGTTGCAGATTTGTACTCGGTTGTACTAAAACATTAGGTACTACTCACACAAACCTATACTGCCCACTACTGCATCTTTGCAGTTGATGACTGCTACTCTTCATGCAGCACTGCACTTGTTATACACAAGTTTTCCAACTCTACACATTACCCTCTTTTATACACTAATTCCCTAGCTCTATGTTGTACACACACACACACACACACACACACACACACACACACACACATACACACATACTATGCTAGAATCTCCAGTACTCCAGGATACTGGAAATGCCCAGGTTCAATAAGAAATGCCTATATGAGAAATGCCCAGGTTGTACACACACAACAAGAAATGCCTATATGATAAATGTCTGTGCAAGAAATGCCTATACTACACTCTCAAGTACTCCATGCTGTAGATTTCCAATTCTGCACATTTCCAAGCCCTCTGAAGAAAATGGGAAGGATTTTGCTTTTTGATGTTGGCTATAATGGGAAAATGTTAGGGAAATGAAGTTACTTCTTCGAGTTGTTTTTTAGTTAGATTTATCACTCAGATATGGTGCTTATGATCAAAGAACTCAAATATATTAAAGGTCTCCATGAAAGAATATACACAATTAGGTTTTTACTTTGTGTATTAGGTCAGTAGCTAATAATGCAAGAAAATTAATTAGGATGAGTAACATGAGAGGATAAGTTGAGCTGCATATCAACTCAGGTGCAGAAAGATAAAGATACCAACTTTTAGTAGAATGTGGAAGGTTTGAAGGAACTTAAGAGGCCTCTTTGTATTTCATGTGATGGAAACTTGATAAGAGTTAGATCTGATGAAAAATTGATAGCTAGTGTAACTGATTTATTTCTGTGGTCTTTTGTAAACGGCAAAGTTACCACTGTGGATCAATGGATGGAGTGGCTTTCGTCATGTAATTGTTTGGTCAGAAGATGGCAACTTAATGTTCAAGTTTATACACCACTATGATTCCTTATTGTTGTAAGGATTATTTAGTAGTAAAGTGACCTTCACGAGCAATATGAAGTCATTACATTGGCCGATGATGTTAATGTCCTGTATAACTAGAAGGCTCTTGTAAACAAGTATGTCAAGCGTACAGGTAGGAGTTGCACAAATTACATGTTGAATATCTGACTACAACGATTCCTGAATGTGCAGTGAAGACTAGAGACTCAGAGTCTTCAATAAAGGAAGGTTCTTATGTCGTATCGAGGGTTTAGGAAAAGGGCATGTATGACGAGATCAACAGAGAAATTTTTTGTAACAATCGATATACCCTACAGAAACATGTGCCAAATAAGGACCTGAATATGCCTAAAAAACAACTATGTTATGCATAGTGGTGCTACATACCAGGATAATGAATCAGAAGGCAATATACATGGGGCTGTAAATGATACTTCACGTTGCATCATCTGCAAAAGCTTCTTTAGGTGCCCATGTTGGCTCATTATCCCAATAAGAAATGTCCATATGAATCCTTTATTTTTCCTATCAGTCAATATTAGAAATGCATGCCCAACTCCAATAAGAAATGCCTATATGAATCCTCTTTTTTTTCTATCAGCCTATATTAGAAATGCCCAGGTCCAATAAGAAATGCCTATCATTCAAAATTAGCACAACAAAAAATAAATTTGGGAAATTCCTATATGAATCATCTCTTTTTCCTTTAGCACACAGGTCCAATAAGAAATGCCTATCAGACAATATTAGAAAGGTCCAATGTTGTTACGCATAAAAACATTGTACGCGTAAAAGGTAACGTTACGCGTAAAATATGTACGCGTAAAAGGATATCTTTACGCGTAAAGGAGTATGCGTAAAAGGGATACGCTCAAAAAGGAATAAAGTTGCGCATAAAAACTCGTCTTATGCCAAGCCAGAATAATACGCGTAAAATAGTGTTACGCATAAAAACTCATACGCGTAAAGAGTAAAGTTACGCGTAAAACATTGTATGCGTAAAGAGTCAAAATTTACGCATGAATCTTGTGTGCGTAAAGATTAGTGTTACGCATGAAACATTGTACGCGTAAAGGGTCGAATCACGGTAAAGAGTAACGTTACACGTAAAACATTGTATGCGTAAAGAGTCAGGTTTATGCATGAATGAATACGCGTAAAGAGTAATACGCCACGCTGACACGAATGATCGTGGACGTAGAGCTTGATATTACGCGAGCACGTATAAACGTGTGCGTAGAGCCGGATATTACGCTGGCACGTAAAAACGTGGGCGTAAAGCTCTTTCCGAACTCCAAATTCCATGGAACCTTCATTCCAAGCCAAAAATAGGATTTTTCACGGGTCAAAATGGCATATAACACAATCTCAACAATCTGAAACGAACAAAACTTGGCAATAAGGAGGTTTGATAGATCAAAACCAATAAAATCCGAAAAATAGTAATTTCTAGATCTACTAAAAATGAGACTTCAGAATGTAAAGTGCCATGTTCTAAACTATCTTAGAATTACGAGAGAAAGATAAATGAACCATAAAATGGGTTCTCATGTGGAAGCAAGATGTACTTGCCTATGGGTTTGGTAGGTGGAGAGAGTTATGAGGAAGAAGAAGAGTAAATGAGAAAGAAGAAGTAATGGAAAGAGAAAAGGGGTTGGGGCTTTAAATGAAGATGTGGTAGGTGGAGAGTTGGGTTCGGTTCATGATGAACCATCAAAATTCGAAAACAAACCGAACCAAGCCGAACCCAAGAGCAGGAAATAAAAAACAGAAAAATAATTAGCGAAAAATTAAAGGAATTAAATAAAGAATAAATTATGATAAATATTAAATAAATACATTCAAGCAGTACACGTATTAAAATACGTATTCCGGGAACGGGGAGTGACATCTCTACCCTCCTTAGAAAAATTCTGTCCTCGGAATTTCAAATCCAAGTAGAATAGAAATATCGAGGCTAAACTAATCTAAATACAACAATTTTAGCAAGCAAGCAATCATCTTACAATACCAAATAGCAAGTAATATATCTATGTTTATCAATCTACAATATTAAGCAATTTTTACTCGTAGGGTGACAAGCATGAGGAAACAAGATAATCAAGGTACACGGAAAGAGATATACCTTGTGAGTTAAATAGGTGCAGATACCGTGATCGGATATCATCCTCACGTTCCCACGTTGACTCGCCTAAGGAGTGATGACCCCAAGCAACACGGAGAAGGCTAATTGTTCGGTTCTTAAGTATCTTCTCCCTTCGGTCCAAAATGGACACATGCTGTTTCTCGTAAGACAGGTTGGTACTAACGACCAGTTCAGAATGATCGAGGATATGGCTTGGGTCCGATACATACCTACGCAACTGAGATACATGAAACGCATCATGCACTTCTTGTAACGAAGGTGGAAGGGATAAACGATAAGCAACTTCGCCTACCCTATCGAGGATAGCAAATGGGCCTACGTATTGCGGACTCAACTTCCCACGAACGCCAAATCTAATGACCCCACGCGTAGGTGAGATCCGCAAAAACACGTGGTCCCCAACAAAAAATTCTAGCGGCCTACGATGCTGGTCTGCCCAATGACGGTGTCGATCTTGCGTAACTCGAAGTCGCTCTCTAATTCCCTTAACCACTTCAACCGTCTGAACAATCATCTCTGGGCCTAACATCTTTCTCTCCCCAATATCATCCCATACAAGTGGCGACCTGCACTTCTTATCGTATAGTGCTTCAAATGGCGCCATCTGGGTACTGGCTTGGTAACTGTTGTTGTACGAAAATTCGACTAAGTGCAGATGACTCTCCCAAGACCCTCCAAAATCTATGGTGCAAGCTCATAATGTATCTTCTAAAGTCTGAATTGTTCTTTCTGATTGTCTGTCCGTCTGTGGATGGTAAGCTGTACTAAATCTTAACTTGGTACCCAGACTATGATGTAAACTCTTTCAGAAATATGACGTAAAACAGGTATCTCTATCTGATACTATACTGACAGGGACCCCATGCTGCCTGACTATCTGCTACATATACAATTCTGCCAACCTTTCTGTAGATTGCCCTACTCTAAAAGGAAGAAAATGTGCCACCTTCGTAAGCCGATCCACTATTACCCAAATAGCATCCTTACCACTTGGTGATCTCGGTAAACCGGTCACAAAGTCCATTGTGATATGCTCTCATTTCTATTCCAGGATAGGAAGCAGTTGTAATAATACAGCTGGCCTTTGTTGTTTTGCCTTCACTTGCTGACATATCAAGCAACGAGAAACAAATCTAGCTATCTCTCCATTCATTCCGTTCCACCAGAAGTGCTGCTTGATTTCTTTGTACATTTTGGTCCCTCTGGGATGTATGGAACACTGAGAACTGTGGGCTTCTGTCATAACCTCCTATCGGATATCTCTACTAGGCACACATAGACGTGATCCAAATCTAAGTGTACCATCTTCATGAATTTTTATCTCTTTCCTAAGTCCTGACTTACATTCTATCCTAAGCTTCTGAATTCTTGGGTCCCGTGCCTAGGCTGTCTTGATCCTGTCTACCAAGTCGGATTGAACTCGTAGACTCGCCAGAATTTCTATATCACTAGGAAGTATAACCTCGATGCCCATCTCCTGAAGGTCTTCTAAAATGTGCTTTTGTGAGGTCAACATGAATGTGCTGCCTCTCCTGCTAAGAGCGTCTGCTACCACATTAGCCTTGCCTTGATGATATTGAAGCTCCACGTCGTAATCCTTGATCAATTCTAACCATCTTCTCTATCTCATGTTCAGTTCCTTCTGAGTAAAGATGTACTTCAGACTCTTGTGGTCTGTGTACAGGTCCATTCGATCACCATACAAGTAATGCCTCTATAGCTTCAAAGCAAATACTACTGCTGCCAACTCCAAGTCATGAGTTGGATAATTCCACTCGTGGTCCCGAAGTTGCCTAGATGCATACGCTATCACCTTCCCATGTTGCATGAGAACACACCCAAGTCTTTTTCCTAACGTATCATAATATACAGTAAAACCTCCGGGTCCAACCGGTAATGTAAGAATAGGTGCCGTAATCAACTTCTGCTTCAAATTCTCAAATGATGCCTGGCACTCTGCCGACCAAATGAATGGCACATCCTTCCGTGTCAAGCGAGTCATGGGTGCTGAGAGTCTTGCAAAGTCTGATACGAACCTTCTGTAATATCCTGCCAATCCCAAGAAATTTTGCATATCTGCTACGGTCTTAGGTATTGGCCAACTCTCTACTGCTTCCACTTTCTTAGGATCCACTGCTACTCCAGCCCCTGATATGATATGTCCCAAAAATGAAATGTGATCCGTCCAAAACTCACACTTGCTGAGCTTGGCATACAACTGGTTCTCTCTCAGAACCTGTAACACTTTCCTGAGGTGATCTTCATGCTCTTTTTCACTAGCTGAGTATACAAGAATGTCGTTGAGAAACACAACGACAAATTGATCTAAGTACGGCATAAAGATGCGGTTTATTAAATCCAAAAATATTGCTGGAGCATTGGTCAAACCAAACGACGTTACTAAGAATTCGTAATGTCCGTACTTTGACCTGAATGCTGTCTTGAGAATATCCTCTTTTCGAACTCTCACTTGATGATACCCTGATTGAATATCTATCTTGGAGAAAACCTTTGCTCTGCTCAACTGATCAAACAAGTCGTCGATCCTTGGTAGTGGGTAATTGTTCTTTACTGTTGCCGTATTGAGCTTTCTGTAGTAAATGCATAATCTTGATGACCCATCTTTTTTCCCTATAAGTACCACTGGTGCTGCCCATGGTGATTCGCTAACTCGAATGAACTTCTTTCCCTTCAGTTCTTCTATGTGCTGATACACCTTAGCCTGCTCTGAATCCGCAATTCTGTAACTCGATCTAATATCGGTTTAGTTCTAGGTGCCAATTCTATACTGAACTCAATATCCCTAACCGGGGGTAGACCTAGAAGTTCTTCGGTAAATATATCTAGAAACTCTTCCACTATCTTCGGAACCTAAACCTCTTCCATTACCGTCACTATTCCTTTTTTTGCTGAGTTGCCACTGATCTGACTAAGGTGAACCGCTTTATGCCTGGAATATTAAAAGATACACTCCCTCTACGACAATCTTTTGTCGTATGACTGTCTTTCAGCCAGTCCATGCCTAAGATAATGTCAAAATTTCTAACAGGAAATTCTATCAACCTGGCGGGTAAGGAATGCCCACAAATTATAACTCTATACGCTAGAATAACTCTACTGACTCCTACGAGCCCATTACTATAATGCCCCGCTCCGCACGAGGCATTTGGTTGGCTTATTGGATGGGATCAGAATATTGGACCGTGACTTATGTTAGGAATCGGGAGAATTGAGACTGATGCAGTCTCTCTTAGCTGGCTAGACGGAATGGATATTGGAACGTGGCTCGCTGGAGGAGCTACGCTTAGTGGAATTTTGGGTGAGTGGAACTGTCCTTCCTCCTCCTTACTCCTTCATGCTTAATAGATGAAGTATTAAAATGCTATGAACTGCCCCTAAATGTTCCTTATGTTAGTTGCTGAATAATAGAGATGCTTTTGTTGAGAATTATTGAAATGTATAACACATTGAACTGTTAATGTGATTCGCTGCCTGAGAATGAATTGATAACATTGCCCCTTATGCTTAACACTGCTGGAACAAGTAGACACTTGAATAATGAGATGCCTTATGAATGATAGAATAAGAAATGAACTGGCTATGCTATCGAACCAATGAACTGAATGAAACACTAGAATCATGTACTATCTGTATAACTATTGCAAGAATATGAAATGTTGCCTGTCCCTTATAAGAAATGAATGAATGAATAAATGTCCCTATGAAATGAATGAATGTTAAGTTCCTCTTAAGAAAGGAATGATATGAAATACGTTGCAATGAAGTAATGAATGAGAAATGATAAAGCTGGGATCGTTGAGATCACCAAATGAAATGATGGTAATGATGAAATGAATAAGTCATTGAAAATGACTAATGATGCACTGTTGCCTTTACTTTCCTTAATATATTTTACCATGCGATTATGTTCACAATCGAGTCGGACACGCATTCGTATGGTCATGGACAACTTGTATACAAGGTTTGAGTAATAATTTCCTCGAACGGTTCCTAGGGCCCTGGGGACCGATTCGGCCTAGGAGGAAATAATGATGAGTGCTATGGGAGCACGGATAAGACGGGGTGGCATAGAGGCTCGCCACCTACTATGCTGACCGTATTATCTTAAAATGAAATGAAATGAGAAGAGTCCATATGGTTTAACAACACCAGTGACCATGTAGTCAGGATGCATGCTAATGAATGTTTTGTGCAGGCAGAGTAAGTATATCAGATAACCTGTATTTGATGTAGGTACGAGAAGTCGGCTATCGGTAAGAAATCACATAATTGTGATATTGTATAAGTTGGTTTAACTTGCCTGCTTAACATGTTCAATTCATTATGCTAGAAAGATGCCTTGCTATAAATAGTGCTCAAACATAACATCCATGCTAAGTGATGCTTGAAGTGAGAACTGTCATAATGTTTAAGATGTTAATGTTAACGATGCCTCAATGATGCCTTTTCATAATAACACCTAGTATGCCTCAATGATGCCTTTGCATGATAACACCAAGAATGCTAAAAAAGATATGTCCACATGAATGCTACAAAGAATATGTTTACATGCTTCACTCTGATTATTGCCCATGAACTGTAAACTGATGCTAGGCCCCAAGTAGAAAGACCATTCTAATAAATGTTTGCTTTAATGATCACTTTAAATGTTGGTTTATGCGAGTGGGTTGGATTCTGCTCGCCAGTACATAGATGATGTACTGACCCACGTTTTGTGGGCAGGTACTCATGCTTGGAATGTTCTACACACGAAGATTAGCTGGATTGGTTCCGCGGCATCGAAGATTTGTTGGGCATACAGAAGCTCTCCTTGTACAAGATGATGTCTTCTGTTTATAAAGGGCATAATGTATGGAACATTGTAATCAGTTGTATCAGTGAGATTGTGAGCCAAGTCAGTATATCGAGTGGTAATCCAATGTATCCAAATATTAAATGTAAGCTGTATAGCATTGTTCAGTTGGGTTCCAATGTAAAGTGAGATGTGCTGTAATCATTGTACTTCAATACAAGTCTTGTACTCTTCTTCAATTATCAATAAAGAGAATAAAGTTCTACATATCTCTGTGTGGCTTCAAGTTACTCTTTTTCTCCACTGCTATAAAGAAGTGATGTACTTCTATTCAATAAGAAAGATTGTCCTCATTAAATTCAATTTATCTGCTTCTGCCGCTGCGATGTGTTCCTATTTGAAGAATAATCGATTATGTACCATCTTTGCCTTGTACAAGTGCAATACCAGACTTGTACGGCATCACGCCCAAGCGAGGACGATCGATTCCAAGAGATAAAATATGTGAATAAATGACTCTATGAATCGGGGCGTGACAAATTGGTATCAGAGCACGGCTTTACGTCCTTGGTCTCTTCTTTGATTCGTTTCAAATCAAAGTTGCATCGACGATTAACCAAAGTTGCTTCCGCGATCACTCAACGTTGCTTCTGCGATTAAATCAAAGATTGCTTCCGCGATTATGTTGTTGTTGTTCTGTAATCATCCTATATTATTCGTGTCTGAAAGATCATTGACCCTCTTGGCTGCTCACTGGATGTTCCATACAATAAGTCTATATACATTGTGATGCCCCTAAATGAATGATTATTGTTGGTTTGGACACAAATAACCCAACAATAACTCGATGCCATAGTATGCTATATTGTGAATACTTTTTGGAATGTGGGAATAAAGGAATGGCTATGTATGCTGCAACGAGTTGAGAATTGCATGTGATTTTGGAAAAGAATTAGGAATAAAATAATTGATGAATGAGCTCAACCGAATTAGTGAATTGACTCATGTTTGCTGGCTACTGCTTTTGAGACCCTAAGAATGTTATCTTGTGATATTGAGACCCCGAGATGTTGGTTAAGTATTGTGATCATTATAGATCATGAATGTCCGGAATAGATTGAGTTGGTATTGTTTAAGGATGGCTTCGTTTCTGAGTGGTATATTGCCTCTACCACCTCAGAACGAGATGTATGTTGACCCTTTCCATAGAATAGCAATGAGACTATCTGTGAGTACTGGGTAGTGCCGAGACGTAGCTGGGAGTCATGTATTGTTGCTAGATGACTCGAGTGTCCCCTGACGGTGATGCTATGTTGGGTAGCAAGATTCTAGAAATTGTAACCGGTTGGCTTGGTTAGAAATTGTTTAGTCGAGTGATGACTCGAGCTAGTAAGACAGTTAGTATGCTACGGGTAAATAGACTTGGCTAGAGAATATTATGGCTTAGAACATCTGAATGTTGACTTCGATTGGTTGGATGCAAATCAAATGTGGCTAATACAAAGTTGGTTGCTAAGCTGAAAGTTTAAAAATATTGTCGGTGAATTAAAGGGATATTAGAAATCTGTGCCTTGATCCTAAGGTGTAATGGATGTCAATCCATCTTGATCACCAAAGGATAGTCATTGCATAGATGCATGATGCTGAAGAATTGAATTGTACTAGAAAAATAACAAGTAGTGACTCAGAATACTGTTGTTGCCTAGAGGATGGTTAAGTGATACATAAATTGTCGGATTTAATGGGATGAACTACTTGACCATTACTGCATGAGATTAAGAATGCCGTAAGATAGTTGATGATTGAGAAACAAATGGAAACGAGAAATTACAAATATGTTGGATAATGTCGGTATAGGGATTGTTGGTTGGGATATAGATTGTTGGCTTATGACTTAGTGGTTTGACTCTGTCATACGGACCGAATAGTATGATTCCATAATTATATTAAGATTATCGGAATCGATGACCCTTGAATAGTTAGCATTGGCTTATGGGTTCGTGTGGGTACAAAGGAATTTGAATAGAAATATGGATCATTAGGAATTTACTTGATGGATTATTAGAATGATGAGAATCGTATGTCGGGTTGGAATTTGACCGTAATGTTGATAGATCGATCTTAGTCGATCGTTGGGTAAGTCTAGAGTGAGCCTCTGTGGAAATTATTCCTTGAGGAAGACACTAGATAGATAGACTTGACCCTAGAAACTGTGGGCTGCATGACCAATTGTTGGCATAACCAACAATGGCGATTAGTTATTCAGACTGAGTTAAAACCCATAGGTTTGGGTAGAGTTCCTTAGAACTGTTGGTTGCTTATTGGCCTTAAGAATAAGAAACGAGTATAACCCTAGTAGCCGTCCACTCTAGGGGAGTCACCTGAATGATTAGGTATAGCTGTCGGTATAGCTAACCATTGAGACTGGACCGAATAATAGATGGCCGTTGGCGACCCATAGAATGACCTTGTGGCATTGAACGAGAGATGGTGATGAGTATGATCTAAGAATGATAAGTTGTAAGTATATGCTCCAATATGAACCTTAGAGATGTTTGACCCTTGAGGATTATGTGTCGGCCTATAGCGGGAAATGGAGTCGTGGGATGAGACTTGATTTGTATGTATCGAATAGTGAATTATTATATGAGATGGAATTGACTGCTCATGACGAAAATGTTGGATAAGTATCTATAGTCGGATAGCTGGGTTAACCTTGACTGTTGCATAGATTTATACCCTGACTCGGATAATCGATAGTTGGTGATGTTGGATTGTGCCTTTTAGAAAAGATGAATTGCCTCGGTGAAAAATGTTGTTGGATTTGGGAAGGAAAATGATTGTTGTTGTGAACCCTTGATATAATTGGCTCTAAGTTAGACCCTTGATCGAATGTTAGAAAATGTTATGCTTGGATGGAGATTGTCCCTGATGTTAAGTGGTAGCCTGGAAAATAGTGATTGTGGCAAAGTGAATAAAGTGATAAGTCAATTGAAAGGATACTAAGTCTGATTGGGAAAGAGAGTTATATCGTGGCTGATCGAATTATACTATCATGGAAGTTGGTTGAAGTACATATGTTTTGGGGACGCCTAAAATATGTGTATGGATCCGGCCGAAGTGATTAGTTGCGACTGAGATAACATTATGGGAAGAATTTATCGCACTAGCACGGACTTTGGCTGAAATGCATATGTTTTGGGGACGCCTAAAATATGTGTATGGATCCAAATGAAGTGATGTATTGCGACCAAGATAGAATGCAAGGAAAATGTTAGTGAATCAATGAGAAGTTACAAGTAATTAAAAAAGAGATAGACAGATCGAATCGTTGATGGATTTAAATGGTACAGTTGGATATATATTTTGAAATGACCGAGTGGGCTGAAATGAATAATGATTTGAAGCTGAATGAGTAAACTCATGGTGATTAAGTGAATCTTGTGGAAGACTTGTTTCCTTAAGTTTCGAGGACGAAACTTTTTCTGAGTGGTATATTATGTAATGCCCCGCTCCGCACGAGGCATTTGGTTGGCTTATTGGATGGGATCAGAATATTGGACCGTGACTTATGTTAGGAATCGGGAGAATTGAGACTGATGCAGTCTCTCTTAGCTGGCTAGATGGAATGGATATTGGAACGTGGCTCGCTGGAGGAGCTACGCTTAGTGGAATTTTGGGTGAGTGGAACTGTCCTTCCTCCTCCTTACTCCTTCATGCTTAATAGATGAAGTATTGAAATGCTATGAACTGCCCCTAAATGTTCCTTATGTTAGTTGCTGAATAATAGAGATGCTTTTGTTGAGAATTATTGAAATGTATAACACATTGAACTGTTAATGTGATTCGCTGCCTGAGAATGAATTGATAACATTGCCCCTTATGCTTAACACTGCTGGAACAAGTAGACACTTGAATAATGAGATGCCTTATGAATGATAGAATAAGAAATGAACTGGCTATGCTAGCGAACCAATGAACTGAATGAAACACTAGAATCATGTACTATCTGTATAACTATTGCAAGAATATGAAATGTTGCCTGTCCCTTATAAGAAATGAATGAATGAATAAATGTCCCTATGAAATGAATGAATGTTAAGTTCCTCTTAAGAAAGGAATGATATGAAATACGTTGCAATGAAGTAATGAATGAGAAATGATAAAGCTGGGATCGTTGAGATCACCAAATGAAATGATGGTAATGATGGAATGAATAAGTCATTGAAAATGACTAATGATGCACTGTTGCCTTTACTTTCCTTAATATATTTTACCATGCGATTATGTTCACAATCGAATCGGACACGCATTCGCATGGTCATGGACAACTTGTATACAAGGTTTGAGTAATAATTTCCTCGAACGGTTCCTAGGGCCCTGGGGACCGATTCGGCCTAGGAGGAAATAATGATGAGTGCTATGGGAGCACGGATAAGACAGGGTGGCATAGAGGCTCGCCACCTACTATGCTGACCGCATTATCTTAAAATGAAATGAAATAAGAAGAGTCCATATGGTTTAATAACACCAGTGACCATGTAGTCAGGATGCATGCTAATGAATGTTTTGTGCAGGTAGAGTAAGTATATCAGATAACCTGTATTTGATGTAGGTACGAGAAGTCGGCTATCGGTAAGAAATCACATAATTGTGATATTGTATAAGTTGGTTTAACTTGCCTGCTTAACATGTTCAATTCATTATGCTAGAAAGATGCCTTGCCATAAATAGTGCTCAAACATAACATCCATGCTAAGTGATGCTTGAAGTGAGAACTGTCATAATGTTTAAGATGTTAATGTTAACGATGCCTCAATGATGCATTTTCATGATAACACCTAGTATGCCTCAATGATGCCTTTGCATGATAACACCAAGAATGCTAAAAAAGATATGTCCACATGAATGCTACAAAGAATATGTTTACATGCTTCACTCTGATTATTGCCCATGAACTGTAAACTGATGCTAGGCCCCAAGTAGAAAGACCATTCTAATAAATGTTTGCTTTAATGATCACTTTAAATGTTGGTTTATGCGAGTGGGTTGGATTCTGCTCGCCAGTACATAGATGATGTACTGACCCACGTTTTGTGGGCAGGTACTCGTGCTTGGAATGTTCTACACACGAAGATTAGCTGGATTGGTTCCGCGGCATCGAAGATTTGTTGGGCATACAGAAGCTCTCCTTGTACAAGATGATGTCTTCTGTTTATAAAGGGCATAATGTATGGAACATTGTAATCAGTTGTATCAGTGAGATTGTGAGCCAAGTCAGTATATCGAGTGGTAATCCAATGTATCCAAATATTAAATGTAAGCTGTATAGCATTGTTCAGTTGGGTTCCAATGTAAAGTGAGATGTGCTGTAATCATTGTACTTCAATACAAGTCTTGTACTCTTCTTCAATTATCAATAAAGAGAATAAAGTTCTACATATCTCTGTGTGGCTTCAAGTTACTCTTTTTCTCCACTGCTATAAAGAAGTGATGTACTTCTATTCAATAAGAAAGATTGTCCTCATTAAATTCAATTTATCTGCTTCTGCCACTGCGATGTGTTCCTATTTGAAGAATAATCGATTATGTACCATCTTTGCCTTGTACAAGTGCAATACCAGACTTGTACGGCATCACGCCCAAGCGAGGACGATCGATTCCAAGAGATAAAATATGTGAATAAATGACTCTATGAATCGGGGCGTGACAATTACCAGTGAGTATATTCAATCTTCCTGGCAATTCCTCGAATTTTATTCCTAGTCGTGTCGCAAATTGTGCAGATATAAATGAGTGTGATGCTCCCTAATCAAACAATGCTATTGCGGGATATGAGGCGACAAGAATGTTACCTGCCACAACATCTTCCGATGCCAAGGCCTCTTCCAAGGACAGATTGAATGGCTGCCCTCGGCCTCCTTGTTGGTTCCCATGCTGCGGTCTAGTCTGGTGTTGCGGCTGGCCCCTGCTTTGGTGATGCTAGGGTGGTCTTTGTTGTTGCTGCTGCATCGGCGGTCCCTGCTGCCGAAACATCTGAGCCTGTGTCATGAACGGACGTTGTGTTAACGGTCTTACTGCTACCGCTGGTCCTTGATACTGGCCTGCCCCTAGTGCTGGCAGAGCCGGATACTGTTGTACTGGGCCTCCTGACCTCGTGCTCATGGGACATGTAGAAACCAGATGATCTGGACTTCCACATACCAAACACTGTTCGTTCAATGCCCGACACACACCTCTAGTGTGCCCTGTCTTCCCGCAATAAATGCAGCCCGTTGGGGGTTGCTGGTTCTTCTTCTGCTGCTGCTGCTGCTGTCTGACTGGTGGTGCTGGCCCTCGCATCGCCATATCATGAATACGAACGCCAGGATGTGGTATTGTTATTCGGGGCGCTACTCCTCCTCCTCCTTCAATCTGATTGTGAGATCTCTTCTGACCTCCAGTCCTTGCTGTGATCCTCTAGATGGTGATCTCATGCCTCTGGGTTGCCGTCAACACCTCATCGAAAGTCTGGTAGTTATGCCCCTCTATCATTTGTAATAGTTCAAGATGAAACCTTTGCTGAAATCTCATAGCCCTCTGGCTCTCTGTTGCTACCATGTCTGGTGCAAACCTATTCAGTCTGCAGAACTCTGCTGCATAAGCATCTACTGTCTTGCCAGCCTGCTTGAGGTTGATAAACTTTTGTTGTAGCTCAAATGTGCCACACCTCCATAGTACTTCATTTTGAACCTCATAGTAAAATTATCCCAAGCTATAGGACGTCTGATGCCCACTTCTTCTGATTCCCACCAATCACGTGCGAGGTCCTGAAGTAACAACTTCACTTGATCCACACGTTCTTCTGCCGGTACCTTAGCCACTGTCAAAATGGCCTTGATGTCCTTAAGCCATGTATCTGCTGAAATGGCATCTTCCGTGCCTTCGAAACGACGGGGGTTGTACTTGCAAAATCTGGTTGAGGCTCCTGAATCTGTCCTCACTCCCCTTTCCAAAGCTATTTGTAATCCTTGGTTGAGCAATACATTCTGCTCTTGCAGCTGAGTGTGCATGCGTTGCTGGGACAACATCTGATGTTGCTGAGTAGCCATCATCCCTCTCATGATCTCCAGAAAGGCTGGTGTGTCTACTTCCATGGGGATAGGTAGAACTGTTGGTGGTGTTGGAACCTCCGGATACTGCGATCCAGCTGCTGGTTCCACTATCACCTCTTGTTGGATGGTCTCTTGGGGTAGCACCGGCCCCTGTTGCTGACCAACAAGATCAGGCTGTTCGTGTTGCCCTTATAGTTGTTATCCAGCTCTGACGGATGCGGACGAGGTGTCCCTAAAAAAGGGACAAGAGAACAATCAAACGATCGGACAGGAAAGATCAATGAAGTCAAAGGATACCGGAATGTCAAGCTAGAGTCAAAAATAAAAAAAATCATGAGATCAAAGGGAACCATGTGTGATTGAGACATCCTATAAATTAAAATACCCCACAAGTCTGAAATCAGACCTGTATTGGCCACCACTAAAACCTTGTCACGCTCTAGAACCAGAATACCGGAGAGCGGGGGAGTGACTCAGCCAGCTACGTATTACGGGTAGATGAATACCGTATAATACGATCAATACTGTCTAAAAGACGAGGGGGTGCATACTACATAAAAGTCTCGCTAGGGTTACTCAACATCTATTGTCTCAATCATTCAAACAAGAAGCAATAATAGAGAACATGTAAGATAAAGCAGTAAGGCGTTCCAAATGCTTAGTCAAAATGTTCTTGAGATCTGGCTGCATAAAACATAGCCAGATGGTATAGCAAGGTATACACAATCATTATCAGCTGCAGTCTGACTTAGTTACAATTATGTAAAAGTAAGTAAAAGATAATCCGACTAACATGTCGGTGCCAAGCGGCAAAATATAAAGTAAGTAGCAAAATGAGCAGGGAAGCAAGGAACCCACTCGTGTCCTCCTACGATCATCCCTCTAGTATTGACCATCTTGAAGGTAAAAGTAAGCTGAGTCCTCGAAAACTGGCTCTAAATCTGGCCATACAAAATTAGAGAGGTTAGACCTCTAATAGCAAGTACCATAAGGAAGCACGACATGAGAACTAAAACTAGTGATAAGAGTTAAAAATATAATAGTAAGTCTCCGCTTGCTACTGGGATTCACACTACACCAAGACACTTCAAACCAACTATCCAACCAAACAAAGACAGAAGTTGGCCCGTCATGTCCTGACATCCTGATCATCTCAGTAGTTAATAGAGTAGGTACAATACGCAAACAAATCAATTTAACGACAATAAAACTACTACGGCTTGTTAACTGTGAGTTCCAAGTTATCCTGGAAATATGCAATAAGGATTCCTCAGTTCTTACTATGTGCAAGTAAGGCTAGTCTATCCAATAATCAGTTGTTCCAGTCATGAATTAGACGAGTCCCAGCGGACGCCCGTCATCAGTATACAGTAAATAAATATAAGCAGATACCGCTCCCTGCCCGTGTGAAAGATTTATAGTATCTGTGGAAGCAAGTCGGCATGTCGGGGCACTAATTGTCCCAAGGATGGCTGCCATATAAGAACTCGGGAATCCATTCTCTCCATGCAATCGTTATTTTATTTAACTTAGTAGTCCCTATGTTAATTGAAATCCCATGCCGTGGATCATGGTCATTCAGAATGAGTACTTTCGTACAGAGTACGATATGCACAACTCTACAACGATGCCCGTGCGGTTAGGTTGTAGGTCTTACATAGCGTAATGCAACAATCAAACCTAACCACGGAATAATCATGTCTTGACTGTAAAGTACACATGCCGCTTTTATAGAAAAATCTGTTGAAGCCTACACGTGTCCAAATGCCAATGTTCGGGATCGGCTAGTCGATTGCAATGGTTCATAGTTAATATGAATGTGTCTCATTCAGTTTCAGTAAGACGACTAGCCAGTCTCTTTAGTTCCAACTAGGAACGCATGATCAATCATTTAGTCAAGATAACAATCAATGTCAATTCGCGCCAAGGCATGAAAGTCAAACTAGTATTTAGTATGGTCGAGTTGATAACTCTTAAGATTAAGTTTCCGTCATTCTGGGTATCCATGAATCAATCAAGACACAAGGCACATTCCACATAACAATCTGTATTAACAATATTAACATATCATGATTATATCGGGTTCATATCAAAAGGCATAAGGATATAATAGGGAAATGCTACATACGTAAAAAGGAGTACGTTCAATACATTACGCGTAAGAAAGTTTACGCATGAGGAAAGTTTACGTAAAGAATAATGTTATGCATAAAAACATTGTACACGTAAAAGGTAACGTTACGCGTAAAATATGTACGCGTAAAAGGATATCTTTACGCGTAAAGGAGTACGCATAAAAGGGATATGCTCAATAAGGAATAAAGTTGCGCCTAAAAACTTGTCTTATAGTTGCGCCTAAAAACTTGTCTTATGCCAAGCCAGAATAGTACGTGTAAAATAGAGTTACGCGGAAAAAATCATACGCGTAAAGAGTAACGTTACGCGTAAAACATTGTATGCGTAAAGAGTCAAAATACTACAAAAATAACCCCTTCTAGCGATGTCCGAAGACGTCGCTAAATAAGGAAAATCCGTCGCTAAAATATATTTGCGACGTATTTAGCGACGAAAATTGGATGTCGCGTATAGGCATGTCGCAGATGACAATTTCATCGCAGAACGTCGCTGTTTGCGACGTCACGTTTAGTGTCGCTAGACGTCGCAAAATTCGCGACAGATAGCGACGTAAGGTTACGTCGCCAAAATAGCGACGTAGAGCGACCACTTTGCGACGCGGTAAACATTATATATGATGACATGGCATGGCAGCCACGTGGGCACTATAGCGATGCCAAGCGACAAATTTAGCGACGTCCAGGTTAGCGACGTCTTTATTTAGCGACGTAGAACGACGTGTACGTTCCGTCGCTGTACGTCGCAGAACGTCGCTATACGTCGCAAATATTATAAAAAAAATTTAAAAAATATAATTGGTATTTTTCTTATGCTGTGTGTCTGTGTTTACAGTGTGTGTGAAGTGCAGTGTTCGAACCATCGACAGTTTCGCTTATTGTTCTATGTTTTATCTTGGATAGAAAGAGCAACAGTTCAGGGTGCACTTCTCAGAGCTTCCTCTTCACGTCCTTCACCTTCTCGGGAACCTTTACGACGTCCGGAGAAAGTAAAGGACGTGAAAATGAAGCTCTCAGAAGTACACCCTGAACTGTTGCTCTTTCTATCCAAGATAAAACATAAAACAGTAATCGAAACTGTCGATGGTTCCGAACACTGCATTTCACATTCACTGTAAACACAGACACACATCATCACAAAAATACACATTATATTTTTTTTAAAATTTCGACAGTACCTCCTTTGTATATCAGATCATTGCTTATAACCCAGCGTAGGTATATTTGTCATCCCCGTCGTAGATATCACAAAATAAATATCACAATAAAAATAAGAGGCAGTGCAAAGTAAATATCACAGACACACATCCTCACAAACACCCAATAGAGTCAAATAAAAATGAAAGATGATAAAAAGTCTCCCACCAAGTGTATAAACGAAAGTGTACCAATAAACAATTTGCCCATAGGGCCAATACATACAAGTCATAAAAAAATAAATAAAATCACTGCGGACCCCTGCCGCGCAACTGGGATAGAATGTAGTCATACTGCTCCTGGGTGAGCTGCACCGTAGGGGCAGTAGGAGGCAGTACAATGTCTAGAGTCGGCGCCGGAGGCAGTGCAGTATCTTGAGTCGACGCCGTCGATGGACCGGGAGGACGTATCTGCTCCAGCTCTCGCAGTCGCTTACCATACATAGCAAGGGTACTCACCACCCTCTGAGTACTCGCCTCAAGCGAAGCCGAAACCTGAGTGAGTGAGGCAGACATGCTCCTCTACGATCCCTCCAGCTCGACCTGTCTAAGCTCTGTGCGCTGCGTAGACTCGATGAGCGTATGCAAGCTGGCAGCTGTAGCCTGATGCAGACTCATCAGCTCCTGTATACTGTGCTCGACCGCATCAAATCGTCCGGTGACAATCGGAGGGTCGGATCGTCGCTCGACCGCATCAGAAATCTGCTGCTGCAACTCACGACGTAGCTCCTCGATCTGACGACGAATATCCTCAGCTCGTGACGACGCCTGCGAAGCCGGAGACTGCGTACTGATAGTGGGGGCCCGGGATGACTCCAAAGCCAAATACGCGCCGTAGGATCCCGTACCGTAGTACGTACCCTTCTGAAGACCGCCAACGGTGGTCATCCAGAGCTCGTCCTACGATGGAGCTGTAGGCGGCAGGGAGGAACTACCAGCCCCTCCCTCTGCTGGCGTACTAGCAGCAGCAGCCGCCTCCTGCTGTAGCCGAACAAACTCGGCCTAGAACATGTTTGCTAACGTGTAAGTGTTTGCTAAAGTCTATATTGATATCTATTTTCCTGTTTTCTAAATTATAGTAAATTAATATAAAGAATAGAACGTACATATGCCTGCGTCGCCCTCTCGTCAATGAACTCCCCAGCCCTCCGATGGGTGACCAGGAAGACGGTCACCATGTTCGGGTCCTCACCCTTTTTTACCTGTTAAAATATATTATCTATTATTAGTATTAAACATTCTATCGAACTATATATAAATTAATGTCCTTCATAGGAAAAGTACCAGACGATGAAAATGCTTCGTCATCGGAATGGAGCCACCACACCACTTACCGGCGCTCGACCGTGCCACCTTGGCCTTCTCAGACCGCTCCTGGTACTTGGGCTCCCTGAATCTAGCCTTCATCGCAGCCCACTGATCTGGCGTGATCCAACCATGGATCGGCTCTCCGGAGCGATCATGACACTTCTGGTCGTGGATCGCATCACGGATGAGCTTGGCTGCGACGGCAGAAAATTGGCCCTCGATCCTCGCCGCCCGGTGTGGTGGATAGAAATAGGTCCTCTACAAGAAGTAAAATACAAAAGTTGTATAGTATACACAAATGATTATTAAAATTTAAAAATAAACAAATTTTTTCCTTGAAGTGGGCGAACCAAAAGGCCTTCCTACCTGCGGAAGCATCTGAGTAGTTAATCCAAGGCCCACCATAATTCTGCCTCAGAAATACCTCCAGCTGTCTCTGTACTGCAGAAGGCCGATATCTATACAATAATAATTTTTCATGAATATATATGTACATATAATCATTTGAGAAATATATATTAATTAATTAACTTACTTCATAGACCCGTCCGTCCAAATCTCCATACGCGTCTCGCCCGGGGGGAGCGCATGAAGGGTCGCTCTCACCTCCTGCCTAGACAGGATCAGTCTGATCGTCGTCCTCCATATGCTCGGCGTCGGCTCCCCCCATAGAGCCGTCGACAGGAGGAATGCTGGACGGGGGATCAGGGATGCTGGACGCGGGATCAGGAAGGCTGGACGACGAGGAAGGAGTCGGCAACTTGCTGGACGCGGGATCAGAAAGGCTGGACGACGAGGGAGGAGTCGACAACCTGCTGGAACTGCCCTGTCCCGGTAATGGACCGGGAACAGAACGGTACACTGGCGTACTCGGAGATGAGAATGAGGGTACGAAACTGCCCTCTCCATCCCCAAGCCGAGGCTGACGGGACTGCCTAATGTAAAATCCTCCGCGTCGTCCTCCTGGTCTAGTCATACCTGATAATAACATATGACAATAAAACAAAAATACATATTTATATGATAGACATCACAGATTTTTGAAAAATATCATGGTCACAGATAAAAGTGTCACTAAAGTGTCACAGATTTATTATTACAAAAATACATATTTATATGATAGACATCATAGATTTCAATCCTCTTCTGAAAATTCATCTAGTTCGTTTAGCTCATCTTCATCTTCTTCTTCCTCTTCTACATCTTCACTTTTATTTGCATCTTCCTCTTCAGATAATTCTACTTCTTCTACACAATTAGATGTGTAATGAGGAACTTTCGTCGTGTTCACTTCTATAATATTTGTTACAAGAGGTAGTTCATCCTGTTGATAAGCTATATCGTCAACCTTAAAGGTATTTCTAGCTTTGGTCTTGTATACTGCCCACCAGTCCAAACTTGTTGTTCCCCGTTTAGGATAACTTGTGAAGTACACGAGCTGAGTCTGACTTGATTGGACAAATGGTTCATAGGCTTGATATCGACGCCGATAGTTTATATCAACAAGACTGTGCTTGTCTACTTTCCAACCTTGACCTTCAATCGGATCGAACCAATCACACCTGAATAACACAATCTTAGCAGGCTCTATTCCATAACTATATGTCAGCTCCACGATCTTCCGTAGCACGCCATAGAAATCGTTACCCGTATCAACATCTTTGTAGTTCGAAGATCTAATACACAAACAGCTATTTTTGGTGGAGTCGAGATCCACAAAGTTGTCTCTGATCGGGCAAGTTGTTGACTTGAACCTAAACCCATTAACACAGTAGCTTGGCCATATTTTTGTAGCATAAATTGGTCCCTTGGCTAGCGTTCTAATAGACTCATTTTCAAGTCTTGCGTATGGACGATCGACCTAAATACCACGAAAGAAACAATTAAGCTCATTCTCAATCAAGTGCATATACAGAAAGGTAATTACAGAGTTCTGAAGTCTTACAAATGCACTCAACCATGATGAAAAATAATGCCTCATTTCTTGTTCTAGTTCTTCTTCTGTTATGTGTGGCCTACCTGACCTCACATCATTATTAAATATGTTGAAAACAATATCGTGCAATTAATGTAATAGTATAATAATCAACACTATTAAAATAATGTAGACGTATTATTTACTTACCCCTCCAGTTTCTCTACTTCCTCCTCGTCGCAGTTGAGTAATACATACACCTGAGCAGCCCTTAGCTCATCATCGTTCAGATATCTCTTCTTAATTTTACCCGATGGCTTTCCTGGAGCATTGAATACCTTCAGTATTGTATCATTACTTTCATGATCTCCGTCGTCGTTTCTGGAAGCTCTCGTTCTATTAGTTGCAACATGAGGCTTGAAATACATCGAACAAAAGTTTGTAATCTCCTCGAGAACATAGGCTTCACGAGAACATAGGCTTCACAAATAGAACCCTCGACCCGTGCCTTATTTTTTACCGTTCTTTTTAGGTGATTCAAATATCGCTCGAACGGGTACATCCATCGATATTCGACGGGTCCACCAACACGTGCCTCATAGGATAGATGAATCGGCAAATGCTCCATAGAGTCGAAGAATCCAGGAGGAAACACCCTCTCTAGCTTGCGTAGTATTACCGTAATGTCCTTCTCTTGCTTTTCTAGACGATCAACGAGCAATTTCTTAGAACAAAGATCCCTGAAGAATATGCTAAGTTCCATCAATGGATCACAAACTGCCTGCGGTAAGAATTCTCGAAAAGCAATCGGAATTAACCTCTCCATGAATACGTGACAGTCGTGGCTCTTCATACCCGTCAATTTGTTTTCCTTCGGATCGACACATCTTCTCAGATTTGACACATATCCGTCTGAAAATTTTAGGCCCTGGATCCACCGACAAAGTCTCACTTTATCCTCCTTATCCAGCGAGAAAATTGACTTCGGCAGGAACTGTTTTCCATTCTGCTGTATCAAATGCAACGCAGGGCGTTTGCATATTTCTTCTAAGTCCAACCTGGCCTTGGAATTGTCTTTCGTTTTTCCCTTTACGTCCATCACAGTATTAATTATGTTATCAAACACATTCTTCTCAATATGCATGACATCAAGATTATGTCTGATCAGATTGGTACTCCAATATGGCAGATCCCAGAATATGCTCCTCTTTGTCTAGTTATGATCTCTACCAAATCCATCGCACTTGTACCCAGTTGTAGGATCTTCGATAGCACTTGGAAAATATCGTGGCTCTGCACCACCTTGGCGGTGGATCACCCTTCTCTACAATGCCGGCACGGAATGCATTCTTGTTCCTTCTAAACGGATGATCTTTCGGCAGAAATTGCCGATGACAATCAAAGAAGTACAATTTTCCTCCGTATTTCAAGCGGAAAGCCTTACTACGGTCCATGCAATACGGACATGAGAGACGACCATGAGTGCTCCATCCAGATATATTCCATAGGCCGAAAAGTCGTTGATGGTCCACATAAGGGTTACCTTCATCTGAAAATTCTGCTTCCTGGAAACATCGTACGTGTTAGCGCCTACTTCCCATAACTGATTCAACTCATCTATCAAAGGCTGTAAGTACACGTCAATTTTTCTCTTGGGATTGTTCGGACCAGGAATTATAACGGTTAGAAATATGTACTGAGTCTTCATGCACATCCAAGACGGTAGGTTATACGGAGTGACAATCATAGGCCAACACGAATACTGGGATCCCGAAAGACCAAAAGGAGTAAAACCGTCAGAAGATAGTCCCAACCTGACATTACGCGGATCTGAAGCAAAATCAGGATACACTCGATCAAAGTGCTTCCACGCTTCTCCATCGGATGGGTGATCCAACACTCCTTCAATCTGTTCTCGCATGTGCCAACTCATATTTTTGGCCGTCTCTTTCACCATAAATAATCTTTGCAACCACGGCGTTAAAGGCAAGTAGTGCATTGAATCGGTCGGTCTTCTTGCACCGGTAGACCTTTCTGTACTAGTTATCTTATAGCGATCAGCACCACAAAATCTGTACACATCTTCGTCCTTGTCGTCTTTGTAGTACAGCATGCACCCATTGTGACATGAATTGATTTTTTCGTATCCCATCCAGAGCGATCTCACCATCCTCTTAGACCGGTAGAAGTCTTTAGGCAACTTAGCACCCGCCGACAAGATCTCTATAATCAACTCCAACACTCGGTTGTAGCATTCTTACGACATGTTAAAATCTGACTTAATGCTCAACAGTCTTGTAACCACCTCCAACGGTGAATGATCCTCACAACCAGGATACAATAGAGTCCTTGCATTCTCCAGCAACTCCATGAACTGTGCAGCATCGGCGTTCGGTGTCTCCTCAGGTGCATCATGAACGAAACTAGGCCCCGCAGCGTCGAAAACCATGTTGACGCACCCGTCGTCGTATGTATGATTATCTAAAACAAAATTAGGTCCCGCATGCATATACGGCTCAACGTAAGGCTCCGGCTCTAATGCTAAAGACACAAGTTCTCTGTGTGCGGTCCACTGATAGTAATTAGACGTGAAACCCCTCGAGTACAAATGATATGTCACTTCCACTTCTGGATAATATTTCACGTTATGACATTTCACACACGGACACTTAATTTTGGTGACGTCCATGTACTGAGGGAACGCCTTAGCAAACTGCAGGAACTGCTCTACTCCCGCTATGTATTCATTCCGCACACCACACATATCATCAGGACGACGATTGTACATTCATGAACGATTTCGCAAGTAGTAATTCATATCCATTTGGAAATAATTCTGCAAAGATGGACACACATTATCCAACAGGCACAAATTCGTATATTATGTCTTATTATGGGACACACGTTAGTAGCAGACAGTTACTAATAACAATGATATGCAATCTTGGTCAAACTAGGTTGTACTAAGTCAAACAAAGTCAAACAAGGTCAAGCTAAGTCAAGCAAAGTCAAACAAGGTCAAAGTAGGTCAAGGGTTGACCTACTGTTGACTTTGTCAACTCTTAGTCCAATCTAGGTCAGATGTTGACTCTACTTTGACTTTCAGTCAAAATAGTCAACCTTGGTCAAACAAGGTCAAATCTAAGTCAAATATCCTATTTCTAGTCATTACCTACCAAGGTACCCTTTACCTTATCGCCATTGGTATCCCAATACCAATACCTTAAGTTGGTACCCTTTACCTTATCACTATTGGTGCCCTTTACCTTATCGCTATTGGTATCCAAATACCAATACCGCGGTAACATGGTTGGCACATTAAGGGTCTTTGACAAGACGACATGTTGCGAAAAAATATATCCTTATATATAGTTCTCCTACGGATTTTCTTTAACATTATGTAGGAGAACTATAAGGATATATCTTTTCACAACATGTCACCTCCTCAAAGACCCTTAATGTGACAACCATGTCATCCTCTCATATTCCTGCAACTAAAAGGCAAAACCATGGTATATACATGGTTTAAAGTATCGGCCGATACCGATCCGATACGGTCGATACCGATACGGTTTGGCATGTTCCGATCCGATACCGACCGATACCAAATATTGACCGATACCGACATTGGGGGTCTTTTTTCCAGTCAATTCGGCAAAACCAATCGGTAAGGGTGACTACTATTTCATATAATTTCAAAACTACTAAGAAATAACGCTGAAATACTTAAAATTATGCCTAAATGTATAAAATATATGTTTTTAAATGTAAATAATTTATTAATAATTATTTGTTTTCCGATACCAAAGTCCGATACTCCGATACGATACCGCCGATACTACCGATATCGCCGATACCAATACTAATAGGAATAGTCCGATACCGATTCCGATACCGATATTGTTAACCTTGGGTATATATCGTCAACATTTCAGATTCTTAAAATGAATTTCAAATAGATTTTTGATTGTATATATATGTGTATTTGTGTGTATATACATTGTATACATATATATTTATATATGTATTTGTGTGTATGTAAGTGTGTGAGTATATATATACATGTATATATGTAGATATGTGTATTTATATATATAGGTATATATGTATGTATTGTGTGTGTGTGTGTCCTGTGTCCTGTGTCCTGTATCCTGTGTCCTGTGTCCTGTGTCACAGAGTCGTGTCCGAAATAGGGTTAGGGTCCTGTCCCCTGCCCCCTCCCCCCTACCCCTGCCCCCTCCCCCCTCCCCCCTATAGGGTATCCTATTACCATAGACTAATCTAGGACACTCTTAAGATACTAGGATATCTAACTATCCTAGGATACCAAATTCTAGCCAAGACACTAACTTAGGGTACTAACTTCTAGCCCATATCCTAATATCCTATTATCTTGATACCCTCAAGATACTAGCATAATCTAACTACCCTAAGATATCTAACTTAGGATACTAACTTATCTAGGATAAATAGGATACTAACTAACCTATCCAAGACACTAACTAACCTATCTAGGATACTAACTTCTAGTATCCTAAGATATTAACTCACCTATCTAACTCTAGGATACTAACATCCTAAACAAGATATTAAATTAGTGCCTAGGATACTATCCTAAATATCTAACTTAGGATACTAACTTATGGATACATATCTAAATCCCTCTTACCTTTCTCACTCTCTCACACACACACACACACACACACACACACACACACACACACACACACACACAATCTAACACTTATCTCAATATCCCTCTTCACTCACACTCACACTACCATACTTCCACACTACCACATCTAAACAAGCCATCAATCACACAACTACCTATATTTTTACTATATATATATATATATATATATATATATATATATATATATATATATATATATATATATAGGCATACATATATAGATTAAGATATTTATATATACTAGGCTATAACCAAGGGGACACAATATATACATTCAACAATTTATGCATTTATATACTAGAGAGATAGAGAGTGTATAGTGTCAAGTGTGCATATACAAGTGTCATGCGTGTACGTGTCTCCCAAACCAAACTCGTGTCCAAATACTCGACACAATGTGTCCAAAAATAAACCAAACTCTTTAGGGACACGATGTGTGTCCGTGTGTCCGTGTGTGTGTGTGTGTCCGTAGGAGAAGAGGAGGAGGAAGGAGAGGAGTTAGGTTAGGGTTTACCTGAGAAAGAGGAGGAGGAGCTCGGATTGGAGGAGGTGGAGCTCGAGGAGGAGGATCTCGAGGAGGAGGAGCTCGCCGGAGGGGGAGGGAGTCGCCGGGGGGGAGGGGGTCGTCGGAGGGGGAGGGCACTGACAGAGGGGGAGGGAGTCGCCGGGTGGGGGGGGGGGGAAATTAAAAATTTTGAGAGTTTTCGAGTGAGAGTGAGGAGGAAAGAAGGAAGCGGCGTGCCCTAAGTAAAATAACTTAGCGACGTCACGTGTTGACGTCGCTAAACTTCGCAAAAGTGGCGACATATACTAATAATATGTCGCTAAACGTCGCAATTCAGCGACGTAGTAAACTCCTGCCGCAGAACGTCGCTAGGCAGCGACGTTTTGCGACGTGTTTATAAAGATGTCGCTAATAGCGACGTCATTTCTTGCCGTCGCTAAATTACGTCGCTATTAGATGATATTTTAGTAGTGAAGTTTACGCATGAATCTTGTGTGCGTAAAGAATAATGTTACGCGTGAAACATTGTACGCGTAAAGGGTCGAGCCACGCGTAAAGAGTAACGTTACTCGTAAAATATTGTATGCGTAAAGAGTCAGGTTTACGCACGAATGAATACGCATAAAGAGTAATACGCCAAGCCAAGTCGACTTGCGTAAAACAGATTCACGCTGACACGAATAATCGTGGGCGTAGAGCTTGATATTACGCGAGCACGTATAAACGTGTGCGTAGAGCCGGATATTACGCTGGCACGTAAAAACGTAGGCGTAAAGCTCTTTCCGAACTCCAAATTCCATGGAACCTTCATTCCAAGCCAAAAATGGGATTTACACGGGTCAGAATGGCGTATAACACAATCTCAACAATCTGGAACGAACAAAACTTGGCAATAAGGAGGTTTGATAGATCAATATCAATGAAATCCGAAAAAACAGTAATTTCTAGATCTAATAAAAATGAGACTTCAGAATGCAAAGTGCCAAGTTCTAAACTATCTTAGAATCAAGCGAGGAAGATAAATGAACCATAAAATGGGTTCTCATGTGAAAGCAAGATGTACTTGCCTATAGGTTTGGTAGGTGGAGAGAGTTATGAGGAAGAAGAAGAGTAAACGAGAAAGAAGAAGTAATGGAGAGAGAAAAGGGGTTGAGGCTTTAAATGAAGATGTGGTAGGTGGAGAGTTAGGTTCGGTTCATGATGAACCATCAAAATTCGAAAACAACCCGAACCAAGCCGAACCCAAGAGCAGAAAATAAAATACAGAAAAATAATTAGCGAAAAAATAAAGAAATTAAATACAGAACAAATGCATGATAAATATTAAAAAAATACATTCAAGCAGTACACGTATTAAAATACATATTCCGGAAATGGGGAGTGACATTTCCTAATATCCCTAGTCATAATTAAGAATATAAGACAGGACGTACAAGACAATAATCCTAATCCACCAAACTCTTAGTAAATCCCACTCATTGAGGGTATAGTAATGCAACCATTAATATAAAATAATACGACAAGCCGAGTACGTAACAAGCATCCCATGCTACACAACTGCGGGTACACTAGTTAACGCATTCGCGATTGTCGCTTGTAAGGTTCTGGGATATGGAATACTACATGACAAATCTACGATCAAATTTAATAATTCAGTCAATAGCATGATAACTATTAACATAGGTATTACAATCTAACTCCAACCATGTATACACACACACACACACACACACACACACACACACACACACGGTTACGTAGTAGTTGAGTCTCACATAATAGTTGATATTAGTAAAAAATTCATAGCCTAGCTTTGAATAATACCTTGATTTGGCCTAAAACTGCGGAAGTTTTTTTAAAAAAATATAGTAGAACACAAATCAGCAGAACATCGCTACAAAAAAGAGAGCTTTTGGGATGACACTAATAGATACGCTACTTTGAAGAGTCATAAAAGGTTAATATTTGGGACAACTATTTATTTTTGTAATAAAAAATAATATTATTCAGGACATATTTGTATATGGACCAACTTATTTTGCACTAAAAGTTGGTTTCGTCATAATAAAATTGGTTCTGTACCAATAAATTTTGGGGGAAAGCGGTCAAAATTTTTGGTAGTCTTAACAAATCTGAACCATTCAACCCAACAGTCGTAATAATATAACTTATTTTAATTAATGTTTAAGATCTGAAGAAATCTCAACCATTCAACCCAATAGATCTGAACCGTATATAGGTTATGATATAAAGCTAATAGATATGAACAATTTTCTCTCTCTCCACTGAGAAAGTAGCACGAAGGGGGAAGGGGCAGACACGGACGGACTCTCTCCATACCCAACGATCGAAAGTTAGGGTATACTTTCAAACCCATTCTCACGTATTTCGTTTATTTGAGAAATTAGGTCAGCATGTATATGTAGATATGTAAAGATGAAATAAGGACTAGTTTTCTTAGCATGACATTTGTCCCCATATGTGACTAGGTCTAGGTAGAAGTGAAATAAGGACTTTTGGAGGAGGAAAGTGAAAAGTTGAATGATAAATAATAATAATAGTAATAATAAATAATAACTAATGCAAAATTGGTATACAGACTGTTATAGCGAGGTTATAGTCTTTTTTTTTTTTTTGGGTTATAGTCAATTTGTCCTTACATTGTCATTTTAAATCTGTGCTCATGCAACATAAGGATTAAACAATTTTTGCTCTTGAAGTTACAAGTTAGCCCAAAATCATAATCAATGTAAATATATATGAGGATTAACCAATTTTTGCTCTTGAAGTTACAAGTTAGCCCAAAAGCATAATCAATGTAAATAATATATGAGTTATAGTTGGCTTACAGTCCTTAGATTCATGAGCTGAGTCCTGAGTAGCAAATAAAATTAAAAATTGCATACTTATCTTTGAATCAAAGTACGTACTTTCTATATATATATCATCAAAATAAAAAGGAGGAAAAATGAGGAAAGCATCCCAGATTACATACAGCCGAAGTCCACCATCCTAACTTGTAATAATTAACACCCAAAACAAAACAAAATAGAGTTGGGGGCTTTGGTCTAGACAAGAGGCCCTCCCTTGAAGTACTCGGTGAACGCCAAGGCCACCAGGCCGAGCATGGCGAACCTCCCGTTCAACATCTCGGCATCGGCAGTCATGAGCCCCCGGGACAGCGACTGCACGCTTATGCCCTTGAAGAGAGGGATCAACGACGCTGCAGAGAACACGGCACCGGCCAGTACGAACCACCCAAGGCCACCGTTCGCCAGCTGCATCGCCAAGTCATCCCCGCTCGCCAGCTCCACAGCCAAGGCAGACACGAACCCGAGCATGGCCAGACGGCCGTTGATCCTCTCCGGTGCGGGGCCGCTGAATGCTAGCACGTCGGAGAAGTTGGTGCTGACCTGCATCAGTTTGTTACGTACATAGAAAGCAGCAGTTAGCTATATAACTACATACTACTTGTATAAGTAAATGTTAATTAGTTGGTGAATATGTTGGACCGGTGATAGAAGTAATTTACTTTGGGTGCCTTTGGTGGTGCTACTGGAGGCTGCTCCTGCACGTACAACAAAGATAAAGAATCAATCATATGATTGCTTAAAGCTGAGATTCATACGTATTGTCGTCGTCGGTGGCATGTAAAAATCTGTATCAACAACAACAGCTATGAATGACTACCACGTGTATGTCTAAATAGAGATGTACATACCTTTGCTTGACACCGAATGTGCATGCCAGAGGCACGGCGGCTCGGCAACAAGCAAACAGAAGGAAGCCTCGCCGCCGGAGAGCGGCTCGCAAAGGTGCCTCGCAGCGGGGAACAAGACACACATGATTGTAGTGTGGCTGAGGTTGCCATTAACTGCAAATGGAATGAGAATAGAGAGGAGTGAAGTGTACAGAAAATGTGGTGAGGAAGATATTGATCTCTTAGTGAGTTGTTTGCTTTGCTTTGGGCTGCATGCCAACTTTATAGAAGCGGATCGAGAGCAAATTGAGCTGGTGGATTGCCGGAGTGCACGTAGGCCTTGCTTCATGGTGTGGTGGTCCACGCAGAAAGATTGGACGTGGACCGGAGTAATGTCACATGAACCGGAAACGCAACGTGGACTGGGAAGGGACCAGCTGCAATGCAATTTGGGAATGGACGAACGCGTGGAGTGGAGTCTTTGGGTTCTTAGCTTGTGCGTCTTCTTGTTCTTGGTGCGCTTTTCTAGGGTTCTAGCTTGTTTGTCTTCTTGTGTTCTTTCTTAGGGTTTGGGCGCCTACGGACAGAAATTTTGCCACGTGATATAGAGTACATGTTGCACTACCTAAGCCTAGGAGGAGGGGCACGGGAGGACTCAGGCTGGACGACAGTCCAGACCCAAAAACTAAAAGGTCGCCAACTTAGATGTATCTTTAATAGAACAAATATGTATTATGGATCATTCATAATTTAAAAGAATTGTGACTCTAAGATGTGAATTTGGCCTATTGCCAAAGAGGAACAATCGAGCTGAGCCATGTCGGCAGAGACGACATGTTAATTCTCGCTCTTAATAACAGTGATTTTGACCATCCTATAGCAAGTTGTTCCATCTTTCTAGAGTTTTATTCTATTTTCAGCAACTTAATTTATAAGGTTATTTAGTTTTAGGGTCTTGTATAATATTAAAAAATTGCGTAGGTCATCATATTGTCCAGAATAAAATTTTTGTCTTGTCCGAATGGTTGACTTGGCCGACCGTCCAAAATGGAGACCTAAACGCAAATTTTGAATATTATACAAGATCCTAAAACTAAACATAAATATGTGAAGGTAGTGTGACTTGGGTTATTTAGTTTTGAATGATGGGAGTTATATGATTGGTTATTTAGTTTTGTCATGACCAGTCGAGAATGAGACTTGTGATACTTTTGTTTATTTCTATCCTAATCTCAACACCAACATAACCCTCATGACAACAGTTTCTATGGTGACGATTTCATGCATGGACATGCATCGTGTATCGTAAGATGTCTCTTGTCTTGGACGCATTGTTAAACTCAAGAGTCCCTGAGGGTTGTGTGACTACAGAGATCATGATAGAAGCAAACAATAGTGTCACAAATCTTACTCTCAATTGGTCATGAAAAAAAAATCTAAATAACCCAAGTTACACAACCCTCACATATTTTTCTTTTAGTTTTAGGATCTCGTTTAATATTCAAAATTTTCGTTTATGTCTCCATTTTGGACGGTCAGCCAAGTCAACCGCTAGGACGAGATCCAAAGCCTCTTTTGGACAATATAGAGACCTAAATGCAAAATTTTAATACTATACGAGACCCTAAAACTAGATAATCGTAATTTATAACTAGCTTTCAAGGAATTTCGACCACTAGCTTCTTAAGAGGATCATTTTTCTAATAGTTATGCCATACTTTACTAGCAATTTTAATCTCTTTTTATTTCTCTTATTTCTCTTCCAACGAAAAGAGTGTCGCAATCCAACAATAAGACCCTCGGGTCTACTGCTGAATGTTAATCATCAAATACGACCAACAGAAGTTTGAGGACTTCTTTTCAGGGCAACATGAGCCATATCTCTATGCCCAAGCACATGAAAGAATAAAATTCGATGCCCTTTAAATTGGTGTCAGTATCATATCTGCAATGTGCAACATATTTGACTATTTATTTTACCTATCTGAAAATTTCTGTATTCCGGACCTTTATCACCATATGTACCACTGTAAAAAATTACATTTTCATGATTGCTAAAAAAACGTTATAAATAAATTTTTATAACATTTTTAATAAGAACCCAAGTGTTATAAATACCAATGTTAAAATAACAAAAAAAAGCATTATAAAAGTATGCAAATATATAACGCTTGTTTGTCGAAGTTTTATAAAAATCATATTTGTCTACATTTATTATAACATTCTTTACACCAGAATATTATAAAAATAAAAATGTTATAAATATGCACATTCATTTGCCTGTTATAACATTTTTTTCCAAATGTTATAAATAAGAAAAAAAATCTTTTTATACAAAACAGAATACACGCATTAATGCGACCAGCAACGTAAAAGAAAACAGCGAGGAATGAATACTTCTCATCAAGAAAATCCAAGTAAATGACAAAGACTATAAAACAATTATAGACAATTATATTGATGAAACATGAAAGTTTTAGACAGTTTAAGATGTAGAGCAACAGTTCAAAATAAGGAAAGTAAATGCTGTAAAACAAAAGACCATGTCAATGAAGGCTGTAAATAAAAGCTGGCTGAACTAGAATAATGTGATATGAGTCCAGGTGGTACACTGTAGGTCAAGTGTGATTCCAATCAATGATTCATGTATGGAGATTCTTTCATGGTTCCTGTGATGATTCTGGTAAAGATTCTTGTGGTGATTCTAGTAAAGATTATTGACAATACTCAAAGTGTGTTTTAAAATACTGAGATCGACATGTAAACGACTAGGAGTAATTCGGCACATCAAATACTGGCCAAGTGTGGGATGGCTATCATTCTTGTATAATTCACAGGGAGGTGGTTTGAGTATTTGGGAATGTTTACATGTCTACTTAAGTATTTTTTTGCCCAACTAGTACGAGTTAATCCATAACACGACACATAAATCAAGAAAAAATTTTGCCAGAATATGAAGGTTCTTGTAAGTGATTCTTGTAGTGGTTATTGTAATAGAGGCTAGACAAGTAAGGTGTGTGTGTCGTATAGATGAATTCCAGAAATATTAATCTGTGTTTGTAACAGAGAATCAAATAGAACTGACTAGAACTGAAAAATAGAAATCGACAAGTAAATGAAAGAACTATCAGAAAATGTACTCGCCTGTTACCCTGAGTGACTGATGAATACAGATGTCCGAATCGGAGTCACATTGTAATATTTAGAGCAACCACAGGTTACAAAGTATCTAATATGAAATAAGAGAAATTATAATGCATTCTAAATAATTCTAGGTCATTTTGGGTCAAAATCAACCTTTGGTCAACTCTGATCAACCCTAAGTCAACTAGTATATTATTCCAAGTTTAGGTCAAACTTGAGTTATCTAGTCATTTTTATTGGCCTATTGGTCATATGGTCAAACTGATTTTAATAATTGATCAAATTCTATCTCGATATATGAAGCTAGTCAGAATATCTCGGACTCTTGGACATGATCAAGAACAGCTATCTACACAGTTCAAGACCGAAGCGATGTTTGCCTGTTCGAGTCTGTATTTCTTTAAGCAATGTATTTTTTATTTTATTGAGTCTAGGAATACGTTGTACACCGAGTCGTACTGACAAATAGGCTATTCCAAAATAATTTTAAAATGTCCTTAGTTTTGAAAAATATTCATATTAATAAAAGCTTCAAAAATGTTTTTCAAAAAGGTTTTCAAAGACCTCCAAAAACAATTTTTTAAAACCAAACCTAACCCTGACAGAACTCGGCCAGATTTTGGCCAGAGTTCGGCCAGAGTTCGGTTAGTGGCCGTTTTAATTTTTGAATTCTTCTGAACTTGGTCCTCCTGCAGTTGCGGATTTGACCGAGATTTTCTCATAGAGTTCTGCCCGAATTCTGTCCGAATTCTGCCAGAATTCTGCCAGAATTCTGTCTTTGGAACTCCTATAAATAGAGAAGGATTTCGATCATTTTAACTCACTCATTCACTTTCAATCTTCTCTCTATCTAAAGCTTTCAGTCTTCCAAAGAGTTTTCTCGAGCTTTAATTTTCAGATCCCAAGCCAATTACAATCCTCTAATCGATTTGCCAGTGCGGTACGGTCTAGAAGTTTCTGAGTGATTATAATCAGAAGGCTTGATTAGAAGAATACCTCTTCACATTTGAAGTTGGACGAGTTCTTCGTATCAAAGCTCGCGTTGTAGAAGTTGCAAGGACTTCGTAAGAAAACTTGCGGTTTTGCCAATAGTGGATTCAACTGGTAGCAAGAGTTCTACCGACTGGACTAGTCCTCAACAGAGGGAAACCAGTATACATCGTTGTCTTTGCGTTTGCTTTCTTATCTCTGTCTTTACATTATTTAGTTATGATTATTATTCTGTGATCTTGCTGCTAACATTTTGTAATTAGAATTATTCCGCTGCCAACTCTATTCACCCCCCTCTAGAGTATTGTGCTTTACGATTTTGTTCCTACAATTGGTATCAGAGCGGGTGTTACAGGTAAAGCAAGGTAACATTGCAATTATTTATTCATTTTTAATTGTTATATAGATCACAGCACAACACGTGGCAACTGTGAAATTCACAAGTGAAGGCCAGGCCACAAACAGATCTCCACTGTTTGATGGTACGAATTATACCTATTGGAAAACACGGATGAGTTTCTTTTTGAAATCACTTGACTTTGATTTATGGTCTATTATTATTGATGGCTATCAAAAGCCACCTCGTATAAATGTTGATAGAGTTTTAGTTGAAAAATCCCATAACAGATATACAGAGGAGGAAAAGAAAAAGGCCAGTCTTGACGCACGTGCTATTAATGCTCTATTTTGTGTTTTAGAAAGAACAGAATTTAATAGGGTGTCTATCTGCACAACGGCTAATGAAGTATGGAAGCTTCTTGAAGTCACACATGAAGGCACGGCTCAAGTCAAAGAATCAAAGGTCAGCAGACTTACTCAATAGTATGAGGTGTTCAAGATGAAGCCCAACGAAACAGTTACTCAGATGTTCGAAAGATTCATGGATATTGTAAATCCTTTGTCCTCCCTAGGCAAAGAGTACAGTAACCATGAAAAGATTCGCAAACTCCTGCGAGCACTTACCAAGAACTGGATTCCAAAGGCTACTACAGTCATTGAAGGGAACGACCTCACAACTATGTCCCTCGAAGTACTCATGGGTAAGCTACTCACTCATGAACTCGAGCATTTACGAGCGCAGGATCCCATCGAAATGGGTTACAAGCGTATCTGGTGTCCCGCCTTTAGGAGGACAGGTCATTACCCGGATTTCTGTATCAGACTATTTGCAGCGTTAAGAAAAGCTGATCCCTAATCCTTTCAAAGAGAAGTGTAACTAAGGATCGAAGTACTTGTACTGAAAGAGTGTTAAAGCAGTGCTCTGCCTTGTTTCCTCTTTCTTTGTGTTTCATCATTATTAAGATTTATTTGCTTTCTCAGCGTTTCCCTGTTCCTCCGTTCGGTTTCCAAGCCCTCGCGTGCTTTCTGTAGTCTAGAGCTATCGTTGTTTGTCTTTCTCTTGGAGCTACAAGATTTTGAAGAGCCTACACCAAAGGAGAAGACAATCGCCTTCAAGGCTCAGCACAAAAAAGCTGCTGAAGGCGACTCAGACAGCAGTGAATCTGATACTGAAGATCAAGCACTTCTAGCAAAAAAATTCAAAAGATTCATGAGATATGAGAAGAGAGCCAAAGAAAACAACAGCAGCAACAACTGGTATCAAGATGATGCTGTCTGCTACGGCTGCAAGAAGAATGGACACATGAAGAAGGATTGTCCTATAAACTCATCATCAAGCAAGAAGAGCAACATGTATGAGAAAGGGAACATGAAGAGATCAACATTCCGGAAGTATGCCAACACCAGCATATGGCATGAAAGTGAAGCAAGCGACTCAGAAGACGAACAATCAGAAGACGCTGCAGACGTATGCTTTATGGCATCCGATCAGGTACCTACTGAACCTGTAGTTGATACATATGATGACTTCACCTTTGAGAAATTAGGAGATGCCTTAAGTGAACTGATAAGTGATTACAGAAAACTGCATAGCAAATATCAGACCTCTAAGAAGGTACTCAAAGAGTACAAAGGTGAAATAGGAAGACTTACCGACCTACTAGCTGAGGTTAGATATAATGTTAGTGAGTCTGGTGAGCTTTCTTCTATCAAGCTCTTATTACACAAGACTACCAAGTCATCTGAAGAGAAAGACAAGGTTATTGACCAACTAAAAGAAGAACTTTCTAAAGAGACGAAAAGTCTTCAATGTGCACAAATCAGAATGGAATCACTCACTTTTGATTATACTAAGTTGTATGACACTTCCAAAAGATTGGAAATTAGGTTAGAAAAACAGCCTAAGACTGCTGCTTCCTACCCTAACACGTGTCACTTACCGAAAAATCGGAACATTTCCAAGCCAAACACTGTCAGACCTAACCCTATCAAACCTTTACCCCAAAAGGTTAAGCCCAAACAGGATTATAGGAATGCTTTCTTCTATACTAGAAAACCTAAACCTACCAACCATACACACCACTCAGCTTTCAACACTCAACATGCACAATGTCATTATTGTGGCCTCATTGGTCATATTTCTTCTGCATGTAGAATCAGAAAGCTTGTTGATTTAAATATTTATGCTTGGATACCAAAAGCTAACATTTCAGGACCCTATAAGAAATGGGTACCAAAAGTTTTATCTGCAAACTGTTTTGTAGGTGGAACACCCTTCACATGCTAAAAGCAAATGGATCCTCGACATCGGTTGTTTACGGCATATGACCGGTGATGCTACATTATTTGCAATACTGTCGAAGAAGAAGAAGGAAGGTTATGTTTCCTTTGGTAATAACTTGAAAGGGTATATCATTGGTATCGGTGATGTTGGTAAGTCTCCCTATCCTGTGATTAAGGATGTCTGTCTGGTTACCGAGTTGAAACATAATCTACTCAGCATAAGTCATTTAGCTGATCATGGTTATGGCATCAACTTTGGCAAAGACAAATGTACTATAGTTGATAGTTCAACTGGTAGTACTATCTTTGAAGGTATCAGGGAAGACAACATATATGTTTTCTATTTGTTGGAAGAAACTAACATTTCAGGTAGATGCTTAATGGCTAAAAATGATGAGAGTCATCTGTGGCATATGAGACTCGGTCACGCAAATATGGACACAATCTCAAGATTATCCACAAAGAAGCTAGTACCCGGTTACATGACATAACATGCAAGAAGGATTCGGTATGTAGCCAATATAAAAAGAACAAAGCTACCAGATCCACATTCAAGTCAGTAAACGCAGTACGTACTACTAGACCTCTACAATTGCTACATATGGACTTATTTGGTCCTAGTAGAGTTGCTAGCCTCGGAGGTAAATTATATGCTTTTGTAATTGTAGATGATTTCTCTAGATACACGTGGGTATACTTTTTGACACGCAAGAATGATGCATTATCCGAATTTGTTGCCTTTTGCAATAAAGTACAGAATAAAAAAGGTTACATGATCACTCGTATTAGAAGCGATCATGGAGGCGAATTCGAAAATGCAGAGTTTGAGCAATTTTGTGACACATACGATTTTATACACGAGTTCTCCTGTCCTAGGACTCCACAACAAAATGGAGTTGTGGAACGTAAGAACAGAACTCTATTCGAAATGGCCAGAGTGATGTTAAACCAGTTTAGTCTACCCAAATATTTTTGGGCTGAAGCTGTCAATACAGCTTGTTTTGTTCTCAATAGAGTTCTAATTCGACCCAAATCGAAGAAGACTCCATTTGAGTTATGGTTTGATAGAATTCCATCAGTTTCATATTTTATAATATTTGGTTGTAAATGCTTTATTCTTAATACAAAAGACAATTTGGGAAAGTTTGACGAAAAGGCCGATGAAGGTATATTTTTAGGTTATGCGGCCAAGAGCAAAGGATACAGAGTCTTCAACAAACGAACCATGATCATCGAAGAATCAATCAACGTCACCTTTGATGAAATAAATTAAATGACTATCGATGACAATGACGAAGATCTAACTGTATCAAGCTCAACACCAGCTGATTCTCAACCAAGCTCAGCACTAGCTGATCTTCCTAGAGAAGATCCAGGAACCAGCTACCTTCAGAGTCTGCCGAAAAGATTAAAATTTACGGCTGATCATCCAAAGGATTTGGTAATTGGTGACATTACCAAAGGTGTAAGTACTCGTACATCCAGTAGAGAGATTGTTTCTAGTGTTGCATTCATTTCACAGCTAGAACCCAAAACTATTGATGAAGCATGTAGTAATAATTTTTGGATAGATGCTATGCAAGAGGAATTAAACCAATTTGAACGGAATCAAGTTTGGGAACTTGTTCCCAAGCCTATTGATCATCCGGTCATTGGCACCCGTTGGGTATTCCGAAATAAACTTAATAAGAATGGTTTAGTAACTCGTAATAAGGCTCGACTCGTAGCTCAAGGATACAATCAGGAAGAAGGTATCGACTACGATGAGACTTATGCCCCAGTTGCGAGATTAGAATCCATTCGCATGTTATGTGCATTTGCATGTTTTCATAATTTCAAACTTTTTCAAATGGACGTCAAGAGTGCATTTTTAAATGGTTTTATAAAAGAAGAAGTTTTTGTAGCACAACCTCCAGGTTTTTACAGATTTTAAAAACCCTGATCATGTTTTCAAGTTGAAGAAAGCTTTATACGGTCTGAAACAAGCCCCTCGTGCTTGGTATGATCGTCTAAGCTCTCTCCTACTTGACAACAGTTTTTTAAAAGGCAAGGTTGACACTACACTTTTTATTAAGTCTTTTAATGGCAAGCTTCTCTTAATACAAGTCTATGTTGATGATATTATATTTGGATCTACTGATAAATCTCTGTGTCAAGAATTTTCTAAGTGTATACAGAATGAGTTTGAGATGAGCATGATGGGAGAGCTGAAATTCTTTCTCGGACTGCAAATCAAACAAACTGACAATGGGACATTCATAAATCAAGCCAAGTACACAAAAGATTTGCTAAAGAAGTTTGATCTGGACAATGTCAAACCTATTGGCACTCCGATGACAACTTCAACAAAGCTTGATATTGATGAACAAGGCAAGCCGGTCGACACACGTAAGTATCGAGGTATGATCGGTAGTTTACTTTATTTAACTGCTAGTCGTCCAGATATTATGTTTAGTGTTTGCCTGTGTGCACGTTTTCAAGCTAATCCAAAGGAATTACGTCTGTGTGCAGTTAAGCGTATCTTTCGATACCTTAAGGGCACTTCTTCTGTTGGCTTATGGTATCCCAAAACTAAGTCCTTTGACCTTATTGGTTGTTCGGATGCAGATTTTTCTGGATGCAAAGTTGATAGAAAAAGTACCAGTGGCACATGTCATTTCTTAGGCAAGGCTTTAGTCTCATGGTTTAGTAAAAAGCAAAATTCTGTAGCCCTATCAACAACAGAGGCTGAGTATATCTCCGCAGAACGTTGTTGTGCTCAGATTTTGTGGATGAAACAAACCCTGGAAGACTATGATTTATTTTACACACATATTCCCATTTTCTGTGATAACACGAGCACTATTAATTTGACTAAGAATCCTGTATGTCACTCTCGTACTAAACATATCGAGATTCGACATCATTTTCTTAGAGATCATCATCAAAACGGAGATATTGACCTTGTGTACATAGATACTGAGAATCAATTAGCTGATATTTTTACAAAATCTCTAGCAGAAGATCGTTTCAATTATTTACGTCGAGAATTAGGAATTTTGGACGTCAATAATGTTAATTAATTTTGTTTTATGATTATATTTCAATACGCAAAAGCTGTGTTAGAAACAAGCCAATAAAGAGTCTGTCAGTCACCACAACTACGGTTGAAGCGAAGCGGTACTTAAGAGTTCCCCGGTGAACCTCCGCCAGCTGGGACAGTACTCCTACAGCTAATCTGAGACAGTCGCTGTGTAACGATATTTAATCCATAAAATAATATTAATTATGTTAATTGAAGGTTGAAATTACTAATCTTTGAATTAAATATTTGAAATAAGCCAATGAAAAAGAAAGTGTTCCAAACCAACCCCAGGCAAATTCGGCCAGAATTCGGACCGAATTCGGCCCGAGTTCGGTTAGGGTATCAGGTTATATAACTAGAACCCGAGAGCCTTTCTTCTTCATTGCTTCTAAATTCCATCGAAACAGCAACAGCAGCCGCGCGAGAGCACCCTAACCCTAGTTCTTCACTACTCCTTCTCTTCCAATCCACGTGGTAAAATCAATCCAAACTTTGGATTCGTGCGGAGTTCGTCGTTCTCTACAATATACTCAAATCTCGAGAGGTATAACTCCGTATTTCTCCTCCATTTATTTTTGTACATATTTCCTTTTTTTGCATAAATGGCACCTAAGGGATTTAACCCCTTCAAGAGGAAGAAGACAACCAATCCTAGTGAGGAAGGTTCATCTTCGAATCCACCCACAGATTCCCTCTTTTTGCCAGTCCAATCTAGCGATGGCACGTTCGACGGGTCTTACTTTCAAACCCTAGACCAAGCCCTTCTGTGGTATGGAGACTTTTCCATGAGATCCATATGCACAGGCGCTCCTATCAAGTGGACTGTGTTTCCAGAACACCGCCCTTACTTTGAGGCATTAGGGTTACAATATTTTATTAAACTTTGTTTCCCCGTAGCAACTAATGCCATTAGACTGTTCTACTGCAATATCATATTAAACACGTTTGACGTAAGTACTCGTGTTGGAGGATTAGATATCAATTTCAATGATGTCCTCTTAGCGGAGATCCTTGGTATTCCCAACGAAGGTGAACCGCTTGTTGATATCACTGAATTTGATTTCCCCGACGGTACGACACTTACTAGTTTCAAAGCTGAACTTTATGCACCTGATAGAGTTCGCTCTGGAAAGTTCAAGGCAAACAACTTGAACTTGTTTAATTATGAATTGCACCGCATCATCTACTCCACTCTCCTTTCGAAGTCTACTTTAAAGGATGATGTCACGTCTCTTGAATTATCTACTATGTATCACATTCTTAAGGGGATTCTATTTTCTGCCCCTAAGACCATTATCCAGATGATGGGACGTTGTCGTGCAAGAGATAGAAATCTCTCTTATGCGATGATTCTCCCACGCATCTTCCAGCGTTTCGACATTGATTTATCAACTTGTACTCAAAATCCTGAGCCCAAGTTTCTCAAGTTATCTCGTCGGAGTATGACTGCTGCTGTTCCTTCTACTGCTCCTGCTACTGCTCCACCTCCTCCACCTCCTCAGCAGTATGCCATGAAATTTGAGGGCATACACCAGCACCTTTCAGATTTGCATGTCTCGATGACAGATATGGCCCGCGAACGTGAGTTCCACGACGTCACTCGTTATCAGGCGATTGCAAATTCTTTCGCTGATCTCCGATTCGCCCAGACTGGACATTCTGCCGGTTCCATTCCTAGAGATCCAGCTTTCTCTGGTTACCGCTGTGAGGATGAGGCTGTTCAAGCCTACTTTCAGCCCGGTAATGCATATGATTGGTATCGTTCTGACCGTGCTCCTCCTCGAGACTATGTCGGTGAGTTTTACACTGGCGCTCCTCCTCACCCTTCTGGCGCGGGTACCTCTGCAGCTGGTCCTTCTGGACATGCTGATGATGCTGATGATGATGATGATGAGGAGTTGTGATATGTTAGTTGATTTTGAGACTTAGATATTATCTACTGTATACTTGGAAATGCTCCGACATTCCAAGTTTTTCTATCTTTCTAGACTTTATTATCAGTATTTCTTTGAAGACTTGTACTGGATTTATTGATGTCTTCTGAACATCTTTTTATCTTTATGAGATGCATAGTTCATGGTTCACATCAGTTTATTTACTTATTTATAGCATTTTTATCTGCTTCTCTATTATAAACTGCCTGTGAAATAATTTTTTGTTTTATTATAAACTGCCTGAGAACAATTACATACCTGTGATGACTTTTTAATTTTCTTTACTATTTTCTTATGTTTCTTCACTGTTTGTTATTTATGCATTGATTGCGAGGGAGTTTCTCTCTTTTGCAATTATTTTGCTAAGTGACAACGGGGGAGAAAAATAAATATCTAACATTCTTTTGAGAATATGCAGGACATGAACAATTTTTGATTTTATTCCAAGCTTAAATGTTATATCATTCATAGTTTGTCAATTATCAAAATGGGAGAGATTGTTGGCCCATTGGTCATATGGTCAAACTGATTTTAGTAATTGATCAAACTCTATCTCGATATATGAAGCTAGTCAGGATATCTCGGACTCTTGGACATGATCAAGAACAGCTATCTACACAGTTCAAGACCGAAGCGATGTTTGCCTGTTCGAGTCTATATTTCTTTAAGCAATATTTTTTTTATTTTATTGAGTCTAGGAATACGTTGTACACCGAGTCGTACTAACAAATAGGCTATTCCAAAATGATTTTAAAATATCTTTTAAAATGTCCTTAGTTTTAAAAAACATTCATATTAACACAAGCTTCAAAAAGGTTTTTCAAAAAGGTTTTTAAAAATCCCTAAAAACTATTTTTTAAAACCTAACCTAACCCTGACAGAACTCGACCAGAGTTCGGTTAGTGGCCGTTTTGATTTTTGAATTCTTCTGAACTTGGTCCTCCTGCAGTTGCGGATTTGACCGAGATTTTCGCATAGAGTTCTGCCCGAATTCTGCCCGAATTCTGCCAGAATTCTGTCTTTGGAACTCCTATAAATAGAGAAGGATTTCGATCATTTTAACTCACTCATTCACTTTCAATCTTCTCTCTATCTAAAGCTTTCAGTCTTTCAAAGAGTTTTTTCGAGCTTTAATTTTCAGATCCCAAGCCAATTACAATCCTCTAGTCGATTTGTCAGTGCGGTGCGGTCTAGAAGTTTCTGAGTGATTGTAATCAGAAGGCTTGATTAGAAGAATACCTCTTCACAATTGAAGTTGGACGAGTTCTTCGCCTCAAAGCTCGCGTTGTAGAAGTTGCAAGGACTTCGTAAGAAAACTTGCGGTTTTGCCAATAGTGGATTCAACTGGTAGCAAGAGTTCTACCGACTGGACTAGTCCTCAACAGAGGAAAACCAGTATACATCGCTGTCTTTGCATTTGCTTTCTTATCTCTGCCTTTACATTATTTAGTTGTGATTATTATTCTGTGATCTTGCTACTAACATTTTTTAATTAGCATTATTCCGCTGCCAACTCTATTCACCCCCCCTCTAGAGTATTGTGCTTTACGATTTCGTTCCTACAATTTTAAGTCCATTCGGATCAAGTCTAGGTCAAGTTTGACCCAAAGTTGACTTTTGTAAACTTGGTCAACTTGCTAGTCAACTATGCCAAGTTAGGCCTATTGGGTCAATCCTAAACTGACTCACTAATCCATAGGCTATATCTAATAGCAAAATCACAAATATATATATATTTATATATATATATATATATATATATATATATATATATATATATATAATATATAAAAAAATATATAAATATAAATATATTGTATTATGTATTGAATGAATGAATGAATGAATATATATATATATATATATATATATATATATATATATATATATATATATATATATATATATATAATGGAAAGAGGGAAAATGAGAGTGTGTGTGTGTGTTGTGTGAGGGATGAGTATGGGGCTGTTGGTATAGGCTGCTGTGGGGGGTCAAAACCTGAGAATAAACTTATCATAATATATATAAATAGATATATACACTATATACACTATATATATATATATATATATATATATATATATATATATATATATATATGTATGTCCGAGCTCTCTAGCCTAGTGGTTTTAGAGCGGACACCCGGAGGGGCCGGCAAGGTTCGAGCCCCCCAATTGTGTGTTTGAGTGTGATTTCAAAAAAAAATAAAATATATATATATATATATATATATATATATATATATATATATATATATATATATATATATATATATATATATATATATATATAAAAGCATCTAACATTGGATATAAAGGATTTATATATATAACATATGTATATATATATAGGCATAGAATGAAAGTAGGGTATATGCTATGTTTGAAGGGGATGTCGAGCAGTCCCAAAACTCACAGAAATCAGTACCTATATAAGCCTATACATATATACTATCATATATATAACAAAGTATATATATAGTTAATATATATATAGAGATACACACAAGGAAACTATATATAACGTATAGATTATATACAAATGAATGTAACCATAGTCTAATCTACAAAATAGCATTCAAAAACTGAACTAAACCTAATCCCAAACTAACAAATCTGAACCAAATACATATATAGACCTATATTCATATGCCATCAATATATATATATATATATATATATATATATATAAAAATATATATATATATATATATTTTATGGTGGTTATGTCACAACTTGTCCTGGTTTTCTTAGTTAGGACACACTTATAGCTGGGTCCTCCCTGTCATGGCTAAAACACTAGCCAAGGCACACCACTGCACTATCCATGCCACGATTTCTAGTCACCTTGTACTCCAATTCCTAACCATGACTAAAGGCCTTAAATAATAACTAATTAATTAATTAAATATTTATAAAAACCAAAACTCGTCATTCAATTCAAATAAATAAAATAAAATAAAATTATTTTTAAAATTTTGGGAAGAGGAGTTTAAATCTACCCACCTTAGAAATAAATTCGTCCTCGAATTTAAGGGCTACTAGGAAAGGCAGACTTGGTAGATTAAGAAAAGGTAGTAGAAATTTATGATAAAAGAAATTGATCAAATAAATAAAATAAAATAAATATAATAGGGAGAAAAGGTTTGAAACTCTAAAAGCTCTAAAATGCTCCCATCTTCAATTTTGAGACAAGTTTGATAAGGAAAATAATCATGAACAAAGTATCGATAAAATCTGCCTTTAACCCCGACAAATAAAATATGTGAATAAATAAATGAATAGAAATTTCTGAAACTCGAGAAAGGGAAATCTAGGGTTAGGGATGTGGAATTGATTTTTGGAATTAGGGATCGGGATTTAGATGGTTGGGGGTTTTGGGAACTAGGGATTTGTCCCAATCAAACCCCAAATCAATCATAAAAATATTATCTAAAATAATAAATATTGTTAAGAATAATTCAGATATTTATAGCTGTATATTTTCCACAAATACAATATCTTCTAAAATAATATAGTAGTAATTTGAATTTAATATAACTCTTAATAAAAATAGTAATTCAAATAATCCTAGAATAAAATCTCTTCTAAAGTTTTACAAATCTCTCATTTTTTAAATATCTAAAATAGAAATATAATAAAATTTATTTTCCGATTTGGAAAAATAATTAACTAAAATAAACTAAATGGAAAATATAAGAAAACGGAGAGTGGGCTTACGACCTACCCACCTTAGAATGATTTACTAAATTTTTTAAAGGACACGATTAGGCACGACTATGAAGAATAATCAAGAAACCAAATTTTTAATTGATATAAATAAAACGACGAATGGTATAATCAAGGGAGTAATATGACTCATGATCTAATTAGTCACGCGTAATCATGGATATGATCAAAATAATAAAGATAATAGACAAAAGGAGAGTGTGATTTGGCACGATCAATATTCGGTCAAATGGTCTAGTTGACAACCTAGTGTTTAAGGATGATTTAAATTGAAATGATTTGGCATGATCCCATTACAGTCAACATGGTCTAGTTACGACCAAATTTCTAAAGAATGATCAAGGTTCTAGATGCAATCTAAACAAGGATATAGTCCCATAGATATAAGTTAAGATACAGTCACGATTTAGGTTAATCATGCAAGTCATCCATGCATGATAAAATTAGAAAGTTGGCACGAACATGAACAAGGTCATAGTTATGATCAAAATGGAATACGAAATTTAACATTAGCAATAATTGATTTGAAATATATGCACGATTATGATTATAGTCAAGAGAGTTTAGTCGTGATCAAATTTGTTTAGGAACGATCACTTAGTTAAGCAAAACTATTTAGGCATGATTATAGAATCAAACATAGGAAAGGATACGAGTTGACTCGATCGAAATATAATAAAAGGAGTCTAGTCATGATCGAAATCGTTCAAGGATGATCAAATCCAAAATCGTTTCGATATGCTTAAAATATTTATCCACAATTATTTAGGCATGAGTTTAGAATCAAAATCTAGATAAGTTTAGGAATCCAGTCAAAATTACATTAAAAGATGACAATCTAAAAAAATAGAAGGATAAGAAAGGAAGGAAGAATTACCGGTTTATTGAGAAGATTGTGACTAGGAATAAGCACAATCAATTTGAAAACTTAATAGTTATATGCCAATAAGATGTAGTCTCTATGGTATTCGAAACTCGTAAACATAGTCGAAGTCATTTTACCGAGAATTTATGCCTCGCCAGTGTACATCTAGCTGCATTAAACCCTTGGTTCCATAACTCAAGCTATGTTACGATAACGAATACTCTATCGACTCTATCTAATCTTGACATAACAACTCAAGGATGAAATTAGACGACCAAGATATAATTTTAATAATGTTCGATCACCCACTCTTACTTGAAATTATTTCAACTTAGGGGTCATGCCACGCCAGTGCGCTGCTGGCTGCAGCGAACCCGTAGTTTCGATAATTCAAATAAGTGACGATAGTGCGCTGCTGTCTTATCATCGAAAGTCATCAAAATTATTCCAACTATATCCCCAAGAATACCAAAGGAGTTTAAAATATCATACAAGTTGATAAAGATAGAAAAAGTGCAAGTATCTGTTCTTCAAGTATAAGATCAGCTTCTTGAAAGGAGAAACAATTGGTTAGGAAGGATAATGATCGAAGTCAAAATAGGTAAAAATCTTATAATCCTTATTTCACGGATATTCAATATTCAACGATTGAGAGGAAACTTTTAAGTACAAAAACTTAACTCGAGATTAATAGACAATTGAGTGAGCAGTTATTTAAAAATAATTCCTTAGGTCCAAGGAAAAGAATATAAGTGATACAAACTTATGATATGGCAATGTTTAGAGTAGGCATAAGATAAAGTTGTAAAAATGATCATGATTAGGAAGAAAATAACCGAAGGCAAAAGAAATATAAACTTAAATTTATATTTCTCTAATATTCAAGATCGAAGGAAAATATGTATAAAGTACTATGTCTACCTATTATGAATATATTTATACACAAATATATATATATATATAGCCTAAGTAAATTCCCAAAATCCCAAAATATCATTCTAAGAGAAGGTTATCCTATTTCCAAGAAAATGTAAATTTAAATAGCAATAATACATATATTATATTTAATATATAATTTACAGAAATTATTCCCAATACTAGAAATGGACAACCAATATATATACACATCTATATATCTACATGGATGATGTTGGTCGCACTACATGACCACCAGGACTTTTGTTGAGTTCGGGCTAGTTTGGAGCAACCAAGTCTTCTAAAAGCCAGTATTCTTAATAATAAGTAATTAAATTATTCCTAGGGTTATGTCACGATTTGGCCTGGTTTTCCTAGTTAGTACCCACCTATGACTCGGCCTCCTCTACCATGGCTAGAACACTAGTCAAAGCACTCGACCACACAATCAGTGCCAAATTTTTTAGTTATCTTGCACTCCAAAACTTAACCGTGACTACGGCCTTCTATAATAAATATTTATAAAATTCTAAAAATCACATTTTAATTCAAACAAAAAAAAAAATAAAAGGATACTTTCCAAACTTTCAGAAAGAGGGGTTACGAATCTACCCACTTTAGAAATACTATCGAATCAGAATACCATAGTGCATCCTTCTATGAAAATTATCTAATAGGATTTAGAATTCGATGAGGCCTATGTAGCAACCTTAACTACCCAACTATCAAATTAAACTAGGGACTCCTAGTCCTAACCATTCTCCTAAAATTGACTTACTCCTAGTTGTGAATGAGCATTTTCTAGTCGCAGGCTCGCAGTAGTACAACTAACATGGTACTACCACGAGTTCGCACAATTTGCAAAAACTAACCTGCATGGGCTACCACAAAAACTTGTTGCGACCCGCACCCGCTTTTCGGATATGAGACGTGTCCAAGCCAGCCTACGTCGCAGAGTCGACGGTAGAACGCTGTCACGGCCATGATGCTCATAATCACATAAATAACATTTATTGCTCATTCACATTTCTAACTTGATTACAACATTTACAACATTTATAATTAAAGAAGATACAAGGTTCTTGCAATTAATGAAAATGATACAAATTCTATCTAATTTCTAGGTTTCTGTCTGCAAGTACACCCGTATCTCCCATGCTAAGTGAAGCCACAACTAAACCTGAAAAATGTTGGTTTCTAGTCAGGAATGAAACAAGCACACAAACCGATGACAAATCGAAAACACAATACAATACACAAGACATGAAAATAACATATGAGAAATGGAAACTAGAAAGTACTGATGTCATGGCAAGCGGTGAAGAAAACAAGAAAAACAAATAAAAGACAACTATCTATGTGTTTTGAAATATCAGTTTCGACATGTGAACGGCTAGAGGGTAAATCCGGCACCCTGCACGTGTCGTGTGCAGTTGCTATTATTCAAGAATAGACATTTTGGGATGGGTAAGGGGTAGTTCACACGTTTACTAAGATATTTTCTCTCCCGACTAGTACTCATGGACTCGAACAAGTCACAAAACATGAAAACATGATAATTATGAAATATAGTAAGTAGAGATCTATGATACTAGTTTTCGTATGACGAGCATGTCAACAAGCAGCAAGACATATGTATAAACATGAATTGTATAAACTACTATGAATCGAAAAGCAATCAGAAAGTGCACTTGCCTGATGTCCTTAGCTGGTGAAACCGATAATACCATACCACTCAGTGAGCCACACAGTCGACACATGCAAAAGTCTCCGGATGCTGAAATAAATATTACTAAAGTTTTTAGAATAGTCAAATTTGCTAGAATTATCTGTTCTTAAGTCCAATTATGGACACAAGGGTAAAACGGTAATTTTGGGCCAAAATAATGTCCGTCATTGGACCCGTTATGCACCAAAAGCGTGTCAGAGTCAATGGTCTCTTAAGTCGTCATACTATATGTCTACAGGTCCAGTTTTCTGATATGAACCCAATCGTATATCCAAAGTTGGATTCCGGCGGGCCGTGCACAAAATTGTCGGTTGAGTCGGATCGTGGGGCCCGCAAAACGGCATTCCGATCAACTGTCTCAGAATCATACCAAACTTGGCATACAGGACAAAAAAATGATACAGTCCTGTTGGCACAAGTTTTGTCTCGATCTAACGAACGTGCATAAAGTAATTAAAAAATTTGCAAATAGGCCGATACGGGGAATTTCGATGGATACGTATCAAATTCGTCACGCACACGCAACCAATTTGAATTCCGTCAAAGCCCACACGTTTGCGAAGTCGATACGCACCCTTCGATGCTTTCGGTTCGCGACCACGTCGTCCGATTTGGCGGGACGTACGTCGTATCGGGACAAATTCTAATTTTTAAACTGTTATTGCAGTTTTTTCTTGATTTTTAGGAACGGATTTCTCTGTATACAATTAATGAAATTCAAAACTACAAAATAGGTTCTAAAGCCCTATATGTTGTCTAAATCCTTGTTAGCAATCATCCGAATAAAATCATATTATACGCAAATTTTTTCCGTATCTTTCATAAACGTATAATACTTGCGTACTTTTGACAGATCCAAATCAGTACATAAATTTTAAAAATGCGAAGTTTTAAACGTATTCTGGATAAATTATTGAAAAATTTGGCACAAAAACATACTAAAAACCTGTTTAATTAATCAAACTTGACAACATATTTAAGAATATGAAGTTTCTAACCTCAATATTTCTATTTTTTGAATATTTGACCAAATTTTTCAACATATTCTATTTGCACTGAGCCGATTTATACTCGTACTTTTGCCGTCCCGAATTTTTTTCGTTTGCCGAATTGCTAACAAGGGTCTAAATTACCCTTCAATTAGTTTTCCTAGACTATCGCTGGATCGGCAATGATTCGCCTTCCAACCGAGGTGTTTTGGACTGATTCACTGTCCTGTTTCGGGAAGTTTTTGTTCGATTTCTCATCAAATTTTCACCGGGTTTTAATCCGTTTTAAATAAAACTAATTAATGGAAGGTGAAGAGGGTCATGTGTAACATACCAGAGTTGACGGAACATAAACAATCGAACGATCGTCGGAAAACAAGGTCGCGTATTCGGCCCCTTGACTGCGAGATTCTGCTGTCGCTGCTCTGCGTTCGGCTATTGCCGTGCACGGTGGTGGTCGGCCGTGCCATGGTGGCGGCATGGAGGCGCGCAGGGTCGGAGAGGTGCTCGGTTAGTTTAGGATTATGGTTTATCGACTCCCCCTCTCTCGATCTATATATACATATATATGGTGAAAGCAGAGTTAGAGGGGGGGGGGGGGGGTCGGCCTGTTGGCCCGCTCGACTGGGGGGTTTATATATTATATATATATATTATATATTAACCATATATATATATATATATATATATATATATATATATATATATAATATATATCTAATTATATCACATATATATATATCCACATATTACATATATAAATAATATACCATACCATATATATATCTATATATATTATATATATATATATATATATATATATATATATTATATATATATATATATAATATATATAAGATTTTTAGAGTATATAATATATATATATATTTTTAGATATATATATATATATATATTATATATATTATATATATATATAAAGATTTTTAGAGTATAGCTAAAACAAATAATTAACTTTTGTTTTTCCACAATTCCTAATATTTATATATATTATTATTATTATTATTTATTTCTTTTGTTTTTACTTTTTCTATATTAACATATATTATATATATGTATATGTAACTACATATACGCATATATTTATATAGATATTACTCCATAAATCCCAAAAAGTCTATTACTAGTTTATTCCTAGTATGGTGCCTTGTCTGTACACACACACACACACACACACTTATATATATGTGCACATATCAATTTTTGTAAAAGTCCTATATGATATTACATACCAAAATATATATATCTATATTTGTTTATATATATAACCCTTATATGATATACTCCTAGAAAATACTACATATAAAATAGCAAGCAATATTTATTATGCTACTCTAAACTAGTAACCAAGTGATTAGTGTATATGTATATTCTATTCTCAAAATAGAATACCTTTAATAGCAATAACACATTTAATATTTATAAACTATCATTTATCTATAAAAGTCATCTACTAGGTCATTAAATTAAATACTACTACACAATGCATGTCTACAAAGACGTCTTGGGATGCACTATATGACTACATAGTTTCAGGCTTGGCTCGGGGCAAATCCGGGCTAAGTTGGTACACCGAGTCTTCGAAGAGTCTGTAATCTAATTAATAAATAATTAAATTATCTATAGTGGTCATGTTACACTTGGCCTGGTTTTCTTAGTTAGGACACACTTATGGCTGGGTCCTCCCTGTCATGGCTAAAACACTAGCCAAGGCAACAACTGCACTATCCGTGCCACGATTTCTAATCACCTTGTACTCCAATTCCTGACCATGACTAAAGGCCTTCAATAATAACTAATTAATTAATTAAATATTTATAAAAACCAAAAATTGCCATCATCAAATAATAAAATAAAATAAAAATTATTTCAAAATTTTGGGAAGAAGAGTTATACAACCCACTCCGTTAAGCGTCGGGCTACCCAAATTGCGAAAAGAAAAGAAAAGAAAAGAAAAGAAATATAATGAGAAACACCTTTGGTCCATTCTGGCACGGATACGCCAACGACCTTCATATAGTTAAGGAACGGTGGCCGATAGTACAGGAACAATAGATCCTGCACGGAGTACTTATAACATGACAGGAAGGAATGAGGTGTAGGAACGAAATCAAAAGCAGAATACTCTAGAGGGGGGGTGAATAGAGTAGGCAACGGAATATTGCAATTAAAAATCTCGTTAGCAGTTAGATCACAGATATAAAAATAATCACAAAGTAAATGACAGAAATAAAGAGTGATCAGAAGGCAAACGCAAACACCGAGATTTATACTGGTTTCTCTCTTGTGAGGACTAGTCCAGTCGGAAGAACTCAAGCTTCCATTGAATCCATTATTAGAAAATCCTGCAAGTTTTCATACGAAGTCCTTGCAACTTCTACAGACGCTAGCTTTGATACGAAGACTCGACCAACTTTAATTATGAAGATTTGTATCTTCAATCAAGCCTCTGATTACAATCGCTCTTGAAACTTTTAGACCGCACCGTACTGGCAAATCGACTAGAGGATTGTAACTGACTTAGATTTGAAAATGGAAGCTTTTTAGAACTCTTTGGAAGAATGTAAGCTCAGGAAGAGAAGAGATTGAAAGTGAATTGGTGATCTGAAATGATCGAAATACTTCTCTATTTATAGTTTTTCCAAAGACAGAACTCTGACAGAATTCGGGCAGAATTCGGACAGAACTCTTTATAACAAACCGTAACTGAAGGATGACCAAGTTCAAAAAACCCAACGTTCACTAACGTTCCAAATGGCCGAACTCTGGCCGAACTCGGCCCGAGTTCTCCTGGGGTTCTGCCAGTTCATTTTTGGAGAAAATAAAGTTTGGCTTTTTGAAAAAATCCTTCAGAAGCTTTTGTAAAAAAGAATATTTTTCAAAAAATGTAGGTCATTTGTAAAAGAATAGGATGTTTTGAAAAAACGTTTTCGGATAGCCTATTTGCCAGTACGACTCGGTGTACAATGTATTCCTAGACTCAATAAAATGAAAATTATATTGCTTAACAGGAAGTGCATTCTGAATGGCAAACGGCTTCAGTCTTGAACATTGTTGATATCCATTGTTGAGCATATCCAAAACGTCGTAGGTAAACTTTGAATTGACTTGCATTGATATCGAGACAGAGTTTGATCAATTATTAAAATCAGGTTTGACCATAACCATGGGCCAACAATCTCCCCCATTTTGATAATTGACAAACCTTGCCGATATAACATCTAAGTTTGGATCAATTCAAAATGTATAAAAAATTGTTTATAACCTGTATTCATGAAGATGTTAGATCTTTTCTCTCCCCGTTGTCACTTAGCAAAATAATTGCAAAAGAGAAAGCTTCCTCGCAATAAATGCATAAGTAACAAACAGTGAAGAAACACAAATAAAATATATAAGAACATTCATCACAGGCATGGTATAAACAGTGAATAAAATAGACCGATATAAAACAACAGACATGGTATTTGTCACAGGCAGTTAATGAAGCATAAAAAAGATAATGCTAGAAGAAAGCTGAAACAAATAAAGTGATGAATAATAAACTAAGCCAAACTGAGGCATAAAAAACTGTCTATGTAAGTTAGATAGCATAACTAAATTAAGAGTACTGATAATATCTTGGAATGTTGGAGCATTTCCAGTAACAAAGACAAAATATCAGTCTCAATATGTACATCATCATCAAACATTCATCCTCATCACCATCATCATCGGCTGTAGCACCAGCATGTCCGAAGTACCAGCTCCAGAAGTATGAGGAGTGGCACCAAATGACTATAGTCTTAGGAAAGAGAAAGGAATCCCCTTAAGAATGTTATAGAGCAGAAAGCTCAAGTACAGTGACATCATCTTTGGAAGTAAAGTGGAATAGATGATGCGATGTAATTCGTAGTTAAATAAGTTCAGTTATTGCCTTGAACTTTCCAAACGAGCACTGCGGGCGCACAAAGCTTATTCTTGAAACTAACGAGAGTCGTACCATCGAGAAAATTGAAATCAGTGATGTCAACGACGGGCACCTTCGTTTGGAATACCAAAGATTTTCCGCTAACATTTTATCAGTAAACTCGATTCTATCCTTCCGACATGTGTTCTCGCGTAAAAGTGTCTAACACATTATAGTAAAATAATCTAATGACATTAGTAGCTATAGGGAATTGTAAAGAACAAAGTGTTGTAACCCTAATGCCTCAAAGTAAGGATGGTGGTCGAGAAAGACAGTCCATTTGATCGGAGATCCAGTACAAATAGTACGCATAATGAAATCGACATACCACACTAGGGCTTGTTCGGAGTTTTGAAGTAAACTCGTCCGATGCACCGTCATCCGATTGGACCGAAGAAAAGAGGGAATCTGTATGCATCTCCGAAGACGATGCCTCTTTACTGGCGTTGGTCTTCTTCCTTTTGAAAGGATTGAATCCCTTAGGCATTCTATCCCAAAATCTAGAAACCCTAACAATTGGAAGTGGAGGAGAGAAGGAATTATACCTTCTAAGAGTTGGATATGCTGTAGAGGACAAAATTCTCCGCACGAATCCAAAGTTTGGACGAAGATCTCCACGCAGATTAGAAAGGAAGGTGGAGACGAACTAGGGTTTAGGGGGCACGACTGCTGCTGTTTGATAATGTTTGGAATAATAAGAAGGGGGCCTCGGGTTCTGACTGGTACATATATATACCCAGCCGAACTCTGGCCGAATTCGGACCGAACTCGGGCCGAATTCGCCAAGGGTTGCCTATATATATATATAATATATATATAATATATATATATATATATATATATATGTAATAAATAATGACCACATCTTTTTTATTAATTCGTTTTAAATGTTTATTTCAGAGTTTAGTAATTTTAAATCTCAAATAATATAACTATATTATTTTTTTAAATTAATATTCTTTACTCAGCATCTCTGTCTCAGATTAGCTGTAGGAGTACTGTCCCAGCTAATAGAGGTTTACCGGAGAACTCTTAAGTACCGCTTCGCTTCGACCGTAGTCGTGGTGACAGACAGACTCTTTTTTAGGCTTGTCTCAAAACAGTTATTTGTATCGAATAAATTAATTAATAAAACAAAATTAATTAATATTATTGATATCTAAAATTCTTAATTTTGACATAAATAATTGAAACAATCTTCCGCTAGAGGTTTGTGAGTATGTCAGCTAATTGATTCTGTGTGTCTATGTATACAAGGTCTATATCTCTATTTTGTTGATGATCTCTAAGAAAGTGATGTCTAATCTCGATATATTTAGTACGAGGGTGACATACTGGATTCTTAGTCAAATTAATAGAACTAGTGTTGTCACAGAAAATGGATATGTGTGTAAAATGTAATCCATAGTCTTCTAAAGTTTGTTTCATCCACAAAATTTGTGCACAACAATGTCCTGCGGCGATATACTCAGCCTCGGTTGTTGATAATGCAACAAAATTTTGTTTTTTACTAACCAAGATACTACAACTTTTTCTAGGAAATGACATGTGCCGCTAGTGCTTTTTCTATCTACTTTGCATCCGGCAAAATCAGCATCAGAATAACCGGTTAGGTCAAATGATGTGGTTTTGGGATACCATAAGCCGACAGAAGAAGTGCCTTTAAGGTATCGGAAGATACGCTTAACTGCGCACAGATGTGATTTCTTAGGATTAGCTTGAAAGCGTGCACATAGAAAAATACTAAATATAATGTATGGTCGACTAGCAGTTAAATACAGTAAGCTACCGATCATACCTCGATACTTACGTATGTCGATAGGTTTGCCTTGTTTATCAATATCAAGCTTGGTTGAAGTCACCATTGGAGTGCTAAGTGGCTTGACTGCTTCCATGTCGAACTTCTTTAATAGATCCTTTGTGTACTTTGCTTGATTTATGAACGTCCCATTGCTGGTTTGCTTGATTTGCAGTCCGAGAAAGAATTTAGCTCTTCCATCATGCTCATCTCAAACCCATTCTGTATACACTTTGAAAATTCTTGACAAAGAGATTCATCAGTAGATCCAAAAATATATCATGTACATAGACTTGAATCAAAAGAATGTTGTTATTCAAAGATTTTATAAACAAAGTAGTGTCAACCTTTCCCTTTAAAAACCCGTTATCAAGTAGAAAAGAGCTTAGACGATCGTACCAAGGACGAGGGGCTTGTTTTAAACCGTATAAGGCTTTCTTCAACTTGAAAACATATTCAGGAAATTTAAAATTAGTAAAACCATGAGGTTGATCTACATAAACTTCTTCTTTTACAAAACCATTTAAAAAAGCACTTTTGACATCCATTTGAAATAATTTAAAATTATAAAAATATGTAAATACACGTAACATGCGAATGGATTCTAATCTCACAACTGGGGCATAAGTCTCATCGTAGTCGATACCTTCTTCTTGATTGTATCCTTGAGCTACGAGTCAAGCCTTATTACGAGTCACTAAACCATTCTTGTTCAGTTTATTTCGGAATACCCATTGGATGCTAATGACTGGATGATCAATGGGCCTTGGGAACAAGTTCCCAAACTTGATTCCGTTCGAATTGGTTTAATTCCTCTTGCATAGCATCTAACCAAAAATTATTACTACATGCTTCTTCAATATTTTTGGGTTCAAACTGCGAAACAAAAGTAACACAAGAAGCTATATCTTTATTAGAGGAACGAGTACTTACACCCTTGGTAATCTCACCAATTACTAAGTCCTTTGGATGATTAGCCAAGAATCTCATCTCTTTTAGTGTAGTCTCAGGATTGCTAGTTCCGGCTTCTTTGCTTGGAGGTTCATCTGATGCTTGATGTGATGGTTTTGCATCTTTGTGTGAAGGTTTTGCAGTAGCTGTACTTGGTGTGATTAAGTCTTCATTGTCATCATCGTCTAAGTGTTGATTTAGCTCATCAAACTTGACATTGATAGATTCTTCGATGATCATGGTTCTTTTGTTGAAGAATCTGTATCCTTTGCTCTTTGCTGCATAACCTAAAAATATACCTTCATCGGCCTTTTCATCAAATTTACTCAAATTGTCTTTAGTATTAAGAATAAAACATTTACAACCAAAAATCTTGAAATATGAAACATTTGGTGTTCTATCAAACCATAGTTCATAGGGAGTCTTCTTCGATATAGGTCGAATTAGAACCCTATTGAGAATATAGCATGCTATATTACAGCTTCAGCCCATAAGTATCTAGGTAAACTAAACTGGTTTAACATTACTCTAGCCATTTCAGATAGAGTTCTGTGCTTACGTTCCATAACTCCATTTTATTGCGGATCCTAGGGCAAGAGAATTCATACAAATAACCGTGTGTGTCACAAAATTGCTTGAATTCTGTATTCTCATATTCGCCGCCATGATCACTACGAATACGAGTAATCATGAATCCTTTTTCATTCTGTACTTTCTTGCAAAAGATGACAAATTCTGATAATGCATCGTTCTTGCGTGCAAGAAAATAAACCCATGTATATCTAAAAAAATCATCTATAATGACAAATGCATGGTCTAAAGTGAGATGTTACAACATCTAGACTACAAATAGGTCTCTATACTAAGGTAGGGTAAGGTCCCGATACTAAAATATCCCAAAAACACACAAAAACACGCAAGTCAATATTAATTATTTAATTAATCAACTGTACAATATGTTTCAATAATTTTTAAGATAGTTATATTATTCTATTTTATATGAATAATATACTAAATTGATCCTTGTTAATTATATAAATTTAATATAAATTTTTTGGAATTTATAATCCAGTGTAAGTATTTATTAAAAATCAGAATACAAGTGTACATTAAAATGAGCTCTGGTTTGGTATTTTTATAAAATACTAAAAGTACTTATTAAATGCTCCAAAAATTATAATAATTAGCTAAATTAATATAGTATTAATATAATTTTTCCCAGATTTTTATAGCATTTAAATATATATAAATTCAAGAACAGCAAGTAACAATAAATAATTAATTATTTAATATTTTTGTCCATGTATTTGAAATTGAACCGAAGTCCAGATACAAGATCCGAAGCCGTGAATCAAGTCCAATAGACTGACTAGACTCCGAATATGTGTAGGCTCACTTGAGTCTGATCAACCCATGCTAGGCTTGGACTCAGAGTGGTCGTTTGCACAAAGTACGTAAATCGTAAATAAATGCGTAATTTAAATACATGGAATTTAAATTACGAAAATTGAAAGCGTACATATTACAGTATAGACACTGTATTTATAAATACGTATTACAGTATAGGCACTGTATTTATTTACATGTTACAGTATAGGCACTGTATTTATATTGACATAAATTTAAATGACATAATTTAAAGGACGAAATTTAAAATACATATTACAGTATAGGCACTGTATTTATATTGACATAAATTTAAATGACATAAATTAAATACATATTACAGTATACGCACTGTATTTATATTGACATAAATTTAAATGACGTAAATTAAATACATATTACAGTATAGGCACTGTATTTATATTGACATAAAAGTAATATAAATTAAATGACTGAATTAAATGACATAATTTAAATGACTGAATTGAAATATATATATAATAAATATATGGGGTGTTTATCAAAAACACAAACAAAACCAATTATATCAATGTCATTTTATCATAATTTATTTAAGGAGAGTTATATATATATATATATATATATATATATATATATATATATATATATATATATATATATTAAAAAAAAAAAAAAATATATATATATATATATATATATATATATATATATATATATATATATATATATATATATATATATATATATATATGCAGAAAAAATATATATATATATATAATATTAATTTAAATATGCAGAAAATGTGTTTTGGACAGAGATAAATTGTATTCATAGTATTTATATGGTAGGTATGTATATTTGTATTTATACAATATTATATACATTATATATATATATATATATATATATATATATATATATATATATATAATATATATATATATATATATATATATATATATATATATATATAATGTAATATATATATATATATATACAAATATAAAATATATATATATATATATATATATATATATATATATATATATATATATATATATATATATATATATATATACAAATATATATCTATTATACAAAACACAAAGGTTTTTGAATCCTAGGGCTGATTGTGCCAAGATAAAGAGTGGTTGGGATTTAATCTTGGTGAATCAAGGTTGTGGGGTTTTATGGGGAATCCAAAGAGTGGGGTTTGCACTCATAATGGTTGTGGATGAGCATTATTGAGAGTGGGGTTTTATGGAGAATGAACATTATTTGGATGAGCATTATTGAGAGTGGAGTTTTATGGGGAATGAGCATTATTGAGAGTGAGATTTATGGGGAATCCAAAGAGTGGGGTTTGCACTCATAATGGTTGTGGATGAGCATTATTGAGAGTGAAATTTTATGGAAAATCCAAAGAAAATTCACATCCAACGTGGTTGGGATTTAATATTTTGATTGGGACCTCATAATTATTATTGTTCGTTTAAAATTGGGGGTCCAAGATTTTGAGAGGGAATACCTTAAATGAACCATGCCCTATGGGCACGGGTTATGACTAGTATATATATATATATATATATATATATATATATATATATATATATATATATATATATATATATATATATATATATATATATATATATATATATATATATATTTTATATATATATATATATATATATATATATATATATATATATATATATATTTTATGACTAGTATATATATATATAATATATATATATATATATATATATATATATATATATATATATAAAATATATATATATATATATATATATATATATATATATATATATATATATACTAGTCATAAAATATATATATATATATATATATATATATATATATATATATATATATATATATATATATATATATATATATGAGGAGGGATAGGCATCCCCTCACTTTTTGCATCCCCATGCATCCCCATGTTCACATCCGTTGGATGTGCTTTAAGTCATCTAATCTTAACCATTGGTAAATCAACGGTTAAGATTAAATGACTTAAAGCACCATCCAACGGTGTAAGTAGGGGGGATGCATGGGGATGCAAAAAGTGTGGGGATCTCTATCCTTCCTCTATATATATATATATATATATATATATATATATATATATATATATATATATATATATATTTCTAATACAAAACAATTCTAATAAAACCCAACACAAAAAGGGGATTCGAACCCAGGTCTCTGGACTGGGGTCTTAAGTTAGCTCGGCTGACCAACAAACCCAACTCGAGAATGTGTCGGGTTCGTGTCGTGGTCTTTCCAGACACGAATTTTCGTATCTAAGAATATGGTCGAGTTCGCCGTGTCGTTCTCGACACGATGGTGGTAAATTCGTGTCATCCCAACACGTGTTTGTGCCGTGTCCTACGTGTCCGAAACTAGGGCTTGAGATTTCTTTGTGTCTGTGTGTCATGATGTGTCGAAACTAGGGGCAAAATGTTCGTCTCGTTGAGACGAACATGTTCATGCCAAGAAATTAACGAATTGATCCAGAAATGGGAGAGTTACATACTTGAACGGTCGGGCGGGCTAGGCCGGCGGCGCTGCGGTGGCCGTGGACGGCGCTGGTCGGCGGCGTTGGGTCGGGCTCGTCGTGCTCGACTCGCTGGTACCCTTGGTCGTCGACGATGGGGTCTAGGCACGAAGAACGGGGGTTCGTCGGAGTTCGGTCGCCGGCGGCGAACTCGTATCAGCAGAGTATCAGAAAAGAGTTTTCTAAATAATTAATTTGAGGATTGAATTAAAATTGATTTTTGAATTGGGATTTTTACATTGGGATGAGAGCCTATTTATAGGAAAATAAAATTAGGACAAATTAACCATGGTCAATTACTAACTTGACCCTAGGGTTAGATTTTTACCGTTTTGCCAAAACGGGGAGAAATACAGCTTTTACGGTAGCAGTTATTTAATTCCAAAAATTCAAATGACGTCCAAACGACTCCAAACAAATCGTAGAAAAATTCTAAAATTAATAGAAAAATATTTAGGACCTAATGGAATCAATTTGGGGCAAATTTGGAATTGTTTTTCATTTATTAAAATTTTGAAAATAGGGGGTTATAAATCTCCCCTCCTTGAAAAATTTCGTCCTCGAAATTTCCAAGGTGACAAGCAAAAGACTACTCTCTCTCGGCTGGTGAATCGAACAGATAAGGGTACTTCTCCCTCATGTCCGACTCCCTCTCCCAAGTGGACTCTCCTGGCGAGTGTCTGCTCCATGCTAGTCTGACTAAGGGGATGACCTTGTTCCTCAGCCTCTTCTCCCTGCGGTCTAATATCTCAACGGGTTGCTCTGCAACTCCAAGGCTCGGTCCGATCTCCAGCTCTGAATGATCCAGTACATGGCTGGGGTCGGAAACGTATCTCCTTGGCTGAGATACGTGGAAGACGTTGTGAACGCCCTCCAGGTTGGGTGGTAGATCAACTCTGTAGGCTACCTCTCCAATCCTGCCGAGTATCTCGAATGGTCCAATGTACCTAGGGCTCAACTTGCCCCCTCGTCCGAACCGGATCGTCCCTCTGGTAGGTGATATCTTCACCAACACTATGTCTCCATCGGCGAACTCCAATGGTCTGCGACTAGCGTCTGCCTAGTACTTCTGCCTGTCCTGAGCAACTCTGAGTCTGTCTCTGATAATCCGGACCTTCTCTGCTGCCTCAGTGATCATCTATGGTCCGAGCATAACTCTGTCGCCGACGTCATCCCAAAAGAGTGGTGTGTGGCATCGCCGTCCATACAATGCCTCAAAGGGTGACATGCCGATGCTGGCTTGGTAGCTGTTGTTGTATGAAAACTCTACCAAGTGAAGATGACTCTCCCATGATCCTCCGAAGTCTAATACGCAAGTCCTCAGCATGTCCTCGAGCGTCTGGATCGTCCTCTCCGACTGTCCGTCATTCTGCGGGTGGTACGCCGTGCTGAATTTGAGTCGGCTGCCCAACTCCTCATGCAAGCTCCGCCAGTAGTGGGATGTGAATCTGTTGTCTCGATCTGATACAATACTCACTGGCACTCCATGCAAATAAACTATCTGCTGCACATACAGCTCTGCCAACTTCTGGGTGGACAGCCCCACCTTGAAGGGTATGAAGTGAGCACACTTCGTCAATCTGTCGACGATCACCCAGATGGCATCCTTCCCTCCTTGGGAACGATGAAGCCCTGAAACGAAGTCCATAGTAATGTGTTCCCATTTCCACTCAGGAATGGGTAAAGGCTGCAATAGACCGGCTGGTCTCTGTCGCTCTGCCTTTACTTGCTGACACACTAGGCACCTCGAGACAAAACGTGCTACGTCCCTCTTCATCCCGTGCCACCAGAGATGCTCCCGCAAGTCATGGTACATCTTGTCGGCACCAGGGTGAATAGAATATTGCGATTGATGCGCCTCCTGCAAGATTGCCTCAATCAGCTCGCCCTTCGGCACGCATAACCGACTGCCGTGCCTCAAAGATCCATCCTCTGCAAGGGTGAAGTCATCAAGCAGTCCAGCTAAAGCCCGATTTCTGAGTCTACGGAGGCTCTCATCTGTACTGAGTCTCCTTGATCTGATCCATCAGACCCGACTGAATATCTAGTGCCATCATCTGCATCTCGGCTCCTGGTAGAATCATCTCGATTCTAAGCTTCTCTAGATCCTCCCGCAAATGTCGGTCCATTCTCATATACCATGCCATCGGATGCCTGCTCAGCGCATCCGCTACTACATTTGCCTTCCCGGGATGGTACTGTAGATCAATGTCGAAGTCCTTCATCAACTCCAACCATCGACGCTGTCTCATGTTCAGCTCCTTCTGCGTGAACACATACTTCAAGCTTTTGTGGTCTGTAAAGATCTCCACTCGCTCTCCGTACAGATAATGCTTCCACAATTTGAGAGCAAATATCACTGCAGCTAACTCCAAGTCGTGAGTAGGATAGTTTCGCTCATGAGTCCATAGTTGCCTAGATGCATAGGCAATCACTTTTCCATGCTGCTGTAGAACGCATCCTAGTCCCTTTCCTGAAGCGTCGCTGTAAATAGTGAAGCCTCCTAGTCCTGATGGTAGTGCAAGAATCGGTGCAGTCGTCAGTCTTCTCTTCAGCTCATCAAATGTTGCCTGGCATGCCTCCGTCCAGATGTACTCCACGTCCTTCCGTGTCAGCTTCGTCATGGACTCGGCTATTCTGGCAAAGTCTTGGACAAACTTTCTGTAATAGCCTGCTAAGCCCAAGAAACTCCTGATCTCTGCTACTGATGTCGGAGCCTTCCACATCTCAATAGCAGCAATCTTCTTGGGGTCCACTGAGATACCATCTCCAGTAACCACATGACCGAGAAACTCCACTCGGTCAATATAGAACTCGCACTTCGACAGCTTTGCATACAGTCTCTCCTTCCGCAGAATCCCGAGAACTGTCCGTAAGTGCTCCTCGTGCTCTTCTAGCGTCTTCGAGTATATCAGGATATCGTCGATAAATACTACGACGAACTTGTCCAGATATTGGTGAAATGTCTTATTCATCAAGTTCATGAAGACAGCTGGCGCATTTGTAAGACCAAATGGCATCACCAAAAACTCGTACTGCCCGTACTTCGTGTTGAACGTCGTCTTCTGGATGTCTTCAGCTCTGACCTTCACATGGTGGTAGCCTGACCTCAAGTCTATCCTGGAGAATATCTTCGCTCCACTCAACTGGTCTCCGAGGCAACGAATATTTGCTCTTGATGGTGATGGAGTTCAACGCCCGGTAGTCAATGTATAACCGAACTGTACCATCCTTCTTCGGCACAAAGAGCACTGGTGCTCCCCATGGTGAAGCGCTGGATCGAATGAAACCTTTGCTCAATAGGTCGTCGATCTGCTCCTTCATCTCTATGGCCTCCTTGGGGTTCACTCTATAGCAAGCCCGGGACACTGGTGATGAGCCCGGTACCAAGTCTATAGTGAACTCCACGTCTCTGTCGGGTGGAAGTCCTGGAAGATCCTCAGGGAATACATCCATAAAGTCCACTACGATGGGATGCGGCGGTGCTTGCTCCTTAACTGCGGTACTATAGCTCATCTCCAAGCTGATCTCTGGCCCGGATCTTTCGATGCTGAATGGTGCAGCTCCCGGGGCACTAAACTGAATGCTACCCTCATGACAGTCTATAACTGCATGAGCATAGCTAAGCCAATCCATTCCCAATACTATGTCGTATCCGGGAAGTGGCATCGCAAAGAAACGTCCCCGAAATTCCCTTCTGGCTACAGTAATCGAGCATCTATAAATAGATCTAATGGGTACTGGCCCGCCCCCTGTCATCACACTAATCGCTCCTTTGGTGGGTGTGGATACTAAATAATGTTTTTGTAAAAACTCTAATGACAGGAAACTATGAGAAGCACCAGAATCAAACAAGCATATGGCGGGAAAAGTATGTAAATGAATTCGACCTGTGATAACGTCGGCCAAATAATCCGGCTCTGGCTCTGGGCCCTGCTCCGGCTCTACTGGCTCCATGGCAAGAGCGTAGGCTCTCCCCTGGGGTCCTCTCTGCTGCTGTTGCTGCTGTCCGAACCTCTGCTGCTGAGTTGGAAGCGGTGGTCCTCTGGCAGGTGGTCTAGTGCCTGGCGTCTTTACTGCTGGACAATCTCGGAGTTGGTGGGTGGAGGACCCATAAGCTAGGCACTGGTTCAGCCTCTTCCTGCAGATGGAAACGTCATGGTCTGGCCTCCTACAGTATGTGCATGTAGCTCCCCTCTGCTGCTGATACTGGCCGGGGGGTCCTCGCCGGTGGTGCCCGCTGCTGCTGATGCTGATGCTGTCCTGGAGGACGGTAAGCCTGATGGTGCTGAGCAGGTGGCTTGGGCTGGAAAGCCTTGCACTTGGACGGTCCATCATGGTGTCCGGTAGCTGGCCTCTTGTAAGACTGAAGGCGCTCCTCTATACCTCGGGCTAGCTCGAGGATCTGATAATAGTCGGTGGTCCCGTTTGCCACCAGCAGTATGCCGATGTCCGGGATCAGACCATGGCAGAATCTGCGTGCCATCTCCTCAGGATCTGCTACTAGACTGGGGACAAAACGGCTCAACCGGCTGAATTCCCCAGCATACTCGTCTACCGAGCGGTTCCCTTGCTGCTGGTTCTGAAACCGCAACCCCATGGCAACTCTGGCGGTAGTCGAGAAAAACTTCTTCTTGAACTGGGTCTTGAACTGCTCCCAGGTCCCTCTGCCCCTCGCAAACATTGGCTCATTTTTGAACCAGATCCCTGCTAAGTCTATCAGCAGGAACCCTACTGCCTCGACTTGAAGGTCACCAGGCAGTCTAGCTCCGAGGAGCTTCCTCTCTATCAAGTCTAGCCAGTCGTCTGCAACTAGAATGCCCTCGGTCCCTCTAAACTCCTTGGGGTTCAATCCCATGAAGTCATTGATGCTCCCAATCCTCTGCTGTGGTGCTGCCGGTGGTGTGGTCAAAGTCCGCTCTGCAGGGCGCTCCATGCTCTGGCGAATGAGGGCAGACTGCTCCTGCTGGGTTGTCAGAAACCCCTGAAGTAATGCAAGAAGCTGGCTTCCGTCGAGAGTGACGGAAGTCTGGGCTGGTATGATAGGAGGTGGGGGTGGTAACACCTGGGCTGACTGGAGGTGTGGTGTGGGAGGAGGGGGTAGTGGTATTACGGTCTGCTGAGTAGGAGATGGTGGTATCTGGGTCTGCTGGGTAGGCGGTAGAATATGAGTCTGGAGGATAGTGGCGTAGGGAGGCATAGGTGGAGGTGGTGGAAGTGCTACAGTGACTGCCATCGGGTCCGTGGGTAGAGTAGAGGGTGCACCGTCATCGATGGACTGGGAAGAACGGGTGATAACCATCTATTGGAAGACAAGTAGACTATAAGGATTTTAAGCAAACAATCATAAACAAAATCTAATTATGATTAACGGGCCTATGCTGTGATGAGTTTTCCTATGTTGTAATCCTAGTAATCCTCTAGGTGTTCTAAATGTTATTCCTGGTGTTATCTAGTTATCTTAAGTTCCTAATTGCAGGCATGCTTGGTACAATAACGTAACCAAAAAACTTAGTCAAAGACCTGCATGGGCCACCACTAAAAATATGTCACGACCCGCTACCCAAATTGTTGGGCCAGGCCGAGCCATGTCCAGCCTACGCTTGGTAAAAGCGTAGTAAGCTGTTCTAGAAGATAGTCAGGATAGTACTAAGTGTGCTAAAGATTATATTTAAAGCATTTTGAGATTGTCACAACACAGCATTTATAGATGAAAGCAAATATGTTTTAAAGTTTAATACACTTCTAAAGTAATAACTGGAGACAAAGTCCAGTAACTAAACAAAGTTGAAATAATTCTAAGTCTAAAGCCGACTGGCAATGTCTAAGCAAGGTTCCCCGCTGGGGCCTCTTCTGGAGCAAAGGCCAGGTCCTCAAAAGCAGCTCCATAAAAAGTATCGTAAAGCATTTCCTCCTCGGAAATCACACCTACAACATTATCCTGTCAGGACGGGAGCAAGTACTTGTACTACAAACATATTATACTGATCATGTGATGGAAAGAAATAAAATAACATAATCATGGCATATCTTGATTTATCCAGTTTTAGATATAGTTTAACATGGCAATATATTTGTTTTAAAACAGTAGTATGTACGTGATCGGTCAATAGATAGTAGGATGTACTGTGGTATATATCAATTTCTGAATTGCACATACGTACATTTAAGGGCATCGGTGTATGTACATACACAAATGTGAGATCAGACATACGACAAAGTTACATATAGAATGTAACAGTGCACGGTAAATACATACGGAGAAGGGGGGCATAATCACGTACTCTACTAACAGTTTCCCCTTAACCCGTTTTATAACATGTGAACGATACTATAAAACATTTCATGTATTGAGAACTAGTAAGAAGCATATGAAGATACTGAGAATCCATATAAAGCATGTAATGATACGACTTGCAGTTTATTCAGAAAGCAGCGTTCTAACATGATTCATTTACAGTTTATTTATCATCGGCAGCAAATAAGTTTGTAGGGGTACTTGCCTTGAGCAAAACAAGAGTAATAGTATGAAGGTACAGATGTCCGGTGTCCTGTAAAAATGATATACAACTCAGCCTCTAAGTTATGATTAAGATTACACTAGTGTTCTGACACGGCTCCTAATAGGGCACTAGCTATGCGAAGCTCTAGTAGTCTAAAGTGAGGTGTTACAACGTCTAAACTAACAAGTAGGTCTCTATACTAAGGTAGGGTAAGGTCCCGATACTAAAATATCCCAAAAACACACAAAAACACACAAGTCAATATTAATTATTTAATTAATCAAACTGTACAATATGTTCCAATAATTTTTAAGATAGTTATATAGTTCTATTTTATATGAAACAATATACTAAATTGATCCTTTTTAATTATAGAAATTTAATATAAATTTTCTAGAATTTATAATCCAGTGTAAGTATTTATTAAAAATCAGAATACAAGTGTACATTGAAAATGAGATCTGGTTTGGTATTTTTATAAAATACTAAAAGTACTTATTAAATGCTGGAAAAATTATAATAAATTAGCTAAATTAACATAGTATTTAAATACAATTTTTCCCAGATTTTTATAGCATTTAAAATATATATATATTCATGAACAGCAAGTAACAATAAATAATTAATTATTTAATATTTTTGTCCATGTATTTGAAATTGAACCGAAGTCCAGATACAGGACCCGAAGCCGTGAATCAAGTCCAATATGACTTGACTAGACCCCGAATATGTGTAGGCTCACTTGAGTCTGATCAACCCATGCTAGGCTTGGACTCAGAGTGGTCGTTTGCACAAAGTACGTAAATCGTAAATAAATGCGTAATTTAAATACATGGAATTTAAATTGCGGAAATTAAAAGCGTACATATTACAGTATAGACACTGTATTTATAAATATATATTACAGTATAGGCACTGTATTTATTTACATATTACAGTATAGGCACTGTATTTATATTGACATAAATTTAAATGACATAATTTAAAGGACGGAATTTAAAATACATATTACAGTATAGGCACTGTATTTATATTGACATAAATTTAAATGACATAAATTAAATACATATTACAGTATAGGCACTGTATTTATATTGACATAAATTTAAATGACGTAAATTAAATATATATTACAGTATAGGCACTGTATTTATATTGACATAAAAGTAATATAAATTAAATGACTGAATTAAATGACATAATTTAAATGACTGAATTGAAATATATATATATATATAATAAATATATGGGGTGTTTATCAAAAACACAAATAAAACCAATTATATCAATGTCATTTTATCATAATTTATTTAAGGAGAGTTTATATATATAAATATGTATTTAAACATATATTTATATATACAAATATATATATATATATATATATATATATATAATATATATATATAATATTAATTTAAATATGCAGAAAATGTGTTTTGGACAGAGATAAATTTTATTCATAGTATTTATATGGTAGGTATGTATATTTGTATTTATACAATATTATATACATTAAGCCCACAATGACTGAATTAAATGACATAATTTAAATGACTGAATTGAAATATATATATATATAATAAATATATGGGGTATTTATCAAAAACACAAATAAAACCAATTATATCAATGTCATTTTATCATAATTTATTTAAGGAGAGTTTATATATATAAATATGTATTTAAACATATATTTATATATACAAATATATATATATATATATATATATATATATATATATATATATATATATATATATATATATATATATATATATATATATATATATATATATATATATTAATTTAAATATGCAAAAAATGTGTTTTGGACAGAGATAAATTTTATTCATAGTATTTATATGGTAGGTATGTATATTTGTATTTATACAATATTATATACAGCAAAGGGGGCACGGTTTTACACTGCAATCGCTAGCCAGTAAGCCCACAATGGCTCGTTGTTTGGAAAGGGGTTTGCTTAAATATATTTTAGAACTGAGGGGTAGTCTTCTTCTTCGTGTCCTGAGTGCGTGGACACTCGGGAATGTGTCGGGTTCGTGTCGTGGTCTTTCCAGACACGAATTTTCGTGTCTAAGAATATGGTCGAGTTCGTCGTGTCGTTCTCGACACGATGGTGGTAAATTCGTGTCATCCCAACACGTGTTTGTGCCGTGTCCTACGTGTCCGAAACTAGGGCTTGAGATTTCTTTGTGTCCGTGTGTCCTGATGTGTCGAAACTAGGGGCAAAATGTTCGTCTCGTGGAGACGAACATGTTCATGCCAAGAAATTAACGAATTGATCCAGAAATGGGAGAGTTACATACTTGAACGCCCGGGCGGGCTAGGCCGACGGCGCTGCGGTGGCCGTGGGCGGCGCTGGTCGGCGGCGTTGGGTCGGGCTCGTCGTGCTCGACTCGCTGGTACCCTTGGTCGTCGACGGTGGGGTCTAGGCGCAAAGAACGGGGGTTCACCGGAGTTCGGTCGCCGGCGGCGAACTCGTATCAGCAGAGTATCAGAAAAGAGTTTTCTAAATAATTAATTTGTGGATTGAATTAAAATTGATTTTTGAATTGGGATTTTTACATTGGGATGAGAGCCTATTTATAGGAAAATAAGATTAGGGCAAATTAACCATGGTCAATTACTAACTTGACCCTAGGGTTAGATTTTTACCGTTTCGCCAAAACGGAGAGAAATACAGCTTTTACGGTAGCAGTTATTTAATTCCAAAAAATTCAAATGACGTCCAAACGACTCCAAACAAATCGCAAAAAAATTCTAAAATTAATAGAAAAATATTTAGGACATAATGGAATCAATTTGGGGCAAATTTGGAATTGTTTTTCATTTATTAAAATTTTGAAAACAGGGGGTTACAACCTCGTCCCTAGTGTGGACTCGCAGGTGATTTCAAATAGTCAACCCTCTGTCACGACCCGTACCCATTTTTTTTTAAACGGATATGAGACGTGTCCAAGCCAGCCTACATCGCAGTGTCGGCAGTAGAACGCTGTCACGACCATGAAGATCAAAATCACAAATAATGCTCATTCACATAATTAATTTAATTTACAATGATCACAAGTTTTACGTTTGTAGAAAAATATAAACTTGTACAAATAAATGAATGACTACAACTCAACTATCTATCTAGTCTCTAGGCTTTTGTCTGCAAGTATTCTCGTACTCCCCAAGCTAAGTGAATCCACGGCTAACCTGAAAATATTGGTTTCCAGTCAGGAATGGAACGAGCACAATTCACTGAATGCAATTTCAAATAAAGAAGATGACTATAAAACAAAGGTTAGACATCAATTATGAGTTTTGAAAATAAACAGGAAAAATAAAAAACCAATAGTAAATAAATAGACACAACAGACTTTCCCCAACTGCTAGAAGTACCTTTGATATGTGATCGGTCTCGGGACAGTTATGCGACACGGTCTAAAGTTACACGGTCTACAGTTACACGGTCTACAATTATACGGTCTACAGTTACACGGTCTACAGAAAATATTGCAGTAAAGAAACACTGTCTACAAAATAGTGATCATGATCTACACAGTTTAAATGCAGTAATAATCACGGTCTACACTGTCTACTTTACAATAAATAAATCACTGTCTACACTGTCTACAAGAAATAAATAAATGCAACGCGGTCTATACTGTCTACAAGAAATAAATAAATGCAATACGGTCTACACGGTCTACACGGTCTAAGGTCAGATCACACATCCTTGGTACTTCTCATTCCCGACTCAACAATTTATAATAGAAAATAATTACACAACCAATGGCCAACCAATGAAATATAGTGAAAATCAATATCGAAATGCAGACAATAAACTGTACTCGCCTGTGGTCCTATGCTGGTGAAACCGATGATCCAAATCACTCAATGTGCCACAATAGTCAAAACCCGTACAACAGTCCCCGGATGCTGAAATAGACAATACCAATGATCTCAGAATAGTTAATTTAGCTAGGATAGCCTGTCCATAAGTCCAATTCTGGACACAGGGGTAAAACGGTAATTTCGGGCCAAAACGATGTCCGCCGTTGGACCCGCTTTGCACCGAAAAGCGTGCCAGGGTCAACGGTCTCTAAAGTCGTCAAACTACATGTCTACGGATCCAGTTTTTCGATACGAACCCAACCGTATGTCCAAAGTTGGATTTTGGCGGGCCGTGCACAAAATCGCCCGTTGAGTGGGACCGTGGGGCCCGCAAAACGACGTCGGATTCAACTGTCTCAGAATTGGACCAAACTTGGCATACAGGACCAGAAAAATGATACGGTCCTGTCGGCACAAGTTTCGTCTCGATCTGACGAACGTGCACAAAGTAATCGAGAAATTTGCAAAATATACGATACGGGGAATTTCGACGGATACGCATCAAATTCGTCACGCACACGCGACCAATTTGAATTCTGTCAAAGCCCACACGACCAAGAAGCTGTTACGCAGCTTTTGATCCTTTCGGTTCGCGACCACGTCGCCCGGAATGACGGGACGCACGTCGTGTGGAAGAAATTTCTATTTTTTGAAACTGGTTTTCGTCAAAGTTCGGGATCCGATTTCTCGGCGCGTGGTCGATGAATTCGACTTCCGCAAATTGGGTCGTGGAGCCCTATATGTTGTCTGTAATTGCCTTTGATTAGTTTTCTGAAAACCCTATTATACAGATCATAAAACATCTTCCAAGTTGAGTCTTTGGGACGGGTTCCTGCTCTGTTTCGGACAGATTTTTTCGTCGACTTCACGTCGATTTATCGGACAATATGGTTCGCGTAACCTAAAACTAATTAGAGAAAATTGAAGTCGGTTAGGTTCTGGTCGTACCTGAGCAAACGGTCCGACGTTTCGTCGACCGAGGAGGGAGAAAACTTCGCGCGAAGTTGGGTGTTTGGTGGCTGTGTTCTCGCGCTATGCTGCCAACCCGCACGCGCGGTTGGTTCCAGGCGGCGCTCCGACCGACTCTGGTCGCCGTGGCGGCGGCGGACGGCGCGCCCAGGTCGGAGAGGGTGGCGTGCGGGTTGCGGCGTGGGTATCGAGCATTCATCTAGGGTTTCGACGTTCTCATTTGATATATATACGGATGTATATTTATATGTCGGCTGAGGATGGTTTCAAAGGCTCAGGGAGCTCTCGGGTTTCCTTGGGTTGGTTACTGTTTGTTGTGGGGAAGGGTTCGCCTAGGCCCGATAGCTGGTTTGGGCTCGGGACCGGCCTTGGTGAGCTGGCTCTAAGCTTGCTGAGAAACCTTATACGGTTTGGGGCCCTGCGCTTAAGCTCGGGTCGGGGAAGCTACTGCTTCAATTCTCTTTATACAAGTGCTGTTGCTTCCCTCTCTATACTATATATATATATATTATATACACATATATATATATATATATATATATATATATATATATATATATATATATATATATATATATATATATATATATATATATATATATAAAATATATATATATATATATATATATATATATATATATATATATATATATATATATATATATATATATATATTCATCAATCCCTATATCCTATATCCTATATATATATATATATATATATATATATATATATATATATATATATATATAGATATATATATATATATATACTTATATATTATTTATCCATATTTTCTATATATACTTATATAATACCCTCCATAAGATTTTAAATAAAAATCCCAATATATTCTATTATAGGGCCTATTAATAATAAACGAATATATACATATATATATCACGTTCATTTGACAAATACAATATCACCAAGAATAATAATAAAATTATATAATACTAACCTTGATAATAAAATAATAATAATAATACCGAAATTCAATAAGTCAATAATTAATTATTTACAAAATCTAAAAATATCACCATTTAAATAAAATAAATAATAATAAAAATATTTCAAAATTTCGGGAAGGGGAGCTACAAATCTACCCACCTTAAAATAATTTCGTCCTCGAAATTCTAATTCATAACTTTTTTTAAAAATCAAAAGGAAGTCCACTATTACCTTAATCTCCGAAATTTTAATTCTTCAAACATTTTATAGCTGTCTCTAGCCATTTTATAATTTCGAATACTTGGGGACTTCTACCCACCTTTTGGTCACACTACTCCTCAAAACATGGTCACAAAAATCTTATAATCCTCTAACTAGTGGCTAATAACTCTTCCAAAAATATCTAGGACATATGGTATCTATAATCCCTCATATCCATCAAGCAACCCAAAATTTAACAAACAACGAATTACCCCAGTGGCTAAAATATATATTGATAAAATCTTAATAAGCATGACAATTCGTCGTTCTGCAATAGGCAAGACAGGAAGATAAGGACGAATAATTGAGAGCAACTATAAAGTTTCAAAAGCGGTAGAGAATATCCAATAATGCAGATAGGAAGAAAGTTTATGAACCGTTGACTTATTTGCTAGATTGGATTACTCTAGTCTAGTCAATTGCTAAATCGAAAAACCCTTCGCTTCTTAGAGGGTCTTACAATCCATGCAATACGAAAATTTCGTTTCTGCCATTCTAAACAAGGTTTCACAAAAGAACAGAATTTGGAAAACCAAGGTTGTGATATATTCTGTGGTTATTTAAACACATAAGCAAGGAATAAAATTGTAATGGAAGATCGTATCGTGACTTCTAGGTAGATGGAATATGGTTTACGGATGGCATCACATCCTAAGAGGTGGAGACCACATAATAGGTATAGGGTCTGATTTCAAAATAGTTCAGTTCTATAGTCCAAATATGGTGGTATGTCTGGATGGATTTTACTGAGTTTTAATGGGTTCCCTGATTGGACAGCAATCGTTGGTTGGATGATCCTTGGATTTCAATCTACATTGGCTGGACAAGATTCCAATGATAAAACTATCCCTACTAGATTGGGGTGACCTGGAATAGGTTTCAACCCAAGGGGTTGAGCTAGTTGCTAGTCGAAAAGTATACTGGTATCATGGTATGGGTTATAGTCGGTCATTCTAACCTGAAAGTCGTAGCACAAAAATAGAGTACAAGGGGACGGGTTTGAGTGGGACATGATATGCCTAGATGAAGGTGGACTCGTCTAGATCTTGCATATAAAATTTGTTGGAAGGTAATAGCTAGTCTCGTGCTCCGAATATCAATGACACGACCGAGGACACAAAATGATCTAAATGAAAAGTAGGAGCCCAAGGGCACTAATCATCATCCTACTGGAAGTTATTCTAATCACTCGGAAATCCTGATATATCCTAAAATTTTAGAAGGCTTATAGTCTACCCACCTTAGAAGCTAGGACAGGATTTTAGGAATACTGAAGCCAGAAGAATTTCAAAAGTCCGGATATTGTACCTTGACTCTTGTTAATAAAGAATAAGGCACGGCATATGGGATACGGTAGATATAAGTCAAGTCAAGGGTCGTTTCTCAATAAACAGAAAACGAGTGCGTGTGCAATGACACGTGGTCGATAAAATAAGATGACCTACTCGTCCACAGTATACATGAGTTGTCGACGGGGTAACTAACTCTAAGGCACATCATATGAAAAGATTTCTAACAACTGAGTCGTGAAACTTTAGTTGTGTCAAACCTGTCAGACTATGGTCATAAGGGTTCTAGTAGTATGGGCAACAGTGATCATGCATTACTGTTGACAACTGGCAGATCATAATATGACAGGGTATTTAAGCTATGGTATTGGCTAGGCTAGTGACTGCGGTGTTCCAACACTAGTTAGGTCTTAATAATAAGACTTACATAACTAGAGCAATATTTGTTGGAAATCAATCTTGGGATGAGTGTCACGGTAAATGATTACCCTATTGTCCACTCATCTCATGTCTTACTGTGGCTTCGGTCGAGAAAGGGTTGGTTCAAGGCTTAAGGGTTGCTAGTTAAGGCAAGCTTCCAGCAATAATTAGAGACTCGCAACCTTTGGTCTCTAAATAATAGGTAGTCTCCTAGGTAGGCATTTCGACTAAGGGTAAAACCCTAATCATTCTCAAATTTGAATGGCTAGAAGGTCTCAATAGCAGTTTTGGGTCAAGAGGAGAACGAGTAACTCAATCACATGGCTGGCCGATGATAACTACACTTGTGTATACAACTACCATAGCCGTGGGGATACTCGGTATCTTTCTACCAATTACGAGCTTCTGTCTTTCCAAATCAGTGAAAGACAAAAACAATAAAGAGTTCAAGAAGGATGTCACTGAATACAATCACGTGATTCATAGGCGAACGTATAATTCAAGAGAAATTGTCAAGCATTCGCAGATCAGATCATAGATACCTCGATATCTCAATCCACGTAGGATAATTAAATGAAGTGCGAACCAAAATGCATCATGGTTGATCAGACCATAATACACTGATTCTGATTAGACAATATGTTAGCAGACGTCCCCAATAAACATATGTCTTGAATCAAGCTCGATAAAGGAGCAAGCTTGCAAAAACTAAGCTATAATAGCAGCATTGGTCAAAGTAGTCAAGATACAAGTACGCGAGATTTTTGAAAAGAGGCACAAGTAGTTCGAGTTTAGAGAGAATCAAAACTTACCTGGTGTTCTTGCTTATACAATCAATCCTACTATACTCTATTCACAAGGACCACATAATGCTAGTTTGGGAGACATGCTACTCAACTTACAGATCTTCCACTAATATCGGCTTTGGATCTTATGGGACATGCATGGCATTGTCCTATCCTCTATGGTATCCCAAACTTGTAATCATGTTTGAAGTCATTTCACCGCGGATTACGCCTCGCCCGCATACTCTGGCTGTGGTAACCCTTGGTTTCGTAACTCAACATGATACCAAATCGAACACTTCTTAACTCTATCCAATATTGGCTCAAGGGTATCTACGATCAAGAGAGGACCACTAGCCATAGTTTTGGCAATATCCCATCACCTATATTTTCTTAAAATAATTTCACCTCTAGGGGTTGTGTCTCGCCAGTGCGCTGCTGGCTGTAGTGTTTCCATAGTCTTCCAAAATTCAATTAAAGGCGACAGTGCGCTGCTGTCCTGCCAGTATGAGTTAACTAACATTCCCGTAACTATATCTGTAAATAAATCCCCGAGCTTCTAGAGATTCAAACAAGTTGACTGTGAAATAAGGCATAAATATTTGCCCTATCAACCCTAAAATAAAAGATTGAGCGGGGAGGAAATAACCGAAGACAAAAGATATACAAACATTTTAATGTCTATTCCTTGTGTATTCAAATATTGAGGAAAACTTTGAACCGAAACTAACTCGAGGTCCCTATGGGAATAACAATAATCAGAATTTATACAAAATGTTAATTCCTAGGGCAAATAGAAACTAAATAGGCAGTTCAACTAAGATATGAGGATGATATCTAAGAGGCAAGAGAATGAATTGAATAATCTATCAAGGCTAGATCATTAATTCTACGAAGCCCTGCCTTACCAAGGGAATAATCTATCCAAATTAGATTACATCGTCATATCAAGAGATAATAATGTACCTATGGGGATCTGCTAAACTATCAAAATTTATAACTTTCTATCTACATTGCATGACCTAGACTACCCATCGGTAAATTTGTATAAGGGACTCCTAGTCCTAGTCATTCTCGTAAATTAAATTAATTTCTAATTCGTGAATGAGCATTTCTAGTCGCAGGCTCGCAATAGTACGACTAACTTAAGTACTATCACGAGTTCGCATGATTTGCAAAGACTGACCTGCATGGGCCACCACAAAAACTTGTCACGACCCGCACCCATTTTTTTTTTAAACGGATACGAGACGTGTCCAAGCCAGCCTACGCCGCAGTGTCGGCGGTAGAACGCTGTCACGGCCATGAAGATCAAAATCACAAATAATGCTCATTCACATAATTAATTTAATTTACAATGATCACAAGTTTTATATTTGTAAAAAATATAAACTTGTACAAATAAATGAATGACTACAACTCAACTATCTATCTAGTCTCTAGGCTTTTGTCTACAAGTATTCCCGTCACTTTCCAAGCTAAGTGAATCCACGGCTAACCTGAAAATGATGGTTTCCAGTCAGGAATGGAACGAGCACAATTCACTGAATATAATTTCAAATAAAGAAGATGACTATAAAACAAAGGTTAGACATCAATTATGAGTTTTGAAAATAAACAGGAAATACAGAAAACCAATAGTAAATAAATAGACACAACAGACTTTCCCCAACTACTAGAAGTACCTTTGATATGTGATTGGTCTCGGGACAGTTATGCGACACGGTCTACACGGTCTAAAGTTACACGGTCTACAGTTACACAGTCTACAATTACACGGTCTACAGTTACACGGTCTACAGTTACACGGTCTACAGAAAATATTGCAGTAAAGAAATACTGTCTACAAAATAGTAATCATGATCTACACAGTTTAAATGCAGTAATAATCACGGTCTACACTGTCTACTTTACAATAAATAAATCACTGTCTACACTGTCTACAAGAAATAAATAAATGCAACGCGGTCTACACTGTCTACAAGAAATAAATAAATGCAACACGGTCTACACGGTCTAAGGTCAGATCACACATCCTTGGTACTTCTCATTCCCGACTCAACAATTTATAATAGAAAATAATCACACAACCAATGACCAACCAATGAAATATAGTGAAAATCAATATCGAAATGCAGACAATAAACTGTACTCGCCTGTGGTCCTGTGCTGGTGAAACCGATGATCCAAATCACTCAATGTGCCACAATAGTCAAAACCCGTACAACAGTCCCCAGATGCTGAAATAGACAATACTAATGATCTCAGAATAGTCAATTTAGCTAGGATTGCCTGTCCTTAAGTCCAATTCTGGACACAGGGGCAAAACGGTAATTTCGGGCCAAAACGATGTCCGCCGTTGGACCCGCTTTGCACCGAAAAGTGTGCCAGGGTCAACGATCTCTAAAGTCATCGAACTACATGCCTATGGATCCAATTTTTCGATACAAACCCAACTGTATGTCCAAAGTTGGATTTCGGCGGACCGTACACAAAATTGCCCGTTGAGTGGGACCGTGGGGCCCGCAAAACGACGTCGGATTCAACTGTCTCAGAATTGGACCAAACTTGGCATACAGGACCAGAAAATGATACGGTCCTGTCGGCACAAGTTTTGTCTCGATCTGACGAACGTGCACAAAGTAATCGAGAAATTTGCAAAATGCACGATACGGGGAATTTCGACGGATACGCATCAAATTCGTCGCGCACACGCGACCAATTTGAATTCCGTTAAAGCCTACACGACCACGAAGCTGTTACGCAGCTTTTGATCCTTTCGGTTCGCGACCACGTCGCCCGGAATGACGGGACGCACGTCGTGTGGAAGAAATTTCTAGTTTTTGAAACAGGTTTTCGTCAAAGTTCGGGATCCGATTTCTCGGCGCGTGGTCGATGAATTCGACTTCTGCGAATTGGGTCATGGAGCCCTATATGTTGTCTGTAATTGCCTTTGATTAGTTTTCTAAAAAACCTATTATACAGATCATAAAACATCTTCCAAGTTGGGTCTTTGGAATGGGTTCCTGTTCTGTTTCGGACAGATTTTTCCGTCGACTTCACGTCGATTTATCGGACAATATGGTTCGCGTAACCTAAAACTAATTAGAGAAAATTGAAGTCGGTTAGGTTGTGGTCGTACCTGAGCAAACGGTCCGACGTTTCGTCGACCGAGGAGGGAGAAAACTTCGCGCGAAGTTGGGTGTTTGGTGGCTGTGTTCTCGCGCTTTGCTGCCAACCCGCGCGTGCGGTTGGTTCCAGGCGGCGCTCCGGCCGACTCTGGTCGCCATGGCGGCAGCGGACGGCGCGCCCAGGTCGGAGAGGGTGGCGTGCGGGTTGCGGCGTGGGTATCGAGCATTCATCTAGGGTTTTGACGTTCTCATTTGATATATATACGGATGTATATTTATATGTCGGCTGAGGATGGTTTCAAAGGCTCGGGGAGCTCTCGGGTTTCCTTGGGTTGGTTACTGTTTGTTGTGGGGAAGGGTTCGCCTAGGCCCGATAGCTGGTTTGGGCTCGGGACCGGCCTTGGTGAGCTGGCTCTAAGCTTGCTGAGAAAACCTTATGCGGTTTGGGGCCCTGCGCTTAAGCTCGGGTCGGGGAAGCTACTGCTTCAATTCTCTTTATACAAGTGCTGTTGCTTCCCTCTCTATGCTATATATATATATATATTATATATATATATATATATATATATATATATATATATATATATATAAAATAAATATATATATATATATATATATATATATATATATTTTATATATATATATATATATATATATATATATATATATATATATATATATATATATATATTTATTTATTTATTTATTTATTTATTTATTTTATATATATATTATATATATATATATATATATATATATATATATATATATATATATATATATATATATAGATATATATATATATATATATATATATATATATCCTATATATATTCATATATATATATGAATATATATATATCCGATATATATAGGATATATATATATTCATATATATATATGAATATATATATAGGATATAGGGATTGATGAATATATATATATATATATATATATATATATATATATATATATATATTATATATATATATATATATATATATATATATATATATATTCATCAATCCCTATATATATATATATATATATATATATATATATATATAAAATATATATATATATATATATATATATATATATATATATATATTATATATTTATATACTTATATATTATTTATCCATATTTTCTATATATATACTTATATAATACCCTCCATAAGATTTTAAATAAAAATCCCAATATATTCTATTATAGGGCCTATTAATAATAAACGAATATATACATATATATATCACGTTCATTTGACAAATACAATATCACCAAGAATAATAATAAAATTATATAATACTAACCTTGATAATAAAATAATAATAATAATACCGAAATTCAATAAGCCAATAATTAATTATTTACAAAATCTAAAAATATCACCATTTAAATAAAATAAATAATAATAAAAATATTTCAAAATTTCGGTAAGGGAAGCTACACCCTCGCACCTACTATGGACTCACATATTTAGAAAATCAAAAATAGGAGATAGCAGTTCAGTTATAACACACTCATTCTATGATACGACTCAATCAAGCATATGTAAGAAATAGGTCCAATATGAACTACAAGATCATCCGTGAATCCAGGACTATATATCAATGAGGCAACTAAACTAGTATACATGATATGAGAAAACTTATATCAGCAATCAATCAGAAGAAACTGGATAATGAAAGGAATAAGCATGTAAATAAAACTGTAAAGAAAGGCAAGGTATATTTGCCTACAAAGCCATCCAAATTTGTGTTGAGGCAAGAACTCGAAGGTCAGTCCTCACGTCCTAGATATTTGTTCATGAGATGAAATACGTTATTGAACAATCTATATTTTATCTATTCATATATTGTCTAAAATTTATATTCTCCTATATATTGATATACATATACCTAGAATTTACTGGAAATTGCTGAGATACCTACTTTCGGGGTAGGTGTTTATGAAAAATCCACCCACATGGTGATTTTATGAAATACCCAACATTACGTATTTTCACGTTAAATATTTCAACATTCCCTTTAAATGCTCTGTATTTACAAATTTACTATTTTGATAATACCATAGCTACCCCTTCGCACAAATTTGGTCATATATATGTATTTGAATTCACAAACTCAGATTTTGATTGCGATTTTCGTCTTCTTCTTCTTTTTCACGAGAGATTTGAATTCCATTGCTCTCATTTTCAGCAGAAATTGTAAAGATTGTTCGTAGTTCACTGTGCTTTTCTTCAGTCGAACTCCGATCATCGCTCATCGCTCATCGCTCATCATCATCATCATCATCATCATCGTGGAAAGATTTGAAGTTTTTCGATGATTAGGTCCTTTTTAATGGCTTTATTCTACAACGATTCAACTTGTTTCTAAAGCTCGTTTTTTCATTCCTGAGCCTTTTATTTGTCTCTTTGAGCTTCTCGGTGGTTTGTACTGATATAAAACAAACAATAATGAAAAGTAATATATCAATCAATATATACTTTAAAAAAAAAAAGAAAAAAAGATCATTCTCCATAATCTTAACATGGGGAATGGTCACTCTCCGTGATTTTAACACGGAAAATGGTCATTCTACATAATTTTACAACGGAGAATAACCATTCTTCGTAAGTTCAACATGGAGAATGATTATTCTCCTGTATGTTAACACGGGAATGGCCATTCTCCGTGATCTTATCACGGGAAATGGCCATTCTTCATAATTTTAACACGGAAAATAGCCGTTCTACGTAAATTTACAACGAAGAATGGCCATTATTCATGATTTTAACACGGAGAACGATTATTCTCCTGCATGTTAACACGGGAATAGCCATTCTCCGTGATTTTAACACAAAAATGGCCATTTTTGTGATTTACAACGGGAAATGGCCATTTCCCGTGATTTTAGCACGAAGAATGTTCATTCTTCTGCATTCTAACACGGAGAATCGCTATTCTCCTACAGGCCATTCTTCGTCATTTTAACATAGAGAATAGAAATTTTTTGTGATTTTAACACAGTGAATGACCATTCTTATTCATTTTAACACGATGAATGACCATTCTCTGTAATTTTAGCACGAAGAATGGCAATTCTCCATTATTTTAATACAGCGAATGACCATTCTCCTGTATTTTAACATGGAAAATGGTCATTCTCTGTCATTTTAACATGAAAAATGGTAATTCTTTGTCAATTTAACACGAGGAAAGGCCATTCTTCGTGTTTTTAACACAGAGAATGTCAATTCTCCATAATTTTAACACGAAGAATGACAAAAAGCTCTTAATTCTCTTCACATCAGCTCTCTCTCTTCTCTAACTTGGGTTCCAGTTGATGCTGATGCTGATGATGAAGTAGGGTTCCAGTTGATGCTGATGCTGATGATGAATTGGAGTTCCAGTTGACGCTGTTGATGATGATGAAGTGGGGTTCCAATTGATGCTGATGATGATGATGAAGTGGGAAATGATGATGACGACGTGGTGTGAAGATTGCGAATGGAGAGTCACTGACGAGTTTTTGAAGTAAGGTTTGAAGATTTTGGAGAAGAAAATCTAGATTCAAAAGTGAGCATCGTATGGAAGAAAAGGAAGAATCGAACCATTTTTTTTTGAAGAGTAGGTTTTGTGGGTGTTTTTAATAAATTAGAAGGGCAAAAAGGTCATTATGCACCCTTTATATATTTTTCGCTAATTCTGGGCATGCGATAAAATATTATTTTGCGGTGGGTTTTTTCATAGAACTTTTACGATTTTTGGGCATTTGATAAATTTTCCCTAGAATTTAATCTTAGCTGAATTATAAACCAAGTACATTTCTACTAAAGTGACTTGAGTGTATATAAACGACGGCACCATTCTACCACGGATATAAACGACGGCCGATCTCGTGGCCCGTCGTGCGGCGTCCAATGGACGTCGGAAAGATGTCGTAAGGGGGTCGTACGCATAGAACGGGTGGCTGGGCGAAACCGGCTGTCGTAGGCGTCATGAAGACGTCGGGGGCGCCTTCGGCGTCGTGGGCTAAGCGATGCATTGAGTTGCTGGCATCGAAAGACGTCGGCCGTCCCGTGAGGCTCTGGAGCGTGCGGAGTGCGCGAAGCGTACGTGCTGGGCAATGATGAAAAAGCTAGTGCGGACAGGATCCGCACGCAGGCTCGGACTTAATATGAGGCCCATGAGGCAAGGGCCTCACGCCCAAAATTTTAAAGGGCACCAAATTTTTTTTTTCTTTAGTATATACAATATATAGCTTAATCTATGGTAGTTGATCCTGGCCCGATGTATATATAAGTTGCAAATGACCCAAAAAAAGCCCAATGGATCAAAAATATTTTCTAGGTAAGGAATTCTTTTTTAGGTTTTTTAAGAAGGTGGCCAGCTGGTCTTTGCTCTTCTTTTTTTGTTCCAATAAACAAAGTTACCAGTTCTACGAACCGAATAGGATTGGCTAATTTGGCTGCTTTGCTTCAAGCAAGAAAAAGAGCATGTTCTTTTTCTTTTTCGTTTTTTCCCTTCCATCCAAGGTGACGGGTGAGTGAGGTGAGTCTCTTTTTATTTTATTTTATTATAATATAGCTTAATCTTCACCATGTATATATATGTTCTTATTGTTGTTGTAGGTTATATTTTTTTAATGATTAGATTTATAATTTATTAATATATTTTTTAGAATATTGATGATTCTAATTGTTTGTTTTTTGTAATTTATTAATATATTTTTTCCTCCAAATATGTCCTCTAATTGTATTTTTTTGTATTTTTTTAGAGAAAACTCTTGTGGCCGACTCTTGGAGTTCCTAAAAGATCTACCGAGTACCGTCCTACTGAAATCAGTCCTTCTACATAAGGTGAGCTTTACAATTTATTAGTATTTTTTTATAAATTGTTGTTGGTTATCTTTAATTTTTTATTTGTGAATCTGTGATTGACTAATTTGTTAGAAAATATATTTTAGCAGTTTGATTACAAAATTATTCATATTAAGATTGAAATAAACTAATAGAGAAACTGAGAAAGAAAATATTTTTATATTTATAATTAATTTTTAATTGTCATTAATTATTATTATTTGTTGAATAGATTATGATAAGGTCATTTGATTGCATAGTATTCGTATCCATATTATCAAATTGAAATTTCATGTGATATATTCTTATAATATGTTTATTTTATTTTTTGTGCAATAACAACAATAAGAACAAAAAATTTATCTCAAAATTAATAAAAAATAAAAATAAAATTATGTTTTGATATATTTAATAGATTATTTTATTTTTAATATTATTTGATTTTTTGAAAGCAAGAACTTCAATTTGTCAAAACCGTTGGCACCTGTACTTATTATTATCGAAAGTCTAAAATTGATTCGGCCTCTCTCATCTCTTATTCATTTATTTTCTACAGAAGCAAACATGCCTTCAACACGAAAACAATTTGGTAAATTTTTTTTTTCCATTTGTAGAGCACTACTACACTAGAGAAACAAACATGCCTCCTATAAGAAAACAATTGTCTAGAGCGAAAAAAAAGAAAAATAAAGCAAAAGGAAGAAGCATTAATTCAAAGTCAAGCCGGGAGTCTTAATATGTATTTTACTAGCAACCAAGGGACAGATATGACAGAAGTCACAGAACCAGTTAAAATTTTGGTGAATGAGGAACAACAAAAACAGAATGAGGAGTAACAAAGAACTGCAAGATCAGTACCCTACCAATGAGAATGATAATATAGATTTAGATCAACTTGCCGATGTTAAATTGACTGAGACTCACAATGAAGCTCCAAAACAGCCTTAGAATGATGAAGCAGATGCTAATATAATTGTAAATCTTGATGAAGATTTAATTCAAGAGAACTTGTTTCCATTAAATGTTGATGATCCAGGAAACTGGGAAAAAATTGGACAAAATATTAGGGACTTTCTAGTTGAAAGAGGTCCTAGAATAGATGATGGTGTCTTATTTCCCCATGATATTTCTGGAAGACATTTTAAATCATCACATTTTAAGCGACAATTGCCAAATGGTGAAATAAATGAAAGGAGATGGCTTGTATATTCTGTTTCTATGGACAAGATTTTTTGTTTTTGTTGCAAGTTGCTCAAGACTCAAAGGACCATGGCTAAACTTGGTCAATTGGCTAATGAAGGATCCAAAGATTGGAAAAATCTCAGTCGGAATCTCAGACTTCATGAAACTAGTAAAGAGCATATTGGTTGCATGATTAGTTGGATTGAATTAGAAAGAAGAATTCAAAAGAATAGGACAATTGATGAAAGCGTACAAGTAGCAATCAACAAAGAGAGAGAACATTGGAAGCATGTATTAAAGAGAATAATTGCTGTTGTGCAAAGACTTGCAAAAAATAACTTGGCATTTCGAGGAGATTGTGAGAAGCTTTATGTTGGGAACAATGGAAACTTTTTGCAACTAATTGAGATAATTGCTGAGTTTGATCCAGTGATGGAAGAGCACCTTCGACATATTCAAGCACAACAGATTTATTTCACATATCTTGGGCCCAAAATCCAAAATGAACTGATACAAATGTTGGCAGCTGATGTGAGAAGTTCTATTGTTACAAAGATTAAACATGCAAAGTATTTCGCAGTCATACTTGATTGTACTCCAGATGCAAGTCACGAGGAGCAAATGTCCCTTGTAATAAGATGTGTGGATGATTCAACAAATACTGTAGCGGTAGAAGAATTTTGGGTTGAATTTTTGAAGGCTGATGATACATCAGGGCTTGGACTTTTTACTGAGCTTAAAAATGTCTTAAAGAGCCTTGAACTTGACATTGACAATATAAGAGGTCAAGGATATGACAACGGATCCAATATGAAAGGGAAGCACAAAGGTGTCCAGAGTAGATTACTTGAAATCAATCCAAGAGCTTTCTACACTCCATGCGGATGTCACAGCCTTAACCTGACGTTATGTGATATGGTGAATTGTTGTCCTAAAGCAATGTCTTTTTTTGGAGTTATACAACGGATATATACATTATTCTCTTCTTCTACCAAGCGTTGGAAAATCTTCAAAGATAATGTGCAAGGTCTTACAGTTAAGCCGTTGTCACAAACACGTTGGAAAAGTCATGTTGAAAGTGTTAAGCCCATAAAAGAGCAGACTTCACAAACAAGAGATGCTTTAGTTGATTTCGCAAATACTTCTGAAGACCCAAAATCAAAGAGTGAAGCTGAGGCCTTAGCAACATATGAACTTGAAAATTTTGAGTTCTTACTCGGAATGGTAATTTGGTACAAGTTGTTATATGGTATTAACGCTGTTAGTAAATTTCTTCAAGCAGAAGATATGGATATTGATGTTGCTATCAGACTGTTACAAGGGATTATTTCTTCTCTTCAAGAGTATAGAGAATCCGGGTTTGATCAGGCCATAACTGAAGCTGAAAAAGTTATAAGTGAAATGGGAATTGAAGCAGTATTTCGAGAAAAGCGCATTATTCGACGAAAGAGACAATTTGATGAGATCGACAGTGAAGAGGTAACCCAATCAGCTAAAGAATCTTTCAAAGTTAATTACTTCCTCTTTATCATTGATCAAGCTCTTTCTTCACTTCAAACTCGATTTGAACAATTTAAAAAATATGAAAAAACCTTTGGATTTCTGCTTAGTTTGGAAAGGTTAACGTCTACTGATGATGATAATCTGTTAAGCTCGTGTGCCAGTCTTCAAAATTCTTTAGCACATGATGGACGTTCTGATATTGATGGACAAGATTTGTTTTTAGAACTGAAGTTCTTAACACACTCATTACCAGGATAAGCAAAAAGAGCAATTGACGTGCTGAATTATTTAAAGAAAATGGATGGTTGTTTTCCAAATGCATATGTTGCTTACAGAATTTTGTTGACTATACCAGTTACAGTTGCATCTACAAAAAGAAGTTTTTCTAAGTTAAAGTTGATCAAAACTTATCTCCGGTCAACTATGTCACAAGAGAGGTTGAATGGCTTGGCTATGTTATCCATCGAGAAAAAAATGGTTGAGAAAATAGATTATACAAACTTAATCAGTACTTTTGCCTCGAAGACAGCAAAACGAGTAATATTTCAGTGACTATGTAATGAACTGAGAAAGTAGTGGCCTAAGTTTATTATTACCACCATTATGAACCACTCCAAACCCTTGTTAGTAATTCGGCAAACAGAAAAAATTTGGGACGTGTAGGAAATAATAATGCCTTGTTCTCATTGATGGGGGCTGAGTACAATATATATAGGGTCTATATGATTGGGCTTATGGGCTATATTTACATTAGTTACAATATAATCTAACACCCCCTCCCTCAAGTTGGAGCATGCAAGTCACAAATGCCCAACTTGGGAAGAAAAAAATCAAACACATGCTTTCTAAGGGGCATGGTGAAGATGTCAGCCAGTTGAGAAGAAGTAGGAACATGCGAGGCTATTACGGTACCATCTCTAATAGCATCGCGAACAAAATGTAAATCTACCTCAATATGCTTACTGCGCTCATAAATACCGGGTTCTGAGCCAGGTGCAGGGCTGACTGACTGTCATAATACACCGACATAGCAGACTCCTGGCGAATGCCCAAACACACCAATAACTCCTTCAACCATTTCAACTCACAAACAAGCGCAGCAAGAGATCGAAATTCAGCTTCAACGGAAGATCGGAAAACACTTGATTGCTTCTTGGTCTTCCAAGAAATAGGAGACCCCCCAGAAACACCAACCAGCCTGTAACAGAGCGGCAAGTCAAGGGACAACTGGCCCAGTCGGAATCACACCAACCAGAAAGACGGAGATCACAATCAGCTTTCAAAAGAATACCCTGTCCCGGTACATATTTGAGATATCTGACAACTCTCAAAGCAGCATGCCAATGATCTTGTCGAGGCTCCTGTAAGAATTGAGATAGGATATGCACATCATAGGCTAAGTCAGGGCGAGTAAATGATAGATAAATCAACCTCCCAACCAACCTCCGATAAGTCTCTACATCCGTCATCTTTGGACTAGTCGATTCTGCCAGCTTGTGATTGGGCTCCATGGAAAAGCCAGCAGGTCGAGACCCCATCAAGCCGCATTCTAAAATGATGTCCAAAGCATACTTCCTTTGACACAAGGAAATTCCTTCCGTACTCCGAGCCACCTCTATGCCAAGAAAGTACTTCAACACACCAAGGTCCTTCATGTGAAAGCAAGAACTAAGGTACTTTTTGAAAGCATCTAAAACACCTGTGTCATTACCAGACACAATCATATCATCCACATAGATCAAAACATGCAACTCTACCTTCCCTTTAAAAAAGGAGAAAAGGGAACAATCGAAATGTGATTGAATAAATCCATAGGATATCAGAGAAGTAGTAAACTTAGCAAACCAACAACGTGGTGCCTGTTTCAATCCATATAGAGACTTACGCAGGCGACACACTTTGTTGGGTTCACTAGGCAAAAAACCTGGCGGCAACTTCATATATACTTCTTCTGTCATATCTCCATGAAGAAAAGCATTGTGCACATCCATCTGGTACAAAGTCTAGCCTCTCACAGCTGCAACAGCCAAGAATGCCCGAATTGTAGGCATCTTAGCTATCGGGGCAAATATTTCTGAATAGTCGATCTCCTCAACCTGATGATTACCGAACACAACCAGCCGTGCCTTTAAGCGCTCAACACTGCCATCGGATTTGTACTTTATTTTGTACATCTATCTACTTCCCAAAGCTTTCTTCCCAGGAGGCAAATCGACAAGACTCCATGTCCCATTATCTTCCAGAGCCTGTATTTCAGTTTGCATAGCTGCACGCCAGCCTGACTCTCGTGAGGCCTGGCGATATGAAGTAGGCTCAACACCTGCAGTGATAGCTGCAAGAAAATCTCTGTGTCCAGCAGTAAATATGTCATAACTTAGAAATTGTGTTAGAGGATACAAAGTACCTGAGGAAGTGACGGGAACAGATAAACTGTGGTGAAGGAAGGACTTTTACTTCGAAGAACATTCGTCACAAAATCCTGTAATCGCACTGGCTGTGATTTCTTTCTCATTCCTCTTCCCAATACTACCTCGTCGGGCACCTCTGGCAACACTATATCCCCTGTATCATCAGTAGTATCCGCATCACCCCCAGCGGACTCTCCTGTCAATACTTCTGCAGCTACCTGTGCATCCTCGTCACTCGGTGCTGAGCCGCCAGCAACCACTCCGGCCTCAGCAACCGTAGCCAGCACCATCCCAAAAACCTCTATATCGTCTCCCGGCACCTCAACAGATGTATGGCGTGTCGCAGACGACATCCCGCTAGCAGAGCCACACCCAGGAAATTCTTTTTCATAAAAAGTAACATCGTGGGACAAAAAATTCACCAGTCTCCAAATCATACAGTTTCTATTCCTTTTTATCGAGTGGATACCCAACAAAGATACATTTTCTACTCCTGCTAGCAAATTTATCATGTCGGGATTTCAAATCATACGCATAGCACAGACACCCAAAAATACGTAGATGATCATACGAAGGAGCCGATCCATATAAAATTTTATACGGAGACTTAAAGTGCAAGATACTAGAAGTTGTTCTATTTATCAAATAACATGCACCCATAACACATTCCCCCCAAAAATCCATGGAAAGAGAACCCTGAAATCTCAATGCCTTGCCTACATTTAAAATATGTCGATATTTTTTTTCTACCCTTCCATTCTGTTGAGGTGTCCCAACACAGGATGTCTGGAACAATATACCTTGAGCTGAAAAATAATCTCGTAAACAATTAAATTCAGTGCCATTGTCACTCCGTACCCGACGTATATCAGCCCCAAATTGATGCTTCACCATAGCAATGAATTTAAGAAACATAGAATAAACAGCACACTTATCCGTCAATAAAATAATCCAAACAGCTCTAGAAAAGTCATCCACCAAAGTCAAAAAATATCGTACCCCATTAGATGACGGAACACGATATGGTCCCCACAGATCACAGTGTATAAGTTTAAAGCATCTCAAAGCACGACTACTACTATCAGGAAAGGCATCACAAGTCTGTTTAGCTTGATGACAAATATCACAAGCCTTATGAGATAATACACTACTACCAGAGAGAAAAAGTAAAGTCTGTGTTACTTTATCTGAAGGATGCCCCAGTCTACTATACCAAACCTCGAAATCACTCTCTTTGCATGCCAGGATCATCGAAGCCAAAGAAGCTGGAACTGCCCCCAAGAAGTAAAGTCCACCCCTTTGTTCACCTGCTCCAATCACCATCCTCGTACTTCGGTCCTGAACAAAACACAAATCAGGAGTAAATAACATATCACAATTTCTGGCACCAATTAATTATGAGACAGAGATCAAATTGCAAGTCAATGTCGGAATATAAAGAACATCCGTCAACACCAATGAAGCAGTCAAAAATACTTTGCCTCTCAAAACAGCCTCAATAGTGCTCCCATAAAAAAAAATCATAGGACAGACAGGGCCCTCAAAGCAATCAACTAAACAGTCACGAGAACCTGTCGCATGAAGAGTAGCCCCAGTATCGAATATCCAAGGGACAGAAGAATTTTTACCCATCAGACGATCAGAGTTTGATGAACCAGGTTTGGAAGGATTGTCGTTACCCAGCAAGCTCATAGTTTCTGCCATTGTTCACCTGAGGGTGGTGAAGGATACCCTCCATGCATCATGTCTGCCGAAATCCCAGCAAGACCAGCAGGGACACCATGACCCACAGCGGCGACATGATGAACAACCCCTGCGCCACCAGTACCGCGTCCTCCATCACGTCTCTGCTGTGGTGCCGGACATCTTCCACCGCCAGCACCACGTCCGCCCTCACGCCGAGGACGAGTCTTCCACCACTCTGGATAGCCAATCTTGGCAAAGCAAGTTGCAACATCATGACCTATTTTCTTGCAATGAGTACAGATCATACCTGATTTTTTCCTGTAATCTGAGGTTCTACTATTAGAAGTAGTAGAAAGAGGAAGTAAAGTCTTGATAGTCAGCGCCAACACCTCCTCAGCAGCGGATTGGACCTGAGATTTTCGTTTATCCTCCTCCTCACGAACTGCCTAGTATGCCCGATCAAAACTTGGCTGAGGATCCTAAGCCAGAAGATTAGATCGGGTATGACCATACAACTTAGCATTCAACCTATACATAAAGTCCTGAAAGTGGTCTTCATCCCTCATAGCCTGTAGCTTTGCAGCAAGTTCACCATAGGTACGAGAAGGCAATGGAAAGTAAGTAGCTTGTTCATCCTACAAAGACTGCAAATTTCTAAAGTAGATTTCCACAGACATCGAAGCCGTTTGTTTACACTCAGCCAAAGCCACCTTAATTTGTTGCTTCCGAGTGCCATTGCTAACAATAAATCGTTTCTCCAACAAGTTCTACAATGGATAAACCTCCTCAAAGTATGACAAAGATTTCTTCAGAGACGGATCATTGGTATTAAGAACCCATTGAACCAATAGCGCTTGCACACATCTCCAATCAAGCAATTTACTAGCATCATTAACAGGTTTGATTTTTGTACCTTCCAGAAAAGTAATCTTTTGCCTAGAGATCAGGGAGAGACGTATCGACCGAGACCACTCAGCATAGTTCGGTCCACGAAAAACAATAGGAGTGATGATATTTTTTGGTAGATCAGCAGAACTCAGAAAATATGGATCCTTCGGATTAGGATAATTTGGGTTGTGTGCACCGCCACCACCAGTCGCGACGGAGTAGCTGGACGCAGCATTATCTGCCATCGCGGATGTCGGGTGTACAAAATTTTGTACAACTCCGACGAATCGGCCGCTGATGGACGGGGTCGGTGGCGAATCGGCCGCGATCAGGGACGCCGGATCTAGCGCGTAGGGGTCAGCTTACGGGAGCGGTGCGGATGTCGGGTGTACAAAATTTTGTACAACTCCGACGAATCGGTCGCTGATGGACAGGGTCGGCGGCGAATCGGCCGCGATCAGGGGCGCCGGATCTGGCGCGTAGGGGTTAGCTTACGGGAGCGGTTGATTTCTTCCACGAAACCCACAGCAAAAGAATAGAAGAAAGAGAGTTTTTTTTACAGCTAGCTAGCTAGCTTCTGCCGCAGTCCTTTGTTTGGAGCAACAGCAGTTCGTCTTCTTCCTTTAACACTGAAAAGGAAAGTTTGAAGTCTCTGGCGCGGAGGAAGGATAGCGGATGGGCCACTGGCGCGGGCGAATCGGCCACTGGCGCGGGGGGTTCTGTGCGGGCGGATCGGCCACTGGTGCAGAATCAGGCGCAGGGGGTTCGACGCGGAGTCAGGAGCGGGCGAATCGGCCAGGCGCGGAGTCAGGTGCGGGGGGTTCGACGCGGAGTCTTGCGCAGGCGGATCGGCCGGATCGTTCAGGTCGGCATCGGAACCTGGCACGGAGTCTGGCACGGGTCATTCAGGTCGGCGCTGGAACCTGGCACGGAGTCAGGCGCGATGGGGGGGGGTTCTGCGCCGAATCGGTCAGGCATTGACGGCAGGCGGCGACGTCAGGCGCGGGAGCGGGCGGATCGGCCGGATCGGTCAGGTTCGACGCGGGCGGGATGGGGGCTGAGTACAATATATATTGGGTCTACATGGTTGGACTTATGGGCCATATTACATTAGTTACAATATAATCTAACAGGACGGCAAAAGTACGAGTATAAATCGGCTCAGTGCAAATAAAATACGTTCAAAAATTCGGTCAAATATTCGAAAAATGAAAATATTGTGGTTAGAAACTTCATATTCTTAAATATGTTGTCAAATTTGGTTAATTAAACAGGTTCCCAGCATGTTTATTGTGCCAAATTTGTCAATAATTTATAGAACACATATTTAAAACTTCGTATGCTTAAAATTTTTGTATTGATTTGGATCTGTCAAAAGTACGCAAGTATTATACATTTATGAAAGATACGGAAAAATTCGCGTATAATACGAGTTTTATTCAGGTGATTACTAACAAGGCTCCAAACGTTGTTTAGCATTTTTTATTAATTATCTGGAACATTACTTTTATTTTTATGGGTTTGGAGCATCTTTAGTTTTATTAGTATTTCATTATAACATATATTTCGTGGGATATTAAAATTTGTATATTATTTTATTTCTTAAATTTTGGGTTGAAATACTATTGTATCATTATCGATAAAAAATAATATAATATGAACATGAAGTTTTGAGGGCACCACTTTCAGAATTCGCCTCAGGTATCAAAAATCTAAAGTCCGGCACTGTCCGCACGATGAGTCCGAAGCGACATGACGACCGGCTAAAAATCGGGTGCGGGGAGACACGATTTAACTGAGCTCGCAAGTGCTGGAGGAAAAACAAAGTATATATAAACTAAATCATATCTTGCTATTTTGCTAATCTAATTTGAAAGTAGGACTTATTTGCAAATTTGCTAAGAGGTGAGAGTGGTAGGAAGAGAGAAGTTCTTTCCATCCCATGTGTTTACGTGAATCGTACATGAGGGAGGGGTTTATATGTAATAATTACCTGTCAAGTTTTACTTTCCTGTTGTGTATAAGACAAAAGAGAGAAAGGGTTGTACCATTAATTTATGGTGATGGGAGGGGTTCATTTGTAAATACCATCACCTATGGTCCTATGTGAATAGTGCACCAATGTACAAAGAGAACGCATCCCCTTTTTTTTATATAATAGTAATCCTAATGTGAGGATTGTAGCATCGTTTTCTTATTTTATTCTTCTTTCTACTACAAGTAGCTACTACTACTTCTTCTTATTTTATTTTTTTGTTAATAACTTATTCTTATTGTTCAATAACTTATTCTTATTGTTCATGGGACCACAAGACCAATTGTTTAGATTTTGGAAATTTGATAATTGTTTAGGGTTCTAAGCAAAATATATATTTGCTTAACTCAAACCGTTGTCCCTATGTAACCATTCTGCTGAATTGGTGAGACATGATCAAAATGAAAGGTGAAAGAAACTATTGTTTCTCTCAGGTGCTCCTAAGTTTATTTATATGTGTGTACAGTGACTGACTATTATTATTATTCTTTCTTCCTATATTACCTACGGAACAGCCTTATATATAATACTTTCTTCCCATGCAACATATGTGAATAGTATTATAACATAGTATTATAACCTGCTGGTGTTACTTTCTTCCTTCCTATACTACATACTAACTGAAAGAAGCGAAGAAAGGTTTACCCGAGAAACTGATGAGCGGCTAGGGCCAACGACAGACGCTGGCGACTTCGTCGATGATAGGGACGCACGAAAAGCGTCAGAGAAGCTGGCGGAGTCTGGAAGGCCACCGCACGGGTCTGGCTCGGCCTCGCGCTCGTTGATGTGTGGGGCGAGGTGCGCATGGGTCTACTGTAGAGGGGCTCGTTCGGCGCATCAACGGGCTCGCGGATGGAGGCTGGTGGCGAGTACATCGGCCTGCGGTGGCGGTGCGCTTGGTACGACTCTACAAGTGGAGGCGGTAGGCTGTAATATCGATGCATGCAAGCAAAGTCGGCTCCATATCATGGCCAGGTTGGGTCGGCTCGGGAATGACGGTAAAGAGATAATCTTCTTCATACGAGAGGGGGCTCCAGAGATATCTATTCTACTATATAATAGGAAAACTTTATGGTGAAACTTTTGAATTCCGAAAATATCCTTACATGTCTATACTAATTAAAAATGGTTCATTAATTTTAATAAGGATAACTTAGTAATTACGAAGATTATCCCTTGATCTTTCTAAAGAATCTTCCTAAGTTAATTAAATAAATATTAAAATACGTGCAAAGCACGTGCACATATGCTAGTGTAGATAAGTGAGAAAAAGGATGGTATAATGTTGTTTATATATAAATAATATATAGAGATGGATAAGTACGAGGGGTAGCAGTTATCAGCATGAGGGATTTGTTATTATGCATATATATATTCATCCTTCACATAGATTTTAAATCACTATAATAATTTATAAATAGTATCAAATAATGTTAAAAAAAGATTTTTCAAATTCAAATTATCAAAATAATTGATAGTAATAAATCAAATAATTTATAAAATATATTTTCATATAAATACAAAATTATATTAGAAAACAATGTAGCAATAGATTTTATTGGTCAAAAACTATAATAATTTAAAATAATTAAATTAAATTATAATATTTTACTATACTAATAATTCAAATGATTATTTAATATTATCAAACCATATTTTCATAAATCTTAAAATCTAATTTCAAAAATATAATTGGCAAACCTTTTTTTTACTCCAAGATATTTACAATTTTTTTATAGAACTAGAAAGCAAATATACCTCCGAAACACAATATTAACTAAATCAAAATCAAAAATTGAAATAAATATCTAAAATATTAATTTTTTTTTGGGCTTTACACAACGGATCTTGAAATAGCCAACTGAATTACTTGCCATTTAGGCTTACAATAGACATGCCGACTTGGCTTACAATGAACTTGTCGATTTGGCTTACAATATCACAGCTACAACTGAGTTACACTATTCTATATATTATGTCCTGTACAGCAGATGACATTGTCTTGTGAGAAGAGTTTCTACACACCCATCCGATTCATCGATGCCAAGCACTGATCAAACAATTTTTTTCATGCACGAGCACCTGTAAAAATGCTCACAAACGTGGGTCAGTACATCATCTATGTACTGGCGAGTGGTGCTGGACCAACTCACCTAAAAAGACAACACCAAGTAGTCATGTGATAGGAACATTATTAATGTGGTCTTTCTCGTTGCCTTGGAGTCAATTTTATGTTTATAGCCGACAAGAACTAACGCAACAATTCTCATAGCAACATAAGGTACAACATATATGTTATCACCCTTTTGGTGACTCTTATCCACGGTCGTGTAGCCATCCATATATGTACATTTATAATACTTACTCCACCTGCATAAGACATTGTTAGAAACAATATCATATTTATCATAACTGTCACCGTTCAGATGAATTCTTACCAACAACCAACATCCTTTCCTGTAATTGAGTAATAATTTACTCTACATCATTAGCACTTGACCTATCTATATGAAGGTCACTGGCGACACGCCATCTTGGACTTAAAATGGTAAATAGCTAACTCCAGACGGGTTGCGAGCCTATGGGAGGTTTTCGAATCACCGTGCTACTACTTCAATACCATGAAATTTTGGCACCCTTTCAGTACAAGGTAGCAAGTCCCACTGAAAGTTCTGCAATTTCGATACCAGTACGTCAACACCATCCTTTTTTTCCCTAGGACGAAGCGGTCTGTGGCCCTGGATAACTGTTCGAGGAACTACCTTGTTCATAAGTTGTCCATGACCATACAAATATATGCAACTTATCTATGAAGAAAATATATAATGTATGATAAGGAAAACTAAGTAAATAAGCTACCATTCTCATCCAGGCACATTTGCCTTGAGGTGAGCTCGCAAATACCAACTGTCCAATCCAGGGACTTATCTGCCCAAACTAGGAACTTGATCATTCCAACACTTTGATACCATACATCTTTCCAACCGAAACTCAATATACTCAACATCCAGTTCTTGGGACTTAGCATCTGTATTACCATCTGTTCGTCGAGCTATGGCTCGATATACTCACCGCCTAACTATTTGAGACTTTTGCTTCATCTGTCACATATTTCATTCTAACAACACGCATGCACACAATTTATGAAATAATTCGTAACACATTTGGGTCATGTGATTAATTATCTTTTATTATCTTTCTGGATTCCATGCAAGATAATATTTAACAAGAAACATAGCATACTAATCCTTTTTATTATGTGTGAAGTTGAAGGATCTTCGAAGGACTCAACATTACTCACATTTATAAGAAGTTTTCTACCATGATCGCATAGCCTTCCGAGCGATCATTCGTATAATTCTAGGTCCAACAAGGCTTCATCGAACCAACCAGCCATCATAAGGCACCGTGCAAATCGGGACACTATAGGAGGTCACATTGTCACGTCCCGCATCCGCTTTTCGGAATGCAAATGCGTGAGCAAGTCCAGCCTACGTCGCAGTGTCGACAGTAGAATGTTGTCTAGTCTGCAATAAACAAATGCTCATAAAATAATATCTTTATTTGCTCATTTACAACAACTAAATTATTTACAACATTCAAAGTTTACATTTAATCAGAATACAATATCTCACAAAATAGAAAACAACTAACTTAAACTTTATGATAAACCAACTATATAAGTAGTCTCTTGGTTTTGGCCTTCAAATACACCCATATCTTCCCCCAAGGATTCAACACATAGAGTAGCCGCGACTAATCTGAAAAATAGTTTCCAATCAGGAATAGAAAGATCACATTTCTAACAGCAGTTCTAATAATTGACAAAGTCTATAAAACAGTAAATAGTAATAAAATACATGATGAACAAATAAGCATAGAATCATGGAACAGAACATAGAGTAAATAGGCAAATGGGCATGGTAATAATGACAAGTAAGTGAGAACAGCAATAAACAACTAAAATAAGAACTAGTAATGTATAGAAATACTGCACCTAACAGTGCTTTGAGATACCACTTGCGACATGTAAATGGATAGGATAAATACGGCATGTTGCACGTGAAGTGTACTAGTGCTATCATTCCATATTAGACCTGAGGGAGTGTTTTCTGATTTGGGAATATTCACATGTCTACTAAAATATTTTTTCGCCCGACTAGTACTATAATAGATCCCATATATAAGACCAGCCAGATGAATGTATGCAAAAGAGTTCTGATAAGCCAGTCTATTAGAAATAATGTACTCAAAATAAATCCATAAAATACTACATTGTGTAACCATCGTATCGAGAATCAAACAGAAAATCAATATAAAACAATACAAAGTACATGAATCATAGAAATCAAGTATGAAAACTATCAGAGAATGTACTCGCCTTGGATTCTTTGCTAATGAAACCGATAATGCCATTGCGTCCAGAATAGTCAATTTGTTTAGGGTCGATATAAAGGAGTTCGAATACTGTAATACCCCAGTCCCAAAATATGTAGGACTAGAAATACGTAACATGCCAGCTGCGCATTCGACCAGACTCTGGTCCGACTCGAATACGCATAAGCTGTGTTATAATGGACAAAATCTACATAATAAAACTATATCTATGTCTCAATCCACAATGAAATAAAACACAAGAAAGAGCCACATGTGTTAAAGTCGGCCGCCCAATAACACAGGAACTCGAATAGACTCGAGAAAGAAATATGAGTCTATAAAAACTAGGCTATGGCAGCAGAGGAGTAAGTAATATGATTAAATAACATACCTCGGTAGAAATAAAATAAGTACCTTATACCAATGCCCGCATATCAAGACGATTAGCCTCAACATCTTTAAACAGACTCCACAACCATTTAAGCTGCAAAATTGGTAGGGGACCAGGTCCTCAGGGGGACATAATAAGGTATAAGAAACAACATGCCAAAAGTAAAACAGTATAAAGCCAAATACTCAATGATAAACTACTGTAACCATCTAAGTGATATGCAAATGAGAGTATGGTATCGTACCCCGGGATGGTACACACGTACTCATCCGTATGCTAGACAGTACCCTCTAGGCTTCGTGTAGGGGAATCCAATAAAGGATAGTATATGTAGATATATGCACTTTATATTCCGTACAGAGAACCCAAAGTCCAGTACTCATGTAGATAGGTAATATATAGAATATGCCCAGAGCACGATGAAGACTCTCCCCTTCCAATGTAACCTCACGTCTCATGTCCACGACGTCTCAGGTCCATAACACGCAAGATCATGACCTCCAACTAATGCAATGAGTCATAATAATATATATGTTATATACCTATCTCATATCATGTATCCTATAAGCCTACACAGAATCACCATGAATACTGCATCAAAAGTCTGATACCTATCTCATATCATGTATCCTATAAGCCTATCTCATATCATGTAACATATCATGTATCCTATAAGCCTACACAGAATCACCATGTATCCTATACTCCTGCCTCCTCGCTGCTCTCAATACTGTATCAAAAGTCTGATGCTTAAACTATTCCACTGCTAGTAAAATCTCTAGATGGAGCCCCTGCTGGAATCGCTGGGCTCTGTCGAACTCGGTCGCTACCAAGGTGGGAGCAAACTGACTAAGCCTCGAAAACTCGACCGCATATCCGTCGACCGTCCTGTCCAACTATTTCAGATTGGTGAACCTCGTCTGTAGATCGTACCGAGCTACAACATCAAAGTACTTGGTCTGGAATCTCTCACGGAATACTGCCCAAGCAACATGTGCCACTAATCCAACAGCCTGCGCCGCCCACCAGCTGCGGGCAAGATCCAATAACTGCAGGCGTACTACCGCCACCTTCTCATTCTCGGGCGTCTTTGCCGCTTCTAGAATCACTTCTGTATCCTGCAGCCAAGCATCTGCGACAATAGCATCTTCACTACCATCGAAGAAGGAAGGGTTCAAACGCTTGAAGCTGTTGGCTGCATGGTTCCCTTGATGACCGTCTCTGTTCAAAGCATCTGTCACTGCCTGGTGCAGGGCGTCGCCCCGACGATCTTGAGATGCTAGCAATGTCCTGATGAGACCCATCAAGGTGCCATCATCAGGCTCTGCAGGCTGGACTGGCTGAACTGGTGGCTCTTGTCCCCCAGTAGGCATGACTCTGGAGGCTACTCCCGAATGCTGGGCTTGATCTCCAGGTTGCTGCTGGTCCATGGGAGGTGCTCTGCCCTGCCGATCGGTAGGACCAGGAACAATGCTGCTGAAGAAGACGACATATGGAACAATAAGGAAGGACTAGGACAGATCAAAGATATAAACATGTGATCAGGTCAAGAATCCAGGAATTTAGAGGATACGAACAGAGATCAAGTGTGAGTACTGATTGAGACATCTATTCGGTAAACCTTCACATATCTTGATTCACAAGACCTGCATTGGACACCACTTAAACAATGTAACGCCTCAGAACCAGAATACTGGAGAGCGGGGGCGAACATAGCCAGCTACGTATATTGAAGTGTAATCTACCTTGCTATACGGTCACGGCTATCTAGATACATGAGGGTTTAACTACAAGCCATCAGTCTCTTAAGGTCGCGAACAAGCCTATTATCTCAATATCAAGCAAGTAATAACAGTTACAAGATATTAGAGCATCAAATATACAATAGTAAGACGTCCCATACATTACATATTTGGATGATCATGAAGCTAGTCCTACAAAATGTCAAGACTAGCAAGAGTTTCAGTCATACATAATCAACCCTAGGATTTGTCAATCATGTTACAACCCGTAGGCAGACAGTAAATAAAGGTGCAATACGAGCTAACACGTGCTCGCCGGCTAAATGCCTCAAAAGAATATTTATACAATAAAGTGGAAGAACAAAAGGAACCCACTCGTTGCCAGGGTTACGCCTGGTGGTCACCATCTAGCTGGAAGGTAGGTAGATCCTCTGGAGTTGCTCCGGTATCTGGCCATACAAAACCACCTGGATCAGACCCCAGAAAGAGCAAGTGCCACAAAGGAGGCTTCACTTAGGAACTAAAACCAGCATATCATTAATGGATATTAAAGATAATTATATAAGAATCTGATAATAACAGTGACAACAACAGAGAATTGAGTACGAGAAAACCATTCAGGTAGCCAAGTCGTAACCCTTAAACCAAACAAGGACCGGGGTTGTAATCCTTCACCTGAATAGAAACCTTCACCCGTCTCAAATTCTTGTTGGAAAGTTAAAACATGACGATCATGACGTGGGGTGCAATAAGACAATAAACGAAGAAAGGACACAAAACTGCTCCGGGATCCAGGTTATAACCCTTAAACCAAACAAGGACCGGGGTTGTAACCCTTCGCCTGAACAGAACTTGGCCCCTGATCATTATTGTTAAGGTAAGCATAAATAATCATGTCATTTGAAGTAATTCGGTACTGGAACAGGGCAAGACTTAGACTCCATTCAACATTCACGGCCAAGCAAATAAGTACGGCTTGATACTTTAACTAACTAGGATTCTCACAGGCCTAGTTACTAGCAAGATGCAATGAGATTATTCCAACAGCCACAAGCCGTGCAGACCATCCAGGTTATCCAGACGCAATTAAGGGGTTGAATTCATGTGGGTACATTGTCCAAGAACACATGTACCCTTAAGTAGCTTGAAGGGTGCAACACATGACAGTGTGCTGGAAATGTGCCCTACTCGACGGCATACTACAGATCCTATGACGGGGCGCTCAGATAACGGGATTGCCTGTAGCTGGAAAATCTCTTCATGACTACTGGATTATTCTAGTTATTAGCCTTAGTCAATTTAAGTAGGTACCCCTGACCGTGGTACTCAGGGGTCCCTGCCCTAGACATGATGTGAGATAGTACTGGTTCATTTATACATACACAATCATCCATGGTGTCCAGGCCATTCATTCTTGTCATGTCATACTAGCCGTCGCAACAGCTTTCAATAGTTCCCATCATGCTTGCTTGCCAAGTCATGTCATATTTTTTACTTCGTACCATGCCGTGTACAATTATCATATCATACATATTAAGTAAATTCGTGATTATCAAGTTATGACAAAAGACGTAAGGATATAAAAGGATAAAGGTGTACGCCATAGGGACTCAAGTCTCTACGCACGTACTACTATGCTAGGATAAGGGGCCTCCAGCGTAAAGCGGGTTACGCTAGCAAGATCAAGGTGAGATAGCTCTACGTGAGCAAGGGCGCATGCGGGTGGGGTTTTACGCGAGCCAGGGCTTTACGCTAGTAAGCCGTAGGTAAGCGAGGCTCTACGCGAGTGAAACACTCGAGCAAGACTTTATGCACGCGAGAGTCCGCGCAAGCCAGGGTTTTACGGGAGCACGATTTTATGCGAACGGGAAGGCCCCGAGCATAAAATTCGAAGGAACTCGGCATAGAACAGAGTACGCTGGCACGCAAATACGTGTGCGTAAAAGGCTGAATAATACGATGTCACGTGAAACGTGGGCGTAAAGGCTAAACACTACGCTAACACGTTAGAACGTGTGCGTAAAACTTCATCTTCTCCCCATGGCCAAGACAAGTAGGCGTAAAAGCTCACGAACTCAAGCAAGCCCCATCTCGGTCAAGTCTCGATGAAATCCAACCATTCCAGAGCCAAACTTGCGTGAAATCGAAATCCCTACTACATGGAACTCTCTATTTCGAAAACAACCAAGTTTTTGAAGATCAAAACCATAAAGATCCAAAAGGCTAAAACTTAGATCTACATGAAATGAGCTATGGAATTCGAAAATGCTAAATACTAAAGTGACTTAAAATCTCATGAGGAAGACAATGGAATAACAAAATCTGAGTTCCTCCATGAAGCAAGTTGCACTTGCCTAAGCCTCTCTCTGGGCAGTGGAGAGAGTTAATGGAGGAAGGAGAAGAGTAAATGAAGAAGTAAATGAAGAGAGAGAGTGGGTTGTTGGGATTAATAAATGATGGAAGGTGGTAGGTAGGGGTTTGCATTCTAACCCAAACCTAACCAACCAAGCCGAACCCAACCGAACCCAATGCATGCCAGAACCATGAAATGCTAACTAACTCATGCCAATGCAGAACCCAAAGCTAGCCAATTAGGACAAGTCTATATACAGGTCCGAGATTATGTACACGTATAACAAAATATGTAATACGAACTACAGGCGTTACAACTCTACCCACCTTAAAAGAATTCTGTCCTCGAAATTTAATTAAGAGGCAAAAAAAGCTATATTATTCACAGACAAGCTATACTAAGAAATCAATCAAGCAATCATTCATGCAAGCAAGGAAATCGAGGGCATAAGGCATAAAAAGACATTATACCTTACGAGTCAAACATGTTAGGATATCGCGATCGGATATCATCCTTACGCTCCCACGTTGACTCACCCAAAGAGTGATGACCCCAAGCAACACAGACTAACTTAATAGTCTTGTTCTTGAGTATCTTCTCTCTCTGGTCCAATATAGACACGGGACTCTCCTCATACGAAAGGTTGGTACCAACAACCAATTCCGAATGATCCAGGATATGGCTCTGGTCCGGGATATACCGTCGTAGTTGGGATACATGGAACACGTCATGCACCTCCCATAACGACGGCGGAAGAGCGAGACGATAGGATACATTACCTACTCCCTCCAGAATATCGAACGGCCCTATATACATAGGACTGAGCTTTTTCTAGACGTCAAAACGAATGACGCCACGGTTAGGCAAAATTCTCAGGAATATATGGTCGCCGACAGAAAACTTAAGAGGATGTTGATGAGAATCGGCCCAATGACGCTGGCGATCTTGCGCTACGCGAAGATGATCCCTGACTTTTCTGACCACCACAACTGTCTGAGTAATCATTTTCGGACTGAGCATCTGCCTTTCACCAATATCATCCCATGCTAGTGGAGATATGTACTTCCTACCATATAGTACCTCGAACGGTGCCATCTGGATACTGGCCTAGAAACTGTTGTTGTACGAGAACTCCACCAGGTACAGGTGATCTTCCCACGAACCACCGAAGTCGAGTGTACAAGACCGTAACATATCTTCCAAAGTTCGTATGGAACGCTCTGACTGACCATCTGTCTGCGGATGATAAGCTGAGCTGAACTGGAGGTGAGTTCCCAAACTCTCTTGCAGACTGTGCCAAAAGTGCAACGTAAACCTTGAATCTCTGTCCGAGATGATACTGACTGGTACTCCATGCAACCTGACTATCTGCCTGAGATACATTTCTGCTAGCTGAGCCGCCGATTGACCAACTCTGAATGGAAGAAAGTGAGCCACCTTCATAAGTCTGTCTATAATAACCTAAATAGCATCTCTCCCAGCTGGGGATCTAGGAAATCCAGTCACGAAATCTATGGTTATATGCTCCCACTTTCATTCTGGAATCGGCAAGGGCTGAAAAAGTCCAGCTGGCTTCTGATGTTCAGCTTTAACTTGTTGAAAACCAAACATCGAGAGACAAACCGGGCTATCTCCCTCTTCATGCCATTCCACCAAAAGTGCTGACGGATATCACGGTATATCTTCGTACCACCGAGATGAATGGAATACTGCGAACTGTGAGCTTCTGCCATGATCTTCTGTCTGATATCTTTACTGGGTTCACAAAGACGTCTCCCATGTCGAAGTGTACCATCCTCATAGATACATAGCTCGGGTCTTCGTCCTGCCTCACACTCTGTTCTAAGCCGCTGAAGCTTGGAATCTGTTGACTGTGCCATCCAGATCCCCTCAATTATAGTGGACTGAACTTGCATGCTGGCCATCAATGCTATATTAGTAGGAAGGACAACTTCTATACCCATCTTCTAAAGATCTGCTAATAATTCTGGTTGTTCTGTGAGGAAATAAACCTCGGCTCTTCTGCTCAATGCATCTGCAACAACGTTGGCCTTTCCAGGATGATATTGTAGGTTGACATTATAATCCACAAGTAGCTCTAGCCACCTCCTCTGACGCATGTTAAGATCCTTCTGGGTGAACATATACTTCAGGCTCTTATGGTCGGTGAAAATCTCCACCCTATATCCATACAAGTAGTGTCTCTAAAGCTTAAGTGCAAATACTACTCCTGCTAACTCCAAATCATGGGTTAGGTAATTCCTCTCATGATCATGAAGTTGTCGGGACGCATAAGCTATTACCTTCCCATGCTGCATCAAAACACATCCTAAACCTCTACCTGAAGCATCACAATACACTGAGAATCCCCTAGTCCCATCTGGAAGCGTGAGAATGGGTGCCGTCATCAAACCTCGCTTCAACTTTTCAAAGGAATTCTGACACTCTGCTGTCCAAGCAAATCGCACATTCTTGCGGGTCAACTGGATCAATGGCGCTGAAATCCGAGCAAAGTCTGAAACAAATTGCCGGTAGTAGCTGGCCAAGCCAAGAAAACTGCGAACCTCTGCAACCGTGCTAGGTACTGGCCATGTCTCAATGGCTACTATCTTTTGGGAATCCACTTCTACTCCTCCTCTGGTGATGATATGACCTAAGTAGGAAATGCGATCGAACCAGAATTCGCATTTACTAAACTTGGCATACAACTGGTGCTCTCTGAGAATCTGGAGGACAACTCTGAGATGCTGCTCATGCTCTGCTTCACTCTTGCTGTAGAGCAGGATGTCGTCTAGGAACACAATCACGAACTGATCTAAGTAAGGCATGAAAATGCGATTCATGAGGTCCATGAATACAGCCGACGCATTGGTTGCTCAAAAGGGCATAACAAGGAACTCCTAATGCCTATATCTAGATCTGAAATCTGTCTTCGGGATGTCCTGCTCTCTGACTCTGATCTGATGGTACTCTGACCGCAAGTTGATCTTCGAGAATACAGCTGCCCCCTTGAGTTGATCAAACAAGTCATCTATCCTCGGGAGAGGGTATCTGTTCTTGATTGTCACTGAATTCAAGGTACGATAATCTACACATAACCTGGACGTACCATCCTTCTTTTCACAAGAAGCATCGAGGCTCCCCAAGGCGATCCACTAGCACGAATGAATCCCTTGGTTCTATGTTCTTCAATCATCTTGTATAATATCTCTAACTCTGACGGCGCCATCCTGTAGACTCTCTCTGACACTGGGGCTGTCCCTGGGATCAAGTCTATGGTGAACTCGATCTCTCGCTCTGGCGACATTCCTGAAAGCTCTTCTGGGAAAATATCTGAAAACTCTTCAACTATCTGAGGTAGCGGCACTGCTACTACTGCCATCCGTAATACCGAAGAAGAAGGTTCAACTTCACCTCGGAAAAAGGAAAACTCTGGCTCGCCTAGAATGCTAAAAACAATCCTGCCAATATGGCAGTCTATCCTAGCATACTGGTTCCTCAACCAATCTATCCCTAAGACCACATCATAATCGGCCATCGGGAATTCTATCAATCTAGCGGGGAGTTCTCTACCGTTAACTACGATCTGACACGAGGAAAACACTCTATCTACTCCCACAAGACCATTACCAGTAAGTATATTGAGCCTTACTGATAATGACTCGGGCTCCAGTCCTATTCGTGTCGCAAATCGTACAGACATGAATGAATGCGATACACCAGAATCAAATAACACTGAAGCCGGAAAGGTATTGACGAGAATAGTACCTGCCACTACCTCACCTGGTGCCAATCCTTCTTCTCCCATGGTCAAAGCCAGCACTTGACCATGTCCTCTGGGTGCGGGTCCCCTCTGCTGAAAACCTCTCTAACGATTCTGGGTCTGAGCTTGGACTTGGACATACTGCTATGGTCTCTGCTATTGGAATGCCTGGACCTGACGCGGTAAGGGCCTCGAAAACGGGTACTGCTGCTGCTGCTGGACTGGTACGGGGGCTGGCCCCCTAACTAAAGGACTAGAAAATGTTGATGAAGACGAACTCCTCCTGTTCGGGCAGTTCCCAACCCTGTAGTCCGGGGCACCACAAACCAAGCACAAACCTTGTTCTCTGCGACACTCTGATACCACATGTCCTGGCTTCCCGCAGTTTGAACATCCCACTGCGGAAGAGTGCTTCTGCTGCTGCTGGGGATACGCCGGAGTCGAATGCTGAATCGACGTAACAGAAGCCGCCAGCCTCGGAGCTCAAATGGTCAAATCCTGAGCTGCCGGGGCTGGTGCTGAAGACTAGTTCATCTGGCCATGAGACCTATTCCGACTCCCGGTCTGGTCCACAATCCTCTGGGAGGTATACTCATGCCTCCTCGCTGCTCTCAATACTGCATCAAAAGTCTGATGCTCAAACTCCTTCATTGCCAGTAAAATCTCTAGATGGAGCCCCTGCTGGAACCACTGGGCTCTGTCGAACTCGGTCACTACCAAGGTGGGAGCAAACCGACTAAGCCTCGAAAACTCGATCATATATCCGTCGACCGTCTTACCCAACTGTTTTAGATTGGTGAATCTTGTCTGTAGATCGTACCGAGCTACATCATCGAAGTACTTGGTCTGGAATCTCTTACGAAATATAGTCCAAGCAACAGGTGCCACTAATCTAACGGCCTGCGCCACCCACCAGCTGCGGGCAAGATCCAATAACTGCAGGTGTACTACCGCCACCTTCTCATTCTCGGGCGTCTTCGCCGCTTCTAGAATCACTTCTGTATCCTGCAACCAAGCATCTACGGCGATAACATCTGCGCTACCATCGAAGAAGGGAGGGTTCAAATGCTTGAAGCTGTTGGCTGCATGGTTCCCTTGATGACCGCCTCTATTCAAAGCATCTGTCACTGCCTGGTGCAGGGCGTCCCCCCGACGATCTTGAGATGCTAGCAATGTCCTGATGAGACCCACCAAGGTGCCATCATCAGGCTCTACATGCTGGATTGGCTGAACTGGTGGCTCTTGGTCCCCAGTAGGTATGACTCTGGAGGCTACTCCTGAATGCTGGGCTTGATCTCCAGGTTGCTGCTGGTCCACGGGAGGTGCTCCGTCTGGCCGATCGGTACAACCAGGAACAATGCCGCTGAAGAAGACAACATAGGGAACAATAAGGAAGGACCAGGACAGATCAAAGATATAAATATGTGATCAGGTCAAGAATCCAAGGATTTAGAGGATACGAACAAAGATCAAGGGCGAGTACTGATTGACATATCTTTTCGGTAAACCCTCACATATGTTGATTCACAAGACCTGCATGGGCCACCACTTAAACCGTGTAACACTTCAGAACCAGAATACTGGAGAGCGGAGGCAAACATAGCCAGCTACGTATATTGAAGTACAATCTACCTCGCTATACGGTCATGGTTGTCTAGATATATGAGGGTTTAACTACAAGCCATCAGTCTCTTAAGGTCGCGAACAAGCCAATTGTCTCAATCTCAAGCAAGTAATAACAGTTACAAGATGTTAGAGCATCAAATATACAATAGTAAGGCATCCCATACATTACATATTTGGATGATCATGAATCTAGTCGTACAAAATGTCAAGACTAGCAAGAGTTTCAGTCATACATGATCAACCCTAGGATTTGTCAATCATGTTACAGTCCGTAGGCAGACAGTAAATAAAGGTGCAATACGAGCTAACACATGCTCACTGGCTAAATGCCTCAAAAGAATATTTATACAATAAAGTGGGAGAACAAAAGGAACCCACTCGTTGCCAGGATTACGTCTGGTGGTCACCATCTGGCTGGAAGGTAGGTAGATCCTCTGGAGCTGCTCCGGTATCTGGCCATACAAAACCAGTTGGGTCAGACCCAGAAAGAGCAAGTGCCACAAAGGAGGCTTCACTTAGGAACTAAAACTAGCATATCATAAATGGATATTAAAGATAATTATATAAGAATCTAATAATAACAGTGACAACAACAGAGAATTGAGTACGAGGAAACCATTCAGGTAGCCAAGTCGCAACCCTTAAACCAAACAAGGACCGGGGTTGTAACCTTTCACCTGAATAGAAACCCGTCTCAAATTCTTGTTGGTAAGTTAAAACATGACGATCATGACGTGGGGTGCAATAAGACAATAAACGAAGAGAGGACACAGAACTGCTCCGGGATCCAGGTTACAACCTTTAAACCAAACAAGGACCGGGATTGTAATCCTTCGCCTGAACTGAACTTGGCCCCTGATCATTATTGTTAATGTAAGTATAAATAATTATGTCATTTGAAGTAACCAGGTACTGGAACAGGACAAGACTTAGACTCCATTCAACATTCACGGCTAAGCAAATAAGTACGACTTGATACTTTAACTAACTAGGGTTATCACAGGCCTAGTTACTAGCAAGATGTAATAAGATTATTCCAACAGCCACAAGCCCTGCAGACCATCCAGGTTATCCAGACGTAATTTAGGGGTTGAATTCATGTGGGTACATTGTCCAAGAACACATGTACCCTTAAGTAGCTTGAAAGGTGCAACACATTACAGTGTGCTGGAAATGTGCCCTACTCAACGGTAGGCTACAGATCCCATGATGGGGCATCCAGATAACGGGATTGCCTGTAGCTGGGAAATCTCTTCATGACTACTGGATTATTCTAGTTATTAGTCTTAGTCAATTTAAGTAGGCACCCCTGACCGTGGTACTCAGGGGTCCCTGCCCTAGACATGATGCAAGATAGTACTGGTTCATTATACATACACAATCGTACACGGTGTCCAGGCTATTCATTCTTGTCATGTCATTCTTGTCATGTCATGCTAGCCGTCGTAACAGCTTTCAATAGTTCCCATCATACTTGCTTGTCAAGTCATGTCATGTTTTCATTTCATACCATGCCGTGTACAATTATCATATCATACATATTAAGTAAATTTGTGATTATCAAGTTATGACAAAAGGCGTAAGGATATAAAAGGGTAAAGATGTACGCCATAGGGACTCAAGTCTCTACGCGCGTACTACTACGCTAGGCCAAGGGGCCTCCAGCGTAAAGCGGCTTACGCTAGAAAGAGCAAGGTGAGATAGCTCTACGCAAGCAAGGGCGCATGCGGTTGAGGTTTTACGCGAGCCTGGGCTTTATGCTAGCAAGCCGTAGGCAAGCGAGGCTCAACGCGAGTAAAACTCTACGCGAGTGAAACACTCGAGCAAGACTTTACGCACGTGAGAGTCCACGCAAGCCAGGGTTTTATGCGAGCACGATTTTACGCGAGCGGGAGGGTCCCGAGCGTAAAATTCGAAGGAACTCGCGTAGAACGGAGTACGTTGGCACGCAAATGCGTGTGCGTAAAAGGCTGAATAATACGCTGTCACGTGAAACGTGGGCGTAAAGGATAAATACTACGCTAACACGTTAGAACATGTGCGTAAAACTTTATCTTCTCCCCATAGCCAAGATAAGTAGGCGTAAAAGCTTACGAACTCAAGCAATCCCCACCTCGGTCAAGTCTCGATGAAATCCAACCATTCCAGAGCCAAACTTGCGTGAAATCGAAATCCCTAATACATGGAACTCTCCATTTCGGAAACAACCAAGTTTTTGAAGATCAAAATCATGAAGATCAAAAAGGCTAAAACTTAGATCTATATGAAATTAGCCATGGAATTCGAAAATACTAAATACAAAAGTGACTTAAAATCTCATGAGGAAGACAATGGAACAACAAAATCTGAGTTCCTCCATGAAGCAAGTTGCACTTGCCTAAGCCTCTCTTTGGTCGGTGGAGAGAGTTAATGGAGGAAGGAGAAGAGTAAATGAAGAAGTGAATAAAGAGAGAAAGTGGTTTGTTGGGATTAATAAATGATGGAGGGTGGTAGGTAGGGGTTTGCATTCCAACCCAAACCGAACCAACCAAGCCGAACCCAACCGAACCCAATGCATGCCAGAACCATGAAATGCTAACTAACTCATGCCAACGCAGAACCCAAAGCTAGCCAATCATGACAAGTCTATATACAGGTCTGAGATTATGTACACGTATAACAAAATACGTAATACGAACTACAGGCGTTACATATGCACTTTAGATTTCGTATAGAGAACGTAAAGTCTAGTACTCATGTAGATAGGTAATATATAGAATATTTCCAGAGCACGATGAAGACTCTCCCCTCCCAATGTAACCTCATGTCTCATGTCCACGACGTCTCATGTCCATAACACGCAAGATCATGACCTCTAACTAATGCAATGAGTCATAATAATATATATGTTATATACCTATCTCATATCATGTATCCTATAAGCCTACACAGAATCACTATGAATACCTCAAGAATGATTCTGTTACATGGTCTGTCGTGCCCAGGATACAAGCACGTATCTTGGGTTCGTGGTAACGACTCTCTAACTGACGATACCCGACTCCGCGGACGGATATCGGCACCCGAACCTTATTCGGACACTAAGTTTCATCTCACGGCCCTAGGGTAGACACACACAAATCCTATCAAATAGCTATAGTAACTAAATACTAATAAATATAGCAAGAACTGAGATACATGATGGCAAGGTACACTTACTTGTTGCCTGCTGTCTGCTGCGGTATCGCCTGACTGATGTCTTCAGTTGGAGGTACAACAGATCCAAGTTGTCCTATTATAACATATTCTAATCAATGCACACAATCTAATTCAATTAATATAACAAGAATGTGATCATTTGCACAATGTCAACTAGTACGGTGAATTTTATGCCAATGATCCAACAGTTGTGTGGCCTTCGACAACATGCTAATAACCATGTACCATGCTACTTTCTATTACGTCATGTGGGTCTCGAACATCATGTTATCACACGTACATTTAGGCATTTATATGATTCCAATACTAATCCTAAACATACATAGATACGACACGATGTCCCAAATTCACGACGATGCTAAATGATACTTCGAACATGCATGTAGCCTCTCAAACACGCATGTCGACAACAAATAAAACTGAAATAAATATAAATTAATTTCTGGAATTTATTTTTATTTATTAAAAAATACTAAAATATTTTTTTATTGCATATATAATGTTTCGTTGCATATCGACTAGGTGTTTTAGCAACTTGACAACTAGTTTGTGCATGCAAAGTTGCCAACTTATGTAAAAATAAATCATTTAATATATAAAATATAATATTTTATATTCTAAAATATAAATTAAAACTATTTATAAACATTATTTGATGATAATATATACAAGAAATAATTATCTAGTTAGTATGTCTAATTAATGACACAATATGACCAATATACCTATTTATTTGGAACCAATTATAATAGAAAAATTAATATTTTAATTCTGAAATAATATTTGAAAATAAATCAAGCATATCATATTTATTTTATATACTAAAATTAAGCTAGCCAGTTAGCACATTCAATTAATCTCACTTGGTTGTCCAATTTCGGTTGATTCGGACTAGATGAAATCTTGAAAATATACGTAACAAGCATCCCACGATACGCGACTATAGGTACACTAGTTCACGCATTCGCAATTGTCGCATGTAAGGATCTAGGAAAGAATATATGTTATTCCCGAAACAAATCTTAGATGGAAACCACGGTCTCTTCACTACAAGAAAAATACCATTTTATGACGGGTAAAAACCGTCATATATGATAATTTATGACGATTTTTTTGAAGCATGCAACCGTCATGAACACGGGTGTTATAAAAGTTTAGAAAAACCGTTATATATAACTTACACTTATATGATATTTTTTTATTAAAAATGACATAATTAAGTCAATTATATATAACACTAAATTTGAAAACGACATTAATAGGTTATATATATATAACACTTACTAAAATGATCTGGTTCTGAAACTATTCAGAAAGCATTCATGAAACGTTATAAAAATAACTTATACATAACACTTTGTAACGTTCTGTTCTTGTCATTCACACACACATATATATCACCTGTCAATGCTCATAATTCAATGAGTTATAAAAAGCATATTAATTTCCTGAGACAACAAAAATATGAAATTTAACTAACATTTGAAACATTTCATTAAAAATATCCAAATATCATATCATCTTAATTATATTTCAAAATATATCACTCTTTTTCCAACTTTTATTTTACCAACATATCATCATTACATTTCAAAATCCAAAAATATATACATCTTTTCCTTTTTGGGCAGTCAGACTCAAAATATTGAAACATCATTCACCAACACCAAATTGTGACATCTCTTCAAAAGCCAACATTGTATATCCCTTCAAAAGTCAACACTGTACGTACCTACAAATAAAGAATGAATAAATGAATAAAGAGAGATTGTGATGATATTTCCAAATCACAAGGACAATCTTTAATATCAAACAATATGAAAGATGGAAAGCATGCATACAGTAATAAATAAAAAAATTCAGCCTTTATTTCTTCCTACAGGTCTCTAATCAGACAGTATGAAAGATAACAATCTTTGATATCAAACAGTATAAAAGATGGAAAGATGGAAATCATACAGTAATAAATAATAAATAAGAAATTTCTGATACAATAGGTATTCCTGATACCCACTAATACCCTTTATTTCTTCCTACATGTCTCTAATCAGAAGGTAGCATTTAAAGGAGAACCATTCAAATTAAATGATAGTACAAAAAGAAACCTAAAGAGTTTCCGACAAACAACACATAATCAGTTCCCTTATGAGACCAACAAGTACCTACCTATTCTTGATACAACTCGACAGAAACACCAAAGCACAAGACAAAAGAAAGAATACTGATAAGAGGCTCAGGATACTGACATCTTGATACAAGTCGTCACTTACAAAATACACCAAAGCACAAGCCAAAATAAAGAATACTGATAAGAGGCTCAGATCGACAAATGTCTCTAGGAACATGTCTCGCCATCACAGGAGGGTAGAGATTCACTCAGTGAGAAATCTCATTGTTGTCATTATCCCATTTTATAGATATTTTTAAAAAAAGTATAAAATAAATAGAGATTCCATCAGAATGTGGATTTTCAAATCACGTACATCTTACCAAACTGGCTAAAGCTAGGCCACCACGCCATCGGAAGAGAGGAAAAAGAAAGCCAAAAATCCAATAAATAAGTACAACTTAAATGGAAATTAGCAATCTGCAAGAATCATTGTCGCCTCTTTTAAAAACAGATAGCACATATCAAAATCTCAGTAAGAGAAAGGATTAAGTCACGAAGGGACAAGAGAAAATCCCCTAACAAATGTAGTATATATATGTAACATGGACAAGCTTCTATATGAGGCATTGCAAGTCTTGCTGGTTCTATATAATTTTCTCTCTATCGAAAATCAATAATAGAAAAGGACATGCATAAAAAAGCAATCCAGTGTTACTTTCTTCCAACACAACCTAGTAAGCAGGAAGAAAAAGGTAGGAAAAAATCCATGGAAACTCCATTACAAGAATAGAAGCAGATTCACCTCTAATAACTCATTGATAAGTTTTTTAATATATTCAACTCCAGAATTATCCCAACTTTGTAGAAAAAGATCAAATATAAGCACATGTAACACGAAAAAATATATTAAATGATGAAGTTTAACTAAAATATCAATTAAATGGTAAAATAAAATTGATATAGTACGGACCTGTTAATCATTTGTGAGGGTTCATACTTCACCTCTACCCATTTCCTTGTTCATTGTCCAGTAACAAGAACAAAAAAGAAAGAAACTCTGAACTAGTGTTACCTCCGTCAACAAAGGAGGTTAGGTTATAGAAGCAGTATCGTGCACTAAACTGGATAACAACCAAGTTATAGAGGAACAAGATGGCCCCGAATGGAAAAGGTTGAAATAGAACATACCTTACCAATGATATTTGGTTGACGGCTTCTACCAACCCATTCATATGTTTTCCCATCAAAGTACCTAACGTATACATTCCTGCCCAGATTCCTGTCTCACGTATCATTATTAAGTACGTTTATTATGCATCTCAACTTTTAAAAGAAACTGATCAGGAGTAGAGCACACTAAACATAAGCCAATGGCCATAAGGAGAACTCGCCTCCTTCCTCTCTATTAATGGAAATCATTACAATATGGCGAGTGAGAGGATCATTGACCCCGCAATCACACCCTTGTGCTGATTGACTTACACGAATGCCGAAATCACGTGGAGAACCTTCCCAGCAAACATCACTCAATGTCAATGACATCAGTGCAATAAGGCCTTTAATCAAGCTAGTAAATATTTAATCCATCTTATTCTTCATGTATATAAGTAGCAAGGACCAATATCTTAGCAATAAATTCAAACATCATGAAGCTCAGATCCAAACATCTACATCACATTGATATTTGGACACAAAAAGTGCTATAAACTTTCCTGGTCATTAACAAAATTCATGATATTATCACATATTAGAAGACTGAAAGGTGAAGATGAAAGAAAAATTTTGCCAAAAAGAGTAAGATACATATAGAAGCTCTACGGGATGTCATCTGAATCCATGTGTCATCCATAACATGTCCTAACGATGACTCGGGTGAATGAAGAGGTGGTGGCATTTGATGAATTAATTTTAGAACAATAACTAAGCCCCTACCAACTACAAGTATTTTACTAGAATTGTATGTCATCCCTGATACAAAAAAATAAGCTATAACAGTAAAGTATATACAAGCTATACAACATTAGGAAAAAACTGAAGCACCAATGAACTTAAGTATATACCAGCATTGTTTACTGACCCTGTACAAACGACTCAAGATATCACACATTCCATAAACTAATCAATAGACAATTTTAGTTACTAACCGGTGGACCAATGAACTTAAGTATTCTTCTTTCCAAATCAAAGGCCCTCTAGAATTGGAGTCCACTAAGATTAGTTAAGTATTTAGATGTTTCTTTCTGGCATCTGTTGACTTAAACACTTAACCCTATGTTCCTGTGTAAAATATGCCACTTCTTTATTTCATGGCATTATGATTTCAAGGTTACATGTGAAATCGGTACTTGTTGAATTCAAACTTGAAGTACTAACAAAAGTAAAAAATTAATTCACTCTTACATTTTCAAGCCTTACATTTTGCAAACTCCATAAATTAATGCAGGACTTGCTCAAGGGAAGTAAAAATTTCATCTTTTAGTCCAGCAACATATATGCCTTTCTATTCAAAATAGTAATATAATAAAGTTAAAGCCATAATCTATGAACTTGACCCAAAAGATATATATGCCTTTGGTGGCTATATCCTAGTATTGTATCAAGATAATGACTTACTAAACATATTTTTTAGAATTATTAAATTTGCTACTTTCAGAACTTGAAATCTAGTTAATATTCAATAACCTTCTCGTCAAGCAGAATGTTTGAGGTGAATGAAATTACCAGGCGTAGAATGAATCCCATTTTGTATGGGAACCAAGGAAACCTTTTGCGGCATAGGATACTTCATTAGATAGTATTGATGCTCCAATAAATGATTGAACAAGATAATCTATTTTTTTCAATTTCAACCTAATATAGTTTGCCCTAAAAAATCCAGAGTTCTCTTCCTCCTTCCTGCTATGAAGATCAACATCTTCATCCCTTAATGGCATGTGAGGGAAATTTTTAACTACAACCATTTAGTCTCAAAAAGATCAACATCATCGACTATACAGGACTCTGAATCAAATTTATGAAAATAATATGCAAAAATCCCCAGAATGTTATGAAAATTGATATAATCACTCATGGAAAGACACCAGATTAAACTTATGAAAATAATATTTTGAAAATTCTTTCAGATTGGGAACCTGAGACCTATTTGTTCATGCCAAGCTTTATTTTCAGTCACAGCTCGCATGTAGTTTATTCTATCAAACAATATAAGTTCTACTCTCAAAACTATGAATTATTCTATCGAAAAAATATTTTGAACTCACATCGATGATCTTTGACACAGTAGATTCATTAAACAACTTCATCCACGGGAACTGCGACGACCCAACTGCCGTGAATGCCCTCCCAAAGTAGTCCGCAAACATCATCAGCTCAATATCCTGTTGCGATTCATAAGAATGCTAACCAAAACAAACATAAAGACGAAAAAAGTAACATTCGAAGAAGATTCAAAAAATTCCACAAGATCCAAGATTCTCACAGCGATTTTGAGGAGGAAGGCCGCGAGATCGTCCGCGTCGATCTTGGCCGTGGCCACGGCGATGGTGACCTTCGGCTTCTTCTCCTTCGGCTTCTTCGATACCGTCGTGTTGGTGCCGGCTACGAGTGTCTCGTCCTCGTCGTCGTCATCGGATCTGGAGGCGACGGCGGAGGCGGTGGCAAAGGACTCGACAGCTACCTCGACTCCTCTGCGGTTCTCCTCTTTTTTCTCCTCCTTAAAACCCCCAAAAAATTAGGGTTAGGTTTTTCGCCGTCGCAGCCGCTGCGGACCCATGGAGGGCCGAGGATGACTGATGGGGTGGCTCCACACAGCCGCCACGCTCGGTGGTATACATCTCGGTGGGGAGCGCAGCGGTACTGGGCCGCGAGGAAATGGCATACAAGCTAGGGGCTACGGGCGGCCGTTCCTATGGGTGGTCCGGGAGGACTGTCGGCTGGTGTTGTCGAAAGGGTTCGCGGCAGGGGGCGGAGGGAAAGAGAAGAGGAGGAGATGAGAAAGAAAATGAGGAAGGAGAGAGAGGAAAAAGAAGGGACTGAGGGTTTTAATTTGGGGGTCAGGTTTGAGCGAATAGTTCGAACGAGATTCTAATTTTTTTAGCACTTTTTATAATGTCTGCGTGTAACAATGTCATATATGTGTGAACAATATATAATGCTTAGCGCTATAAATCATTATAATAGAGCAAAAATCCTTCAAAACTGTCATATTATGTGGTGTTGCTGAAATCCTGTAACGTTTATATATGAACCGTTATAATAGCTTCTTTTCAGGCGTTATAACAGGGTATTTTTCTTGTAGTGCTTAGTGAGACAGAGATGAATACTCGTTCTCTTTGTGAGATATGGAGTGAAAAATCCAGTCTTTTTGTGAGACGAAGGTGAAGACTCTGTCTCTTCGTGAGACGGAGTTTGAAGACTGCTGGGGTGATGAAAATCACCATTGCTCAAAGCAAGATTCGTCCTACTGCGATCAACTTTCAGGAACCTACAAGTTCTAAGGAACTTCTGGAACGCTCGCTGTCACCTCCTTTCAGGAACTTGCTGAACTCCGTGGACTCCAATGTAGTGATTGCGTAACTCTCTTCGTCTCTTAATTTTTGAGTGGTTGTCAATGAAGGCACGAAGAGAGTATTTATAGAGTTAGACTGCAACCCTAACTCTAATTCTGGCTGTAACTGATTATGAAAAGATAGGAGCAAATAATGGAAATATATAACTGAATTAAATTCAAATCACACAAAAGATGGATCTGAATAATTGACCCAATCTTTTCATAACCGCTCAAATCTTCCGATCAGCCTTATCAGCCCGTGCGTCTGCACGCAGCAGCACAAACACACAATACCATATGCGTGCAGCAGCAAAACAGTGTAGCAACGTAGCACCACAGCCCTACAGCAACGCATACCCCTGTACATGCTCATGTGCATGCAACTCGTACATAAGACGAGCGCATGAGCGCATCAATAGCGCACAAAGCACCATACGCCGATGCTGACGTGCTAAGTGCAAAGTATGTCAACAAAGTACCACTTTGCGCCCTTGAGCCCTAGCCCGAGTCCGAGTCGCTAAGCCCCTTCGGGGCTTATCTCCATTGGAAAATAATTCCATGAGCATGACAAAAAGCATAAATGATTCTTTGTTGAGTTAGCCTTCTTTTTACTATAAAAAAACCCCACATGGCACCCATGTGCCTCTCCACACCTCATGTGCATCCCTCGACACAAGCAAAGCTTTATATAAAGATACAATCCATTTGGCCTAGGTAATGTGGGACTATCTTTTCTAGTCTCTAAGACAAAACACCAACAATATACTATGTAACAAACCTAAGATCAAAATTAATAACTCAGTTAATAAGATGATAACTATTAACATAGGGTTTATTACAATCTAGCTCCACCCATGTACTCCCCAAAATTAAACACACACACTCTCTCTCTCTCTCTCTCTCTCTATATATATATATATATATATATATATATATATATATATATATATATTTTATATATATATATATATATATATATATATATATATATATATATATATATATATATATATATGTATATAACCCCTAACCTATGAGCGGGGCCAACTATGGCAAATCTGGGATCGGTGATGCTTGTGATCCCGGAGAAGGCAATGACGGTGGAGGGATGGATGACTTGTTGATTCGAGAGGGTGGGGGTGGACTACCGTCAAGAGGGGCGAAGGAGATTCGGGAGAGTATGACCTCAGGTGGTTGTGGATTTGGAGAAGCGGGGAAGGGGAGCAGCGACCAAGGCTGGTCAACCTGAGAGACAAAGAGAAGGAACCGCTGGAGCTAATTGTATCAATGGTGGGGTTCGACTTGTGATACCAAGATAAGAAAACGATGTCAATAATAGGAGACAGCTAGGGTTTGCAGCTATGACGATCAGAAGGGACAAGAGACCTCTTGGCTATACCGACAACACGAGCAACAAAGGGAATGCCCCAATGCACGCTAATCCTGGTAAAAAGTCGTTGACAGAATTATGTCGGCCATGGATAGATTAGGACGGGACGCATATGAGGAATGTAGAACCGAAGCGGGTGGGTAAGCGATTGCGTACGTCTTTCCTATAGGAGGTGTTAGCTGAAATAATTGAGTATTGGCGGAACACGATGATCCTATATGTGTTGGAGAACATGTCGCTTTATGGCATACGCGGCTATTCTAATCGAGTATAGAAACCTAAAGGAAGTATAGAATCATTTGAGAGGGAAAATGGATTCATTTATGTTCGGTTCGTAGTACGGAAAGATATGGAACGCATTCTCCAAGGGAAACCTTGGACTTTTGATGGTAGGCTCATTATTATAAAAGAATGGATGCCAGATTCTCGCTCCGAGAGGGATGTGCTGTACTCAGCTCATGTCTGGGTTAGGTTTCTAAAACTGCCAATTGTTTATTGAAGTGTGCCATTAATGATGCACCTCGCGAGTCTCATAGGTAACCCATAAAGGCAGATGATGTCACATCGAAGGGATGATGTCACATCAAAGTGGCAAGAGTGGACTATGCAAGGGTGTTCGTAGAGATTGATGCCAGCAAATAGCTTCCATTAATATTAGAGTACGAAGTGCCTTCAGGACACGTATACCACCAAAAGGTCGAGCACGAATGGATCCTGCCCACCTGCCACCAATGTTGATGTTCCGAACATTCCTCCAAGGAATATGAATTTACAGGAAATCAAGGTATAATGACTGACACGTTGGAAGCCCAGAGGGAAGGGTAAGAGGAGGGGATAGCAGTTCCTGAAGAGGGTGGGGATGATATAGAAACCAGGGGGAGGAGAAGGCATACCCAACATGGGAGGGCCCAATGGTTCATGAGTTTGCACTTGGTCCCACAGAAAATATTGCAGTGTCATGTAGAGGAGTATCCCTGGAGATTAACATTGGCTTAGACAAGTGTATAAAGAAGGATTATCAAGATATGCGTATTCACTCGGAGGCAACGACGAAGGATGCTCCCATATTTGGAGGAAGGGATAGCATAGCAAAGGGGACCATGGTCTTGTTCTAGGCGAAGGAGGTAACTATTACAGCAGGTAGGGTCGGGGCTTCAAGTTCTACAAATAGGGGTGGAGGCAGACAGTACTCGGGGAAAGGAACTGCTCGTAAGACGATGGTGGTAGTAAATAAAGGGACCACTAGCCATAATAGTAGAACACATCATGCGAGCCCATTGCGGTTAAAATCAAGCAGCGTGCGTGTCGGACAGGAGAAGGGGGAGAGATTATGTGTAAGGACAATCCAGAGTGGTTCTAATTGATCACTGGGGCGGGAATGCTGTTGGCGTCACCTGGACAAAATATAACCTTTGTAACTCAGATGAAATTACAAGATTGACAAAACTCACATTGAACCCTTTACCCTTATAGGTTCAACCCCCTCACCACTCTCAAGAAGAAAAACAGAAGATTACAATAGAGATCACACACCAGCCCGTAGTAATTCCCTAACCGAAGTTGACAACTCCTCGATTAGATCTTCTTCTTTCTTCTGTCTCGGATGGCGAAGTCCTAAGAGCAAAGTACATACTTTCTCTTAATTTTATTGTGGACGAGTACCCCGAATCTTCACTTTGTGCTATGCTTTGCCTCCACCCTCACCCATATATATATAGGACAAAAAATCATATTCTAGTCATAATTGGATTTCTTAAATATGAACATAATAGGAATTCTATTATGCCTAAAATATTCTATCAATATCCTATTTTAGATTATAATAGGATTTCTTAAAATAAAAATCCTACTATATCTAAAATAGCACAACACTAATTATAGACATCCAATCTAATCAAATCAAATATTTAACTAGATTTGGATTCCACAAATACGTTGTTACCAAATCCAGACTAGACTCCAACAATCTCCTCCTCCAGTCTGATGAGAGGGTATTAACCCAATGGGTCCTCAACTGTACTCCATGTCTAACATCCCACGACAGAATACTTGCTCCTCCATCCTACTGATCATCGATCCCCCGAGTTACTTTGTATCTTCCTTTGTCTCTAGCTCCTTGACCGTCACATCGATGCTAGCTGCCAAGTGTAGCACCGCCTGCACCACTGGGATCCTGTCGATATCAATGACACGCCCAAGACTGAAGTTCCTGACGATCAGTCTCACCGTAATTCTCGGCTACCTGTCGTACTTTCATCTTCCATCAAAAAGTGTTAACGTTCCGACGAGCTTCTTTACCCTTGGCTGACCCAGCCAAACGGACGGTACGATTTTCCTGAGATTCGAACTCCTGAACATGTACACCTTCGTGTCTGAACTTGAAGCTCCCCTATATACATGCATCCTCGAACAGAACATCACACACTGTGTATGCCGTCGATGACCTACAACTCTTCCTAAACTATATGAATGATGATGCTTTCACCTCAAATTGAGGTTACTGTAAACCTTGATCTCCTCCCTGGCTTCGAACTACTGAAATCGATGTCACTCCGTGAAGCGTTGGTAAATCACCTGTTGCCAAAACTGGATTCGTAGAGTAACCCCCACTTGGAGACCGACCAGCTGTTATGGGATTGACAGATTGACCCTCAATCTTTGACTCATCACCATCCGTCGCTTTGTTTCGACGAACCGAATACTCTGTATCCCTCAAAGCATCTAGAAGCCCCTCCTCAGCAAGTTCTCGATGATCTACCTCTTGTCGAATACCCTTCGAGCCTCCATCCAGTATTTGTGGTCTGCCTATACAGCTCAGCTGCTTGAGCTTGTACATGCCATAACATAAATTTTTTCGAGCCATCTGTTGGGAACCCTTTGTAGGCATCTAATCTTTGTCGAAAAGCAGACTGCGACAACCATCATCTTCCAGCCTTCCTATCAAAACCAAGTTGTAGCACAAATTCGGTACATATCACACACCCCTGAGGACGAACTTTTCACCAAACTCTATCATCAAGTGCACATCACTGATGCCTATAACTGCAGCCATCCCCTTGTCGCCCATCTTCACATGTCCAAACCTGTCGTCGAGGTATGACGTGAAGATCCTTCCATGTGGATTAGCATGATATGATGCCCCGATGTCCATGAAACAGTCGCCATTATGACACATATGGCAGAAGCTTCCTCTGTGTCGGTCGCTGTAATGATGATATCTCCAAACGCTGTAAGATCCTCATGATCGTCCTTGCCTTTAGCCTTCTCAGCTTTGAGCTTTATGCAGTTCCTCTTGATATGACCTCTTTCGCCACAGTGATATCAATACTCCTTACGGTCCACAATCACAAGATCCCGAGAATTCTCCCCTGTCCTTGCCTGTGACTTGGGTATTCTTTCCCGTAGGAAGCCACCAGAGCGGACTCCTACGACAATTCCACTTGCTTGCGCTGGACCTACTCATTCAATAAGCTACTTTTGACTGCCTCCATACAACTCCAAGTACGGAGTTGCGCAACGACACCACTAACGTCTCCCAGCTTTCTAGTAGAGAACTCAAGAGCTGTAGGGCCTGAAGCTCATCATCAATCACCATCTTCATCGTAGACAACTGATTAATGATATCCTGAACCTTGTTCAGATTTTGTACCAGTGGGGCACCCTCCATCACTACACCAAATAAGGTCTTTTACGGCCTACAATTTGTGCCGTAAAACTAATTTTACAGCTCACAGGATCATGCCGTAAAAGATCCAGCCGTAAAAGAGTACGACTATATATGCGTGCAAAAAATAGGCCGTAACTTAGGTAAATGTACCTTATAAATAAAGTTGCTAGGAAACTTTGGATCTTATTTACGTCCCATAATGTAGGCTGTAAATACTAATCTTTTTCGACTCGAAGTGATGGCCGTTAAAGCATTCAATTTCTTCAATTTATGGCACACGTAGCAAGTCATGAATACTTAAAATGAATACATACTATCTCACATTAATGTCCTAAAAATGCAGGTCGTAAATGCTGTGTTTATGACTCAAAATGAGGGCCGTTAAAGGGTTGAAGAGTTTCATTTTTTTGGCTCGCAAGGCGTGCCATGATTATGATTTTTTTAAATATCCAGATTTGAATAGCTACAAATATAAATTAATCAACCAAAATCAAATATGACTATAATATGGTACTCATAGTATTTTCAACCGAAATCAAACTAATTGCACATCTACATAGAGAGTATTTACTTCCAACAAGTTGCACTAAATCCATAAACATTAATAATGTGATAGAAGCTTAACACAAAGCAAAAGTGTTTAAATTGGATTTCGAATAGCAAAGTAATTTTCTTACTACAAGACTCAATACAAAAGTCATTAAGCTCAAATCCAAAATTACTGTCTTACTAAAAAAGCAAAAGACACTTTGTCTTACTAAAAAAGCAAAAGTCACTCTCACTATTGCTGGACACTTCAAGACCTTCAAAGATTTTAAAGTTCTTAAGCTCAAAATATGATGTTTTCTAGAAGCATGCCTCCCCTCTTCTTTAAGCGTAATTACCTGAATAAAAATAAAAATAATATTAACAAATATCCATAAAGAATCTGCTGAATTGATTAAATAAAAACAATATTAACACAATAAAGATTGCAAGGCACTACTAGTTCATATGATTTTGAATAAGAATTAATAGAAAAAGACATGAAGCAGGTCCCATGGGCTAGGTAATGGGTCCGGATTCCAGTCGGGTTGCTGCTAAAGCCCAATTATTAGATTCGACCCATTAACCACCTAGTGAAAATAGAATGTAACATATGCTTCAACTGTGTGTTTAAAATAGAGTACCATATTATTCCTTGTATGCATGACGTCATACTAGTAATTGCAAATTTTGAAATGTTGAGAGACTTTAAACATAGTTGAGAAGTCATGGGCATTGTCGTGCAATGTTTAGAAAGTCACAGGACTTGAAGCAAGAAAAAAGCCAAGAGAAAACCTTCTTGAACAGATGAAGATGAAGCTCAGTCATTCAGAGACAAAATAATACAAGATTAAAACAAGCACAATCCTAATTTACCAAAATGATGGCAAACAATGATCAGTTTCAAACGAAAACACATCTCACAGCTCATCATTTTCAAAACAAAACTAATATTAGTATACAATTACATATGGCTGCGTGGTATCAGTCTAATGAAGACATCCCATGTGATATTCCCTCAAACAAGGCATTAGTTGTAAACAAAAATGCAGTTAACTTACTGTTGCTTGCATCATCTGTTGTTGTAGATTTGCACTCGATTGTACTAAAACATTAGGTACTACTCACACAAACCTATACTGCCCACTACTGCATCTTTGCAGTTAATGACTGCTACTCTTCATGCAGCACTGCACTTGTTATACACAAGTTTTCCAACTCTACACATTACCCTCTTTCATACACTAATTCCCTAGCTCCATGTTGTACACACACACACACACACACACACACACACACACACACACACACACACACACACACTATGTTAGAATCTCCAGTACTCCAGGATACTGGAAATGCCCAGGTTCAATAAGAAATGCCTATATGAGAAATGTCCAGGTTGTACACACACAACAAGAAATGCCTATATGATAAATATCTGTACAAGAAATGCCTATACTACACTCTCAAGTACTCCATGCTTTAGATTTCCAATTCTGCACATTTCCAAGCCCTCTGAAGAAAATGGGAAGGATTTTGCTTTCTGATGTTGGCTATAATGGGAAAATGTTAGGGAAATGAAGTTACTTCTTCGAGTTGTTTTTTAGTTAGATTTATCACTCAGATATGGTGCTTATGATCAAAGAACTCAAATATATTAAAGGTCTCCATGAAAGAATATATACAATTAGGTTTTTACTTTGTGTATTAGGTCAGTAGCTAATAATGCAAGAAAAATAATTAGGATGAGTAACATGAGAGGATAAGTTGAGCTGCATATCAACTCAGGTGCAGAAAGGTAAAGATACCAACTTTTAGTAGAATGTGGAAGGTTTGAAGGAACTTAAGAGGCCTCTTTGTATTTATGTGATGGGAACTTGATAAGAGTTAGATCTGATGAAAAATTGATGGCTAGTGTAACTGATTTGTTTCTATGGTCTTTTGTAAACGGCGAAGTTACCACTGTGGATCAATGGATGGAGTGGCTTTCGTCATGTAATTGTCTGGTCAGAAGATGGCAACTTAATGTTCAAGTTTATACACCACTAAGATTCCTTATTGTTGTAAGGATTATTTAGTAGTAAAGAGACCTTCACGAGCAATATGAAGTCATTACATTGGCCGATGATGTTAATGTCCTGTATAACTAGAAAGCTCTTGTAAACAAGTATGTCAAGCGTACATATAGGAGTTGCACAAATTACATGTTGAATATCTGACTACAACGATTCCTGAATGTGCAGTGAAGACTAGAGACTCAGAGTCTTCAATAAAGGAAGGTTCTTATGTCGTATCGAGGGTTTAGGAAAAGGGCATGTATGACGAGATCAACAGAGAATTTTTTTGTAACAATCGATATACCCTACAGAAATATGTGCCAAATAAGGACCTGAATATGCCTAAAAAAACAACTATGTTATGCATAGTGGTGCTACATACCAGGATAATGAATCAGAAGGCAATAGACATGGGGCTGTAAATGATACTTCACGTTGCATCATCTGCAAAAGCTTCTTTAGGTGCCCATGTTGGCTCATTATCCCAATAAGAAATGTCCATATGAATCCTTTATTTTTCCTATCAGTCAATATTAGAAATGCATGCCCAAGTCCAATAAGAAATGCCTATATGAATCCTCTTTTTTTTCTATCAGCCTATATTAGAAATGCCCAGGTCCAATAAGAAATGCCTATCATTCAAAATTAGCACAACAAAAAATAAATTTGGGAAATTCCTATATGAATCCTCTCTTTTTCCTTTAGCACACAGGTCCAATAAGAAATGCCTATCAGACAATATTAGAAAGGTCCAATTGAGAAATGCCCAGGTTGTCGTATTGTTATATATAATTGAATTATATATTGCTATATATAACTGAATTTCCTGTCATTGCATAGCAGTTGTCATATACACACCGTAGCAATTTACTTATGCATAGTTCAGTAATTTAATACGTACAAGTAGCGGGACACACATTTCACTATACTCCTCACTCACAACCACTGCTACATCCAGCATTTTGATGGAAACGTATGCATGTAAAGAGAGTAAAAAGTGGTGGATAGGGTATTAATGAAGGTGGGATTGGCACCAATGACAAGAATATGGAATACCCAACACGAAACTGATCAAAATGTTTGAGTTGATTTCCAAACGGATAAATGTTTTGGGTGAGGTCTGGATACAAGATTCTGGACCCAGAAACTTATTGCAGAGGATATAAACATACTTATTTCTACCCATATCCGAATATTAAGTAAGATCAGCCTTCATACTAATATATGGGTTGACCGTAATAGCATTAATGAGTGAACCAAGTTCTTGAAAATTCTCAATTCTATCTATTGAAACCACACTATATGTAAATTAACATTTATAACACAATCATACATATTGTCATTTAAGCTTAAATTTTGATACTCACAGTAATGGACCTAGTAGAAAGAAAAAATAAATCGGGTATATAAAAAGAAGACAATAAGTACCAAGGTCCAAACCCGAATAAAATGGATAAGATTTGGCTACTTCTAAAGCTTATTGGGTTTGGGTGGGTTATATATACTCCTAAAAATTACCCAAGCCGGACATATTGCCACCCCTAGGTGTTGATAAAAACATGCCTCTTAGTAAACAAGATGATCATAAAAGGAGAAGGAGGAATTTATAGTGGTGTAACACCAAGTGATGAACAATAGGGCTTACATGGACACTCCAACCAAACTATTTGACCTGTGATTACAGTTCAATGAGTAGTAAAAAATCTACTAAATGGTTTGCTTTACTATTTTTCGGTCCAAAATATGATTAAAGCCTAACAAACCAGCTAGAGAATGCAAACATTACTAATGAAAGTGCAAATCATATATAAAATCCCCAACACTATAAAGGATGTTAGGGCCATTCCTTGGTTGAAAGCCAGTTAAAGAAGATTGGAGCAGTAGAGGTGGTGGAACATTTAACATATCCAAATTCAGCGTACATCTTTATCATTAATACCACAATCAAGAACAAAAGTGAAGGTCCCTGGAGAAAAAGAGAGAACTTATGATATAGGAAGGGTCGCTTCTTATTCAATCTTTACCGCAATTATGCCAAACAATGAGTGGCTTCCCTGAGGAAAATTTGAGTGCAAGGGTGCTAGAAAAGGTAATTCTTTAGTTATTCATTGTATCAGACTAATAAGGGATACCTGGGAGAACAGGAGAGGTATCACTTAAATCCATGATGTAGCAGCTGATGGTTTTGTGAGCACAATTGAAAATCTAATCCAAGGCAACAGTATATGCAAAAGAAAATCAAGTAAAGAAAAAAAGTAGCAATTAAAACCACGTAAAAAAAGTAGCAATTTAAATCAATCTCAATAATACTCAACTCCTGAAGCTACCCAATCAAAACCAGTCCAATAAAAACATAGTAAACAAGTTTAAGCTAACATCAAAGTGAAGAACATATATTTAATTAGCAAAGCAAGAGAACTAACAACACAATTTAATACTCAAAAATCTTACGCCCCATAGTAATAGTATGAACTATTGTCGAGATATAAACAGTAAAACCCTTTAGTACAAACAACAACAGTAAAAAACTTAAATACAAAGAATGTCCATGAAACAGTCAAGGAAAATAAAAGAATATAAGGAAACCTTTAAAACAAAGAAATAAATTAGAAAAATCACAACCCCCTTGTTCGTGAAACAGATCAAAGAGAAAGAAAGGTTAGGGGTTTTAGAAGGACTTTTAATGTTGGTAGACATTGGGAAGCAAGCAAATCAAGATGGAAGAGAACAAGCGTGCTACAATAACTCAGTGAGTCCGCACATTAAAGTCCATCAAAAATAGGGAGTTCAACTAAATTTCCTCGAAGGCTATTATATGTTGTGACTGGAAGTATTAGTAAGGGCATTTGATATATATATATAATTTATACAAAAAATTTACATAAATAGCAAGGTGTCGCTTTCAACAAAAGAGATGCTTCAAGTATCTATGAAGTATTCAGCTGCTCTAAGAATACTTACAAAATAACAATCATGATCCATAAGAAGGGATTATTCAATAGTTCTTTCAAAACATAAATATTTCTAATAGTTAACAAACTACCCAGCTCTTATGATAGGTACACATTAATGATTACATAAACAATCTAGAACAATAATAGGATATACTAAGGGAATTCTTGTTGACACGCAAGGAAAATATGACATATTTGAGAATTTTATAAAAGAAAAAGAATACCACTGCACTATCTAGAAAACATCAAACACATGAACCTTATTACTTTGTAACCACTTGGCCTAATTGCAAAGGGAACAAAAAATCTATTAAAAAAATGGTACAACAAACAGAAGATGCAAAAAAAAAACCCTAGAAGCACATGTGCAAAAAAACATCAATAAAAAGAAAGAAATCAAATGATATGCCTTTACAAAATTCAAACAACCAACAAACAGAGAAAACTTTAAAACAACAAATAGAAAAAGCAATCGAAAACATAGACAATAGGGTTTCTTAATCAGCGAGTCACAGGGTCTCTACGTCGCCCTGTTCGCACAGAAATTGACCTGGAAAAGATAGGACAAAGATTAGAAGAAATCGATCGAATACACCGATCTAATTGATCGATACCACAACATTTTAAGAATACTCACCGATCGATGAATGCCTCAAGCCGAGGAGCTGCTTATGTCGTCGATTTGCTTGACTAGATCTGGTGGCTCCTTTAAGGAATTGGATCAAACACCTACCAAGTAAAGTTGAATCAATAAAGTTAATGAATTCTTCTGATCGGACCAGAGCTTGCCGATGAAGACTCATCGAGAAAGACGATCTTCTCGGAGAAGGAATACATCAGATCAACTATCTACGCCGATGAAGACACGTAGGGAACTCCAAGGGACCGAAGCTTACCGAAGAAACAAACCCGGACCACCAAGGGAAGGACGGAACAAGCGCTTGCGGTCGTCCACCGCTAAAAATTTGAAGCCGCCATGAAAAATAGGGTTTTCTTCCAGGATAGGTTTTTGGGGTTTGGACGCCAAGAAAAGGCATTTTGGATCCGCCAACAAAAGCCTTTGAAGCCCTTATTTGGGAATTTGGAGGGAGTTTTTTCACCTTTCGCGGTGAAACTTTTAACAGATGGCTATTTTTTGGGAATAAATTAATTAAATAGGCAGGAAATTATTTATGGCGTGCATTTGGTAGGCTGTGAAAGCCTACCATTGCAGGCCATAAAATAATGTGAGAACCCTTTATGTTTATGGCCTGCATACATGCATGTCATATTTGATAACATTTAATGGCCCTAAAAATAGATGCCGTATTAAAAAGCAAAAAAAGAGAATTTATGGCTCGCATTTATGGCGTGCCGTAATATTATATCATTTGCGACCTGCATCCAACGCGTACCGTAAATGGAAGACCGTAAAAGCCCTGATTTGGTGTAGTGCGTGTACTTCGAGTTGACGAGTTGGCGAATAAGAAATGCCTTGTTTCCAGTCGTCTTTCTTTCATACAGCGAATTCAGCTTCTTCAATAATGCTTTTATCGAACCCTCCATAGACACGTAGTAAAATACCGAGTCGTCCAGCCATTGGTGGATGAATCCATTGACCTTCTGATCCAGTCGATTTTAGTCTTCAGCAGCTTTGTCCGATGGCTTTGTGCTGTCACCCTCCAACGGACCACGTAAGTCCTTACACCAGAGTAGATCCTCCATCATTGGCTTCCAAATCACCTAATTTTCTTCTGTAAGGGTGATCATACGAGTGTTCATATGCTCCACAGACATGGTTGTTAGAACCTCCAAAGCTCTGATACCAATTGATCGGAATACGGTGTGACCCGAACCAAAGTTACCCCATGAGGTACGATATTGAATTGGACCCATATACCTTAAAAAATTCTCATATAAGGCCTGAACAAATTCCAATTATCTACACCATATGATCCCACCTCCTAATCGATGTGGGACTAAATTACTAACTCTATTGTCACCCTCTATTTGAGCGCTCAACCGAAAACGAGATACAATCCAACAATCTTTACCTTAGCTCATTTTTGCTGACCGAACAACCTAGCACATCCGGCTACCATTTGTTCGTTTCCGCTAGCCGAACACCCTTAGCACACTCCGTCTACCTTTGCTTGTTCCTGCTAACCGAACAGTCTTAGCCCACTCCGGCTATCCTTGCTTGTTCCCGCCAGCCGAGCACCTAGGAGATCCAATATATTGTCATTTCGATCCATTCGACCATAGAACCAAGCCTGACACATTCATCAACACCATAATTGTGTACCAACCACAAAGCCTTGCTCCACTTTGGGCTCGTCAAACCTACCTTTGAAGCCAATTTTTTTAGTTGATGCTTCTACTCTACCTTGAAAAGAGCCCGTATAATCCGATTATACACATGAATGTTCAGCACCATCTGTTCCGAACCAATTAGGGCCTCTCAAACAAGTCCCATAACTATGGGCTCGGATACCACTTGTTGGGAACGACGTGTGACCCGAACTGGAGTTGGCCCATGAGGTACGATATTGAATTGGGCCCATATGCCTTAAAAGAGAATTCTCATGCAAGGCCTGAGCCAATCCCAATTATCTATACCACATGATTCTACCTTCTAATCGATGTAGGACTAAATTACCACAAATAGACGAGGGGACCGAGGCTGTTACGTATGGCCCCTAATAGCAGAATAGGTGAAATTCAAGGGGACAAAGCTGTCATTTAATGTCTTTATTATCCTGGAATGTGTGCGGCATCTACTCGCTTGGTAGAATGAAGGAAGTGAGGCAGGTGATAGGTAGATAGGATTATACTATTGTAGCACTACTCGAGGCCAAAATTAAATCTATGAGGATTCTTAACAGAAGAGTACAATGTCATTGGAATCAATCACATAATCTTACAATGTGTGGTATGGCATGGATATGGGTCTAATGGGACTCGTAGAGGTAGCAAGGGCAAGTTGTTCATATGTCAGACCAAATGATTGTAGTGGAGCTGACGAATAGAGGTGGGCTTCAATTCTATTTTGGTGTAGTATATGGCCAGAATGATCAGCGTCAAAGGGAATCCTTATGGCAGGAGGTGATTCATGTTAGTCTTATACCTAACACGCAAAAGAAGCTCTCATTAATCCTTATAGGAGACTTTAATGCTTTGTTGTTTCGACACGAAAAGGAAGGGGGAAGGGTGGTTTTGGATTTTATTCTATGGAATTTCCAGGAGTGTCTCTTACAGTTAAGATTGCAGATCGTTGAGCGTGCGGGTCATATCTGGACGTAGAATAACAAGTCAATGCGCAAGTGGGTGGTGCATCAGTTAGACAGAGCGTTAGACAATCAACCCTGGTTCAACATGTTCCCTAATATTATGGTGGAAGTAATGGCGGCAGATACCGGTGACTATTGTCCCACCTCTATGAGGTTGGCACCCCTGAAAAAACTCAACGCTAGACCATTTCGATACAACAACAAGTTGTCACGATTCATTCCCGTTTTTCGGGATAGGAGTACGTAGCCAAGTCCAGCCTACGTCGCAGCATTAGCGATAGTTGTCTAAACCTCAAAGTCAATCTCAAATATAATAAAACATAACTAATTGCTTATTCATAATTATTTAAATTATAATCCAATAATACATTAAAATAATTGTAACTCCTCCTCCCAGATTTTCAAATTTTTATTTTTATTTTGTTTACCGTGTTTAAATCTTTCGTTGAGACTTTACAAATGTTATTTGATCAAAGTAGTTTTAAATTAAATATTTTGAGAGTGCTAATTAGTTCTAATATTGTGTAAAAAATTATTGTTACAATTATGGAAGAGGTTGGTTACTACTTTGGATCTTATTTTCAAAAGTTGATTTAAATACATATATATGTATATTACTCTATTACATTTACATTTCCCGCGTCAGGTTGGACACGCCTAGACACAATCCCGAATCCCCAATTCCTAACCCTAACCCTAATCCCAATTCCAAATCCCCAATTCGCTATCCCTAATTTCTCGAATCCTAAAACCCCAACCCTAACCCTATATTGGGTTTAAATATTTAGTTGGACTTCATGTACAATATTAAGGTTGAAGATTTATAGATAAATATGGTTATATAATTATTTGGATAAATGAATTTTGTTGGGGACTTTAATATATGTTCTTAAGGTGTTTAAAAATACTTTCCAAAATTATATCTATTTGAAGGTCAAAAAAATATTTACTGACTTATTTTATAAAATGTACTTCTAAAAATATTTGATATAATATTATCATTATTTTATTTTATCCTTGATTTATTACAATGAGATTGAATAGTATTTTTGAATTAAGATTTGAAATATATTGATAAGCTTTAAATTATTGATAACATCAAGTATTACTTTAAATCATTATTGCAATCTTTAATATATTTTGATTAGATCTAATTTGAGGTTATTTGATTTGGATTTTGATTTATGATTTAAATCAAGTTGCTAATATTAAATCGGGTGAATTGATTTATCGGGATGCATTAAAAACTAGTTGAAATAATTTAATAGTAGTAGATTTTAATCAAGATATACCATAATCTCATTAGTATTCCCCATGATCTCCTAACCGATTTCTTTTCATAAATAGGACCCCATTCAGCCAAACCTTTCTCCTTACTCCCTTGTATACGAACTCACTCCTAATTCTCCATCTTCCTGTAGTCATCCAACAAAACGTCCCATGTCTTCTCTATATATAGAGCCCAGCCAGAACAATCAACAACCAGACATCACCACCTCCGTAGCCATTGGGTAACGTGTTCGGGTCCGTATTCATCTAGTTTTCCTTACATTAGTTATACATATACATTCTACGCCGTGTCGGACATGCCCGACACTTCACTCCCATCGTCCACAACCAGATCCCGCCATCCCCGACCAGCCCAGCGTCGTCCCTGCACACCTCCAACCCTAGTCCCTCTCCCGACAATACCACCGGCCAAGCCCTCTCCCCCTCTTTGTCATACTCACTCGCCACAGCACCCCAAACACCACAGCTACCATCACTTACCAGCCGCGGATCTGCCTTGGCCGCAACCTCCTGCTACCGTGCCAGCGCCGGTGGGCCGAGTCTCCAGCAGTGCTCGACCGCGTTCGCCAGTACCGCTCGCAGCCGAACCCCTCTCCGTCGTGCGTTCTCAACGACGAGAGCTGGGCACCGGATGCACGGTTCAGCCTCCGACCGAGATGACCACCGGCTGTGGCCGAGTCTCTCTTGGTGAGCAGATCCTGCCCTCGTTCCCCATGCCGGAGGCCGTGACCCCTCGCCAGGACGTGCATGCCGCCCTCCACGAGACTCTAAGCTTCGCCATCCCGTGTGTCGGAGCCGCCCTATCTCGACCCAGAGCTGATGTCCACCGCACGCAGGCACACCGACCACGGTAGAGTCTCCCTACCGCTTCCCAAAACCCTCGACGGCTCCTCCGCGAGCAGCCCCACCACCGCATCAGCCATCCAAAGCTAGCGTCGCCCCAACTTCGCCTAGCCTCGAATCGCCCCGACCAGACTCCAAAGCTCGGTGAGCCTCTTCCTCCCTCCCTCTTCCTCTCTCTCACTCTCTGTAGTCTAAATCTCTCTCTCTCTCTCTCTCTCTCTCTCTCTCTCTTCCTTTCCCAATAAAGGAATGGGAAAGCAAAGAGGATATATGTAGGTTAATGTTTTATAATATTTCTGGTTGTTTTATCACACCAAGCTGAGGGAAGAAAAGACTAATTTTGACATTTTATTATTTTATTAACTTTATTATTTGTTACAACCAACACAGACAGTTCCAAGTATTTTATCTATTTATTATCCTTTATTTGGGTCTTTTAATTATATGGAAATTGTTTGGACTTTATTGTTGTTAAAACTATCTATAAGCCATTAGGTATTCATTACGAAATGTTCTTAATTAGTTGGGCCTTAAGCCAATAGAGGTTTATTTAGAACTTCATTTTTGGGTTTATTATTATTATTACTGTTATACTTAAACAATTTTATAAAATATATTAAAAGTTTTCTATATAGTCTTTAATAAGAAGCAATTTAACATTATATATTGTTGAGATTTTGTATTAGTACTATTGGGCTGTTATATTAAATATTTTTGATGCTAAATATTTTAAATGGACCTTTTAAATAAACATACACATTATTTTTAGCATATGGTTATATGGGATTTTATTTAGAATAAATTATTTGGTTTTAAGGAATTTCTGAAAATATGGTTACGCCTACTTTCTAAAAAAACTATCTTTTATTTTGATTAAAAAAATAAAATAATATATGAATTAATAGGGTTTCTAGTATGTTTATTTAAGTTATAAATTTTTATCTAAATTTTTTTCTAAAGAAGATTAAAAACGAAATTACCTTTCTCAAAGCTGTCTTCCCCTTTGATTAATTTTAATTGTAGCAAATCGCATTTATACCTCTTTATCAACCCTAGACAAACGGACTATACTGGATCCAACAGGATTGTCGGTTACATAGCTAAGGACCACAGGCAAGTACCTTTCTGATTGCTTTTCGATTCATAGTAGTCTATACATTTTATGTTTATACATATGTCTTGCTGCTTGTTGACACGCTCGTCACACGGAGTAGTCGGAAGGGGAAATATCTTAGTAGACATGTTGACTACCCAGAACTATCTCCCATGTCTTTCGTGGAGAATAGCAGCTGCACACGACACGTGCAGGGTGCCAGATTTACCCCTAGTCGTTCACATGTCGAAACAGATATTTTAAATCACATAGATAGTTGTAGTTTATTTCTTTTCCTTGTCTTCTCCACCACCTTCCATGTCATTAGTACTTTCTAGTTTTCATCTCTCATATGTTATTTTCATGTCTTGTTAATTCTATTATGTTCTCGCATTGCAGTCGGTTTGTGTGCTTGTTTCATTCATGACTGGAAACCAACATTTTTTAGGTTAGCCGTTGCTTCTTTAGCTTTGGGAGATTCGAGTGTACTTGCAGGTCAAACCTAGAGATTAGATAGCTAAGTTGTAGTCGTTTCAAATATGTAAGAACATTGTATTTTTCTTTCCAATATAAATCTTTTAAATGTTGTAATCTAATAGAAATGTGAATGAGCAATAAAGTTGTTATTTTGTGATTTTGAGCATCATGGCCGTGACAACGTTCTACCGTCGACTCTGCGACGTAGGCTGGCTTGGACACGTCTCGTATCCGAAAAGCGAATGCGGATCAGGACAAGTTTTTGTGGTGGCCTATGCAGGTCTATTTTCGCAAAAAATTGTAAACTCGTGATAGTACTTAAGTTAGTCGTACTATTGCGAGCCTGCGATAAGGGAATGCTCATTCACAATTAGTATTGAATTAATTTAGGAGAATGACTATGAATAGGAGTCCCTTATTAATTTGATTATTGGGTAGTTAAGGATTAGGCCATGTAATTTACTAAATTTAGATGACCTGGAAGGTTTTATAGATACACCATTACATTTTAATACGACGATATGACCTAAGGTGGGTAGACTATTTACTCATCAACTTAGGCCTTCCTGGAACCCAACTCTTTACTGTAACCCCTCTTTCCGAAAGTTTGGAAAATGTCCTTTTATTTAATTGTTTGAATTAAAATGTGATTTTTAGAATTTTATAAATATTTAAGGATGCCTTAGTCATGGTTAAATTTTGGAGTACCAAATGACTAGAAGTGATGGCACGAATAGTACAGTGGTGTGCTTTGACCAGTGTATTAGCTATGGTAGGGAAGACCAAGCCATAAGAGTGTCTGAACTAGAAAACCAGGCAAAGTTGTGTCTGGATCCCTATAAATAATTTAATTAGTTATTTAATAATAAAATGACTTTTAGAAGGCCCGGTTGTTCCAAACTAGCCCGAAACCAACCTAAGCCCTGATAGTCATGTAAAGAGACCAATGACGTCCATATAGATATATAGATGTGTATATATATTGCTAGTCCATTTTTGTCTCGTGAATAATTTTTGTAAATTTTATTTCGAATATAATATATGTATTATTGCTATTTAAATTTATATATTACCTGGACATAGTATAATCTTCTATTAAATTGATTTTTAGGATTTTGCGGATTTATTTAGGATACACATATATATATTTGTTTGTAATGTATATTCATAACAGTTATACATAGTGCTTGATACATATAATTTTTTTCTTCTCCTTAATCTTGAATATTAGAGAAACAGAAATTAAAGTTTGTATTTCTCCTATCTTCGATCACTCCCTTCCTAATCAATCGTCTAATTTTAGAACAAATACTTTCACTCCTAGGACAAATACGTACACTTACCTATCATGATCAATTTATTCAAATTTTTAGCTTCCTCCATCATAGTCAATTTGTTTAAAAAAAATTTAGAAGCCCCTATGAAATTTTATGGATATAGTTGAAAGAATGATCGGTGACTTACAATGGCAAGACAGAAGCGCACTGTCGCCATTTACTTGACTTATGGAGACCATGGGTTCTCTGCAGCCAGCAGCGCACTAGCGAGACATGATCCCTAAGTTGAAATAATTCCAAGTAAGTGTAGGTTATCGTATATTATCGAAACTATGTCTTATTTGTCCTATTTAATCTTTGAATTATTATGCCAACATTGGATATAGTTAATAGAATATTCGATGCCGTATCCTATTTAGAGTCATGAAACCAAGAGTTTACTGCAGTCAGATGTACACTGGCGAGGCATGAATTTTCGGTAAATGATTTCAAGTGTGCTTACGATTTTAGAATACCATAGAGGCTACGTTCTTTATTAGCATGTGACTATTAAGTTTTCAAATTGATTGTGCCTTATTCCTAGTTTCAATCTTCTCAATAAACTGGTTGTTCTTTTCCTCCATACCTTCCTATTTTCGAATCGTCATCTTTTAAACCTAATTTGATTTCCTTCCACTAGATTTATAATCACACCTAGATTATGATTCTAGGATTATGCCTACATAATTGACCGTGCTAAGACGAATTAAAATTGGATCATCATTACGACTTTTTGATCGAGCTAGACTATTTGATTATATCTCGATCATGTCAATTCGTGTATTTTTTTGATTTTGAGTCTGTAATCATGCCTAAATAATTTTGCCTAAATATTTCATCGTGCCAAACAAATTTGAATTTTGACCGTTCCTGAACGACTTTACTCGTGACTAAACTATCTGACTATAATTTTAATCATGCCTACATGACAACTCAATTATTGCTAATGTCATATTCCTATCTTACTATGATCATGACTATTTTGTTCATGTTCATGCTCTTGCTAACTTTTAATTTTAATCATGCTTAGATGACTTGCATAAGTAGCCTTGATCGCGACTACTTCTTAAATTTATCTAAGTGATTTTTCTATGTTTAGCATCAGCCTAAAATTTTGACCATTGATCATGCCTATACAATTCCAAGGTTAGCTAATCGTGCCACATAGTATCTTTTTGTAAAATTAATTTCAATTTTATTCATGACCTAATTCATTTGATCAACGATCATATCATTTCTTGATCATGACTATTTGTGCCATTCAAAATTTTGGAGAAAAAATTTCTAAGGTGGGTAGGTCTTCGATTAGTAAAATGTCCTTAGGGTTATCGATTTCTTGAACCTTTGGGACCTGTTGATTCAAGACCGCAGCCTAAGACTCCAGCACCAAGCCATATCTAGGTACTTCTCCACTTCCATCCTCCCGTGGTCAATACTTGATCACTAATTCTTTGATCAAAAATTCTTATTAAGCAAGTTTTGGTCACCCTTGATTTTATCCTATCGGTCAATATCGATCTTACTAAAATTCATGTTGCTACCTTTCCTTCAGCCTATCTATACTCGACATTCCTAAATTCGAGGACGAATTTATTTCTATGGTGGGTAGATTTGTAACTCCTCCTCCCGGATTTTTAAATTTTTATTTTTATTTTGTTTAATGTGTTTAATTCTTTTGTCGAGACTTTGCAAATGTTATTTGATCAAAGTAGTTTTAAATTAAATATTTTGAGAGTGCTAATTAGTTCTAATATTTTGTAAAATAATATTGTTACAATTATGGAAGAGGTTGGTTACTACTTTGGATCTTATTTTCATAAGTTGATTTAAATACATATATATATGTATATTACTCTATTACATTTACATTTCCCGCGTCAGGTTGGACACGCCCAGACACAATCCCGAATCCCCAATTCCTAACCCTAACCCTAATCCCAATTCAAAATCCCCAATTCCCTATCCCTAATTTCCCGAATCCTAAAACCCCAACCCTAACCCTATATTTGGTTTAAATATTTAGTTGGACTTCATATACAATATTAAGGTTTGAGATTTATAGATAAATATGGTTATATAATTATTTGGATAAATGAATTTTGTTGGGGACTTTAATATATGTTCTTAATGTGTTTAAAAATACTTTCCAAAATTATATACATTTGAAGGAAAAAAATATATTTACTGACTTATTTTATAAAATGTACTTCTAGAAATATTTGATATAATATTATCATTTATTTTATTTTATCCTTGATTTATTATAACGAGATTGATTAGTATTTTTGAATTAAGATTTGAAATATATTGATAAGCTTTAAATTATTGATAACATCGAGTATTACTTTAAATCATTATTGCAATCTTTAATATATTTTTATTAGATCTAATTTGAGGTTATTTGATTTGGATTTGGATTTATGATTTAAATCAAGTTGCTAATATTAAATCGGGTGAATTGATTTATCGGGATGCATTAAATACTAGTTGAAATAATTTAATAGTAGTAGATTTTAATCAAGATATACCATAATCTCATTAGTATTCCCCATGATCTCCTAACCGATTTCTTTTCATATATAGGACCCCATTCAGCCAAACCTTTCTCCTGACTCCCTTGTATACGAACTCACTCCCAATTCTCCATCTTCCTGTAGTCATCTAACTCAACATCCCATGTCTTCTCTACATATGGAGCCCAGCCAAAACAATCAACAACTAGACATCACCACCTTCGTAGCCATTGTGTAATGTGTTCGTGTCCGTATTCATCTAGTTTTCCTTCCATTAGTTATACATATACATTCCACGCCGTGTCGGACAAGCCCGACACTTTACTCCCATCGCCCACAACCAGATCCTGCTATCCCCGACCAGCCCAACATCGTCCCTGCATACCTCCAACCCCAGTCTCTCTCCCGACAATACCACCGGCCAAGCCCTCTCCCCCTCTTTGTCGTACTCGCTCGCCATACCACCCCAAACACCACAGCCACCATCACTTACTAGCCGAGGATCTGCCTTGGCCGTAACCTCCTACCGCCATGCCAGTGTTGGTGGGCCGAGTCTCTAGCAATGCTCGACCGTATCCTCCAGTACCGCCCACAGTCGAACCCCTCTCCGCCGTACGTTCTCGACGACGAGAGCTGGGCACCGGTCCACCGTTCGGACGCGCTCGGCCTCCGACCGAGACGACCACCGGCTGTGGCCGAGTCTCTCTCAGTGAGCAGATCCCGCCCTTATTCCCCACGACGGAGGCCGAGACCCCTCGCCAGGACGCACACGCTGCCCTCCGCGAGACTCTCCGCGCCGCCCTTTCGTGTGCCGGAGCCGCTCTATCTCGGCCCAGAGCTGATGTCCACCACACACAGGCACACCGACCACCGTGGTGTCTCCCTACCGCTTCTCGGAACCCTCGTCGGCTCCTCCGTGAGCAGCCCCACCGCCGCATCAGTCGTCCAAAGCTGGCGTCGCCCCGACTCGAATCGCCCCGACCAGACTCCAAAGCTCGGTGAGCCTCTTCCTCCCTCCCTTTTCCTCTCTCTCTCACTCTCTGTAGTCTAAATCTCTCTCTCTCTCTTCCTTTCCCAATAAAGGAATGGGAAAGCAAAGAGGATATATGTGGGTTAATGTTTTATAATATTTCTGGTTGTTTTATCACACTAAGCTGAGGGAAGGAAAGAGTAATGTTGACATTTTATTATTTTATTTACTTTATTATTTGTTATAACCAACACAAACAGTTCCAAGTATTTTATCTATTTATTATCCTTTATTTGGGTCTTTTAATTGTATGGAAATTGTTTGGAATTTATTGTTGTTAAAACTATCTATAAGCCATTAGGTATTCATTACGAAATGTTCTTAATTAGTTGGGCCTTAAGCCAATAGAGGTTTATTTAGACCTTCATTTTTGGGTTTATTATTATTATTACTGTTATACTTAAATAGTTTTATAAAATATATTAAAAGTTTTCTATATAGGCTTTAATAAGAAGCAATTTAACATTATATATTGTTGAGCTTTTGTATTAGTAGTATTGGGCTGTTATATTAAATATTTTTGAAGCTAAAAATTTTAAATAGACCTTTTAAATAAACATACACATTATTTTTAGCATATGGTTATATGTGATTTTATTTAGAATAAATTATTTGGTTTTAAGGAATTTCTGAAAATATGGTTATGCCTACTTTCTAAAAAAAACTATCTTTTATTTTGATTAAAAAATAAAATAATATATAAATCAATAGGGTTTCTAGTATGTTTATTTAAGTTATAAAATTTTATCTAAATATTTTTCTAAAAAAGATTAAAAACAAAATTACCTTTCTCAAAGCAGTCTTCCCCTTTGATTAATTTTAATCGTAGCTAATCGCATTCATACCTCTTTATCAACCCTAGACAAACGGACTATATTGGACCCAACAAGATTTTCGGTTTCACAGCTAAGGACCACATGCAAGTACACATTCTGATTGCTTTTCGATTCATAGTAGTCTATACATTTCATGTTTATACATATGTCTTGCTGCTTGTTGACACGCTCCTCACACGGAGTAGTCGGGAGGGGAAATATCTTAATAGACATGTTGACTACCCAGAACTATCCCCCGTGTCTTTCGTGGAGAATAGCAACTACACACGACACGTGCAAGGTACCGGATTTACCCCCTAGCCGTTCACATATCGAAACAGATATTTCAAATCGCATATATAGTTGTAGTTTATTTGTTTTCCTTGTCTTCTCCACCACCTGCCATGTCATCAGTACTTTCTAGTTTTCATCTCTCATATGTTATTTTCATGTCTTGTTAATTTTATTGTGTTCTCGCATTGTCGTCGGTTTGTCTGCTTGTTTCATTCCTGACTGGAAACCAACATTTTCCAGGTTAGCCGTTGCTTCTTTAGCTTTGGAAGATTCGGGTGTACTTGCAGGCCAAACCTAGAGATTAGATAGCTAAGTTGTAGTCATTTCAAATATGTAAGAACATTATATTTTTCTTTCCGATATAAATCTTTTAAATGTTGTAATCTAATAAAAATGTGAATGTGCAATAAAGTTGTTATTTTGTGATTTTGAGCATCATGGCCGTGACAACGTTCTACCGTCGACTCTGCGGTGTAGGTGGCTTGGACACGTCTCATATCCGAAAAGCGGGTGCAGATCGTGACAAGTTTTTGTGGTGGCCCATGCAGGTCGGTTTTCGCAAAAGATTGCGAACTCGTGATAGTACTTAAATAGGAGTCCCTTATTAATTTGATTATTGGTTAGTTAAGGATTAGGCCATGTAATTTACTAAATTTAGATGACCTGGAAGGTTTTATAGATACACTATTACATTTTAATACGACGATATGACCTAAGGTGGGTAGACTATTTACTCATCAACTTAGGCCTTCCTGGAACCCAACTCTTTACTGTAACCCCTCTTTCCGAAAGTTTGGAAAATGTCCTTTTATTTAATTGTTTGAATTAAAATATGATTTTTAGAATTTTATAAATATTTAAGGATGCCTTAGTCATGGTTAAATTTTGGAGTGCCAAATGACTAGAAGTGATGGCACGAATAGTGCAGTGGCGTGCTTTGACCAGTGTATTAGCTATGGTAGGGAAGACTGAGCCATAAAAGTGTCTGAACTAGAAAAACCAGGCAAAGTTATGAATTGATCCCTATAAATAATTTAATTAGTTATTTAATAATAAAATGACTTTTAGAAGGCCCAGTTGTTCCAAACTAGCCCGAAACCAACCCAAGCCCTGGTAGTCATGTAAAGAGACCAATGACGTCCATATAGATATATAGATGTGTATATATATTGCTAGTCCATTTTTGTCTCGTGAATAATTTCTGTAAATTTTATTTCGAATATAATATATGTATTATTGCTATTTAAATTTATATGTTACTTGGAAAAAGTATAATCTTCTCTTAGATTGATTTTTGGGATTTTGCAGATTTATTTAGGATATACATATATATTTGTGTGTAATGTATATTCATAACAGGTATACGTAGTGCTTTATACATACTTTTTTCTTCTCTCCTCAATCTTGAATATTAGAGAAACAGAAATTAAAGTTTGTATTTCTCCTATCTTTGATCACTCCCTTCCTAATCAATCGTCTAATTTTAGAACAGATACTTTCACTCCAAGGACAGATATGTACACTTACCTATCATGATCAATTTATTCAAATTTCTAGCTTCCTCCATCATAGTCAATTTGTTTAAAAAAAAATTAGAAGCCCCATTGATGTTTTATGGATATAGTTGTAAGAATGATCGGTGACTTACAATGGCAAGATAGAAGCGCACTGTCGCCATTTACTTGACTTATAGGGACCATGGGTTCACTGCAGCCAGCAGCGCACTAGCGAGGCATGATCCCTAAGTTGAAATAATTCCAAGTAAGAGTAGGTTATCGTGTATTATCGAAACTATGTCTTATTTGTCCTATTTAATCTTTGAATTATTATGCCAATATTGGATATAGTTAATAGAATATTCGATGCCGTATCCTATTTAGAGTCATGAAACCAAGAGTTTATTGCAGCCAGATGTACACTGGCGAGGTATGAATTCTCGGTAAATGATTGCAAGTGTGCTTACGGTTTTCGAATACCATTGAGGCTACGTTCTTTATTGGCATGTGACTATTAAGTTTTCAAATTGATTGTGCCTTATTCCTAGTTTCAATCTTCTCAATAAACTTGTTGTTCTTTTCCTCCATATCTTCCTATTTTCGAATCATCATCTTTTAAACCTAATTTGATTTCCTTCCACTAGATTCATAATCACACCTAGATTATGATTCTAGGATTATGCCTACATAATTGATCGTGCTAAGACGAATTAAAATTGGATCATCATTACGACTTTTTGATCGATCTAGACTATTTGATTATATCTCAATCATGTCAATTCGCGTATTTTTTTATTTTGAGTCCGTAATCATGCCAAAATAATTTTGCCTAAATATTTCATTGTGCCAAACAAATTTGAATTTTGACCGTTCCTGAACGAATTTACTCGTGACTAAACTATCTGACTATAATTTTAATCATGCCTAAACGACAACTCAATTATTGCTAATGTCATATTCCTATCCTACTATGATCATGACTATTTTGTTCATGTTCATGCTCGTGCTAACTTTTAATTTTAATCATGCTTAGATGACTTGCATGAGTACCCTTGATCGCGACTACTTCTTAAATTTATCTAGATTTTTCCAGTTTAGCATCTGTCTAAAATTTTGACCATTGATCACGCCTATACAATTCCAAGGGTAGCTAATCGTGCCACACAGTATCTTTACTTAAAATTTCAATTTTATTCACGACCTAATTCATTTGATCAGCGATCATATCATTTCTTGATCATGACTAATTGTGCTATTCGAAATTTCGGAGAAGAAATTTCTAAGGTGGGTAGGGTCTTCGATTATTGAAATTTCCTTAGGGTTATCAATTTCTTGAACCTTTGGGACCTGTTGATTCAAGACCGCAGCCTAAGACTCCAGCACCAAGCCATATCTAGGTACTTCTCCACTTCCATCCTCCCGTGGTCAATACTTGATCACTAATTCTTTGATAAAAAATTCTTATTAAGCAAGTTTTGGTCACCCTTGATTTTATCCTATCGGTCAATACCGATCTTACTAAAATTCATGTTGCTACCTTTCCTTCAGCATATCTATACTCGACATTCCTAAATTCGAGAACGAATTTATTTTCTAAGGTGGGTAGATTTGTAACTCCTCCTCCCGGATTTTTAAAATTTTATTTTTATTTTGTTTACCTTGTTTAAAACTTTCGTCGAGACTTTGCAAATGTTATTTGATCAAAGTGGTTTTAAATTAAATATATTGAGAGTGCTAATTAGTTCTAATATTTTGTAAAATAATATTGTTACAATTATGGAAGAGGTTGGTTACTACTTTGGATCTTATTTTCAAAAGTTGATTTAAATACATATATATGTATATTACTCTATTACATTTACATTTTCTGCGTCAGGTTGGACACGCCCAGACACAATCCCGAATCCCCAATTCCAAACCCTAACCCTAATCCCAATTCTAAATCCCTAATTCCCTATCCCTAATTTTCTGAATCCTAAAACCCCAACCCTAAACCTATATTGGGTTTAAATATTTAGTTGGACTTCATATACAATATTAAGGTTTGAGATTTATAGATAAATATGGTTATATAATTATTTGGATAAATGAATTTTGTTGGGGACTTTAATATATGTTCGTAAGGTGTTTAAAAATACTTTCCAAAATTATATATATTTGAAGGTCAAAAAAATATTTACTGACTTATTTTATAAAATGTACTTCTAGAAATATTTGATATAATATTATCATTTATTTTATTTTATCCTTGATTTATTACAATGAGATTGAATAGTATTTTTGAATTAAGATTTGAAATATATTGATAAGCTTTAAATTATTGATAACATCGAGTATTACTTTAAATCATTATTGCAATCTTTAATATATTTTGATTAGATCTAATTTGAGGTTATTTGATTTGGATTTGGATTTATGATTTAAATCAAGTTGCTAATATTAAATCGGGTGAATTGATTTATCGGGATGCATTAAATACTAGTTGAAATAATTTAATAGTAGTAGATTTTAATCAAGATATACCATAATCTCATTAGTATTCCCCATGATCTCCTAACCGATTTCTTTTCATATATAGGACCCCATTCAGCCAAACCTTTCTCCTTACTTCCTTGTATACGAACTCACTCCCAATTCTCCATCTTCCCGTAGTCATCCAACTCGACATCCCATGTCTTCTCTACATATAGAGCCGAGCCAGAACAATCAACAACCAGACATCACCACCTCCGTAGCCATTGTGTAATGTGTCCGTATCTGTATTCATCTAGTTTTCCTTCCATTAGTTATACATATACATTCCACGCCGTGTCGGACATGCCCGACACTTCACTCTCATCGCCCACAACCAGATCCTGCCATCCCCGACTAGCCCAGCGTCGTCCCTGCATGCCTCCAACCCCAGTCCCTCTCCTGACAATACCACCGGCCAAGCCCTCTCCCCCTCTTTGTCGTACTCGCTCGCCACACCACCCCAAACACCACAGCCACCATCACTTACCAGCCGCGGATCCGCCTTGGCCGCAACCTCCTGCCGTCGTGCGAGTGCCGGTGGCCTGAGTCTCCAGCCGTGCTTGACCGCATCCGCCAGTACTGCCCGCAGCCGAACCCCTTTCCGCCATGCGTTCTCGACGACGAGAGCTGGGCACCGGATCCACCGTTCGGGCGCACTCGGCCTCCTACCGAGACGACCACTGTCTATGGCCGAGTCTCTCTCGGTGAGCAGATCCCGCCCTCGTTCCCCATGCCGGAGGCCGCGACCCCTCACCAGGACGCGCACGTCGCCCTTCGCGAGACTCTCCGCACCGCCTTCCCATGTGCCCGAGCTTCCTTATCTCGGCCCAAAGCGGATGTCCACCGCACGCAAGCACATCGACTACGGTGGAGTCTCCCCACCGCTTCTCGAAACCCTCGCTGGCTCCTCCGCGAGCATCCCCACCACCGCATCAGCCGTCCAGAGCTGGCGTTGCCCCGACTTCGCCCAGCCTTGAATCGCCCCGACCAGACTCCAAAGCTCGGTGAGCCTCTTTCTCCCTCCTCCTTCCTCTCTCTCTTACTCTCTGTAGTCTAAATCTCTCTCTTCCTTTCCGAATAAAGGAATGGGAAAGCAAAGAGGATATATATAGGTTAATGTTTTATAATATTTCTGGTTGTTTTATCACACTAAGCTGAGGGAAGGAAAGAGTAATGTTGACATTTTATTATTTTATTAACTTTATTATTTGTTACAACCAACACCGAGTTCCAAGTATTTTATCTATTTATTATCCTTTATTTGGTTCTTTTAATTGTATGAAAATTGTTTGGACTTTATTGCTGTTAAAACTATCTATAAGCCATTAGGTATTCATTACGAAATATTCTTAATTAGTTAGGCCTTAAGCCAATAGAGGTTTATTTAGAATTCATTTTTGGGTTTATTATTATTATTACTGTTATACTTAAATAGTTTTATAAAATATATTAAAAGTTTTCTATATAGGCTTTAATAAGAAGCAATTTAACATTATATATTGTTGAGCTTTTGTATTAGTAGTATTAGGCTGTTATATTAAATATTTTAGACGCTAAATATTTTAAATGGACCTTTTAAATAAACATACACATTATTTTTAGCATATGGTTATATGGGATTTTATTTAGAATAAATTATATGGTTTTAAGGAATTTCTGAAAATATGGTTACGCCTACTTTCTAAAAAAAACTATCTTTTATTTTGATTAAAAAAATAAAATAATATATGAATCAATAGGGTTTCTAGTATGTTTATTTAAGTTATAAATTTTTATCTAAATATTTTTCAAAAGAAGATTAAAAACAAAATTACCTTTCTCAAAGCAGTCTTCCTCCTTGATTAGTTTTAATCGTAGCTAATCGCATTCATACCTTTTTATCAACTCTAGACAAACGGACTATACTGGACCCAACAGGATTGTCGGTTTCACAGCTAAGGACCACAGACAAGTACACTTTAATGATTGATTTTCAATTCATAGTAGTCTATACATTTCATGTTTATACATATCTTGCTGCTTGTTGACACGCTCGTCACACGGAGTAGTCGAGAGGGGAAATATCTTAGTAGACATGTGGACTACCCGGAACTATCCCTCGTGTCTTTCGTAGAGAATAGCAGCTGCATATGACACGTGTAGGGTGCCGGATTTACCCCCTAGCCGTTCACATGTCGAAACAGATATTTCAAATCACATAGATAGTTGTAGTTTATTTGTTTTTCTTGTCTTCTCCACCACCTGCCATGTCATCAGTACTTTCTAGTTTTCATCTCTCATATATTATTTTCATGTCTTGTTAATTCTATTGTGTTCTCGTATTGCCGTCGGTTTGTGTGCTTGTTCCATTCCTGACTGGAAACCAATATTTTTTAGGTTAGCCGTGGCTTCTTTAGCTTTAGGAGATTCGGGTGCACTTGCAGGCCAAACCTAGAGATTAAATAGCTAAGTTGTAGTCATTTCAAATATGTAAGAACATTGTATTTTTCTTTCCAATATAAATCTTGTAAATATTGTAATCTAATAGAAATGTTAATGAGCAATAAAGTTGTTATTTTGTGATTTTGAGCATCATGGCCGTGACAGCGTTCTACCGTCGACTCTGCGACGTAGGCTAGCTTGGACACGTCTCATATCCGAAAAGCGGGTGCGGGTCGTGACAATAATATTCGAAACAAACCCGCTAAATATTTAAATACAAGAACTTTCTAATCTAACTAGAATCTATGTTTGGCCTCCAAGATATCTCTAACTCCAATCGAAGGAACCCAAAGCAAGACAGTATGTCATCAAGAGTTGTCAACTAAAAAATATATATAGAAAGGATTGGAACAAGTTCATCATAATACTGCACTATACAATATAATATAAATGCATGAAGGAAATAATAATAAGAAAAAACTAACTTTATGCTTTACTTGATATGGTAACAAAGATTGCAATTATAACATGAGGATAATATGACAGTAGACTCGATGGAAGAAAATAAATGAACAATATAGCAACAAGAGATCACATATAATGTGTGTTTTATAATACCAATGTTCAACAAGTAGTTGGGTTAGGAATTGGACAGTCAACACGTGAGGTGTATTGACTGAACAAACATTGTAAGACGGTCCCCTAACTGAATAAACTTTGGGCTACACTGGGTACCACATGTCTACTAGACATATTCTCCCACCCGACTAACTCACAAGTACATATCCAATACGGTAAATATTAACAATATGATAAACAATAAACATGATAAATAAAAAGTAAAACATGAACATGTACATGTACTCTAATGATTATAACTCTCGTGTACAAGTAGTAATCATGATGAATCTATAATGATAAAACAAGAAGTAATAGTGAAAAGACGATAAAAAGATACATGCAGTACAAAATAAAGGCAATATAATGTCATAGTAAAACTTGTCTGATTTTTTGGACAAACCATTTTCACGAGTCGAGGACGAGAGAAACTCTGACCTAAAATCTACCAACCCATATCATACCATCGTACCATAAATCGTGCACGAAAACCACAAGTCAGTTCTAAGATTCTTATTCTAAAAATCATAAAAATATGGCTAATAGATTAACCTAATTAATATTATTTAATGCTAAAATAAATTATTTAAAAATCTAATTTAAACTAATAATAATCTGAAATATAACTTAAATAAGGAATTTTAGCAATAGAAAGTTATGGTCCAAATTTCGAAATTTGTGGCACGTAAATCGAGACATACCGTTGACTAACTAGCCAAACTTTATGAACTCAATGATTTGAGTATTCATTCTAGTATATTTCAGCACTACGAGTGCACTGGGATCGATGGTACCACAAAATCATAATTTGGTCAAAAGTTATCGCCGTTATTGTTACGACCCGTACCCGCTTTTCGGGATACGAGTGCATGTCCAAGCCAGCCTACACCGCAGAGTCGGCAATAGAATGTTGTCACGGCCAAGGTGCTCAAAATGCCATGAAGAAGGACTGTCCAACCATCACGAAAAGCAGTCCATATGACAGATCAAGATCAAGCAGAAAAGGAACATCTGGTCGAAAGTATGCCAACACAAGTATCTGGCATGAAAGTGATGTCAGTGACACAGAAGAAGAGGATAGACCCTACGACAATGCAAATGTCTGTCTTATGGCATTTGATAAGGTATCGTCAAACCCTCTATATGATAATTTTACTTTCGATGAATTAGAAAATGCCTTTAGCGAATTACTTGAAGAACACAAAAATATGCTTGACAAGTATAAGCAATCTCGAAAAGAGATTAAGTCATACACAACCGAGTTAGCTAGACTGTCCAATCTTATTGAAGATATTAAAGAGACGTCTACTATTAGTAACATGGAAGAGATAGCCAAACTCAAGGTAGACTATCATGAGGCTATCCTCAATGTTGAAAAGAAAAAAAGAGATTATGTTAAGATGCAAAAGCTGTATGACACAGAGAAGAAGATGCACTTAGTAACAGAACATAGACTCTCAGTTATGACTGCTAAATATGAAGAGTCTATTGCGATTTCTAAAAAGTTAGAAATCAAGTTAGGCAAACAGACAATACCTGTGACACAGCCTAATTTTAGTCCTAATGCTAAGCATACACCTAAGAGGACTAAAAACAAGAAAGCATAGAAGAAACACGAATATCATCATGCTTTCACTTATAGGTTCTCCAAACCAAACAAGCATGTAAACACAGTTTCAACCACATTTGGTTCTAAACTGGCTTGCACTTATTGTGGTACGTACGGACACATATCACAGTATTGTTTAGCAAGAAAGCTTGTTGACAATCACACTTTAATCTGGAGACCTAAAGCTAATCAGAATGGACCCTTTAGAAAATGGGTACCAAAGGATTCATCTACTTGTCTTGTAGGTGGACCCTTAACCCTCTCATGCTAGAAGCAAATGGATCCTCGATAGCGGATGTTCGCGACACATGACTGGTGATGCATCTTTGTTCGCTACGCTATCGATGAAGAAAGAAGGATATGTCTCCTTCGGAAATAATTTGAGAGGTGATATAATTGGTAATGGTACTGTAGGTATTTCTCCCTATCCAGTAATAAAGGATGTTTGTCTAGTAACAGAATTGAAACATAACCTATTAAGCATAAGTCATTTGGCTGATAATGGTTATGGTATCAATTTTATGAAAGATAAATGTACCATATATGATATGTCATCTGGTGATCCCATATATAAAGGGATTAGAGAAGATAATATTTATGTTTTCTTTTTGGAGAATACTAATAATGCAGGTAGGTGCCTAGTAGCCAATCAAAGTGAAAGCTGGCTATGGCACATGAGACTAGGACATGCAAACATGGATACTATCTCAGACTAAGTACAAAGAAGTTGGTAAGAGGACTCCCTGAGATTCCATTCAAGAGAGATATGGTATGTTCTGATTGTGAAAAGAACAAAGCACATAGGTCTACTTTTAAATCTATCAACGCTGTAAGTACTTCTAGACCTTTGCAGTTAATTCACATGGATTTATTTGGTCCTAGTAGAGTCGCTAGTCTTGGCGGTAAGCTCTACGCTTTTGTTATTGTTGATGATTTCTCTCGTTTTACTTGGGTTTATTTCTTATCAAACAAAAGTGATGCAATTTTTGAATTTCAGATATTTTGCAAAAAGGTACAAAACGAAAAAGGCTTCATTATTAGTCGTATCTGAAGTAATCATGGTGGCGAATTCGAAAATTCTGATTTCAAAAAATTTTATGATGATAGTGGATATTACCACAAATTTTCTTGTCCTAGAACTCCCCAACAGAATGGTGTTGTGGAGCGGAAGAATCGTACTCTAAGCGAAATGGCTAGAGTCATGCTGAATCAGTATAATCTTCCTAAATATTGGGCAGAAGTTGTTAGTACAGCCTGTCATGTTTTGAATAGGGTGTTAATTCGACCAATCTCGAAGAAAACACCATATGAGCTTTGGTTTGGAAGGATTCCAAACATTTCTTACTTTAAAATTTTTGGATGTCGCTATTTTATCCTGAACACCAAGGATAACTTGGGAAAGTTCGACTCCAAAGCAGATGACGGGATATTTCTCGGATATGCTGCTAAGAGTAAGGGATATAGAATTTTCAATAAAAGATCTATGATTGTTGAAGAAACTATTAATGTTACTTTTGATGAGTTAAATAGTCACAGATCTAGCGACAGTGATGATGAAGATACACATACAAGGATTGAGAAGAGTTCTGTGAAAGATCTGACCCAAAATACAAGGACTGAGAAGAGTTTTGTGAAAGATCTGACCCAAAAGTTTGAATCATTAAAATTCATGCCAGATCATCCAGAAACATTCATTATAGGTGATGTATCTAAAGGTGTAAGTACACGTTCATCTCTTAAAGATTCTGATATAGCAACAAATGTAGCATTTATTTCTCAAATAGAACCTAAGAATGTAGATGATGCTTTTACTGACGAGTTTTTGGATTTCTGCCATGCAAGAGGAACTAAATCAATTTGAGAGAAACCAAGTTTGGGAACTCGTTCCTAAACCCATTGGTCAATCTATAATTGGTACCAAATAGGTGTTCCGAAATAAACTCAGTGAAGATGGACAAGTTCTACGCAACAAAGCACGTCTAGTGGCACAAGGTTATAATCAAGAAGAAGGAATTGATTTTGATGAGACCTATGCTCCTGTTGCTAGACTAGAAGCCATCCGCATGTTTTGTGCATTTGCATGCTTTAATGATTTTAAATTATTTCAAATGGACGTGAAAAGCGCATTTTTAAATGGATTTTTAAAAGCGGAAGTTTTTGTGAAACAACCCCCTGGTTTTGAAGATTTTCAAAAACCTGATCACATCTTCAAGTTTAAGAAAGCTCTTTATGGACTCAAACAAGCACCTCGTGCTTGGTATGAACGCCTAAGTGCCTTCTTACTTGATAATGGATTTTCTAAAGGAAAGGTTGATACTACTTTATTTATCAAATCCTTGAATGATGATATCCTACTTGTGCAAATTTATGTAGATGACATAATATTCGGTTCTACTAACGAAAAACTCTGTCAAGATTTTGCTAAGTGTATGCAGAGTGAATTTGAGATGAGTATGATGGGAGAGCTAAACTTCTTCCTAGGACTTCAAATCAAACAACACTCAAAAGGAACATTCATCAACCAGGCTAAGTACACGAAGGACATACTGAAAAAGTACGACTTCGAGAATGTAAAGCCAATCGGGACTCCTATGGCTACATCTACAAAGCTTGATGCTGATGAAAGTGGCAAACCTGTCGATCAGCGTAAGTATCGAGGTATGATTGGTAGTTTATTATATTTAACTGCTAGTCGTCCTGATATTATGTTTAGTGTTTGCATTTGTGCACGTTATCAGGCAAATCCTAAGGAATCACATCTTAGTGCCGTTAAGCGTATCTTCCGATACCTTAAAGGAACTTCTACAGTCGGCTTATGGTATCCTAAAACCAAATTCTTTGACCTGATAGGTTACTCGGATGCGAATTTTGCGGGATGCAAAGTGGACCGTAAAAGTACTAGTGGCACATGTCATTTCCTAGGAAAGGCCTTAGTCTCCTGGTTTAGTAAAAAGCAAAATTCTGTAGCATTATCAACTACTGAGGCTGAGTATATCGCCGCAGGTCATTGCTGTGCTCAAATTTTGTGGATGAAACAAACCCTGGAAGACTATGATCTGCACTACACTAAAGTTCCTATTTATTGTGACAACACTAGCACTATTAATCTGACTAAGAACCCTATCTGTCATTCACACACAAAGCACATAGAGATAAGACATCATTTTCTTTGTGATCATCAACAACACGGGGATATCTGCTTAGAATTTATTGACACAGATCATCAACTAGCAGACATATTCACAAAACCATTGGCTGAAGACCATTTTAACATAATGAGGCGTGAGATCGGTATACTTGAATTTTCAGATTCATAATGTAATATGGTAATTAAAATTAATTTTATGACTTGCAACTTTGAAATTTATTTAACGAAATTTATTTTTGGGTACAAACCTAAAAAGAGTATGTCTGTCACCACGACTACGGTCGAAGCGAAACGGTACTTAAGAATTCTCCGGTGAACCTCCGTTAGCTGGGACAACCCCTACAGTTAACCCATAAATAGAGTACGTTATTAAATACTAGAGTCAAAAGTCATAAAGTTACTTTTAACCAACTAGAACTGCATTTATTGTCTCGGGAATACAAGTGACCGAACTCGGGACGAACTCTGACCGAGTTCGAACCGAATTCGGACCGAGTTCGATCGGTGCTGTATTAATTTCCAGAACCGAACAGCCGGCCCTAAACTCTATAAATTCAACTCTTTCAACCATCTTTTCCACACACCAACTCGTGGAAACATCTCCTTCCTCCCTAAAATTTTTTCATCCTCCATCCTAGCAAGGAATCTAAGAGATCTGGTTGGCGTTTTCTCATCTTCCTCCCTTTCTCAAAAAGGTATTCCTTTTTCTTTTTTACTTTCTCAATGGCTCCTAAACGTCATAGATCATCTTCCCAAGGTGCCTCCTCCTCTTCGGATTATACACCAGCTAGTCTATTCAGTCCAGCACGACCAATAGATGCAGAAGACTATGATTCTACTTTGTTTCCGGACAAAGAGTTTTTTGATCTTTGGTTCAATTCTTTTTCTGGTCGTAGGATTTGCAATGGAGCTTTTGTTAATTTTACCATATTTTGTGAATATGCTCCTACTTTTGACCACTTAAGCTACCGAGATTTTTTCGAGGTAGCAGAAAATATTTTTGACAATGCTATCCGAATGTTTTACTGCAACTTGTAAGTAAAACCTAATGGAAATTTCTATTCTTGTGTTGCTGGGCAAGAATTAGAATTCAGTGCTACCGATATCAGTGAATTTTTCCATGTTCCTGATCTTGGAGAATCTTTGGTTGACATTACCCATGTCCAATTCCCTGCTGATGTTACCCTTGCCTCTTTCAGGGAACTTATTTGTCATCCAAACCCTGTTCCTCGTAGGGTTTATTCAAAGCATTTGAACCAATCTTTTTATGAACTTTATCGTATGGTTTTCTCTGTAATCCTTCCAAAGAAAGGATCCACAGATGAAGTGACCTTCTTGGAACTCTCTGCTTTATACCACATTCATTTCGGTATTCCATTCTCTATCCCAAAGACCATGATGTCCTGGATGTTGAACTGCAGAAATGCAGGAAGGAATCTGGTATATCCTATGCACTTGGCGTCTATCTTTCGCCATTTTGAGATTGATCTTCAAACTTGTGCATTCTTGATGATTTTGTTGCTATATCTGCGCAACGTGCTCAGGTGCTGAGGAATGGGATTGCTGACCTCCACTACAGCCTAGCCCACGATCCAGTCCATCCGATCACCATCCAACCTCATCCAGGCTTTTCGGGTCCTCGGTTCACAGATGAGGTTTCCTTCCAGCACTTCGACCCCACTGCAGCCTACTTTCCTCCAGAGGCTCCTGGTGCTGCGACCCCACTATGTGACGTGGGTTCAGCTTTTGGATAGTGGATACTTGTTAGATGATGATCTTTATGCTTTGATGTAGTTTTTCTTTTTATGTCTAAACTCTTTAGTTAGACATTTTCTGATGATTGTACTCAGCACTGTTTAGTATGACATTTTCAGTATTTTATTTCTAGCATTTTCTTTCCATAGTAGTTGTTTTATGCTGTGATCAAGTCTATTTTGCTTCACTTTGTCTTTTGTGTTCTATTGTTGGCTTCACACATTACGGGGGAGCCAAGTCATTTTACTATTTGACAAAGGGGGAGAAAAAGAGTACACATACCAAAAACCAAAAAGCATACAAATCCAAAAACAAAATCAACCATCTCTTTTATTCAGGTACTTGTATTTTATTCTATTTTATAAAGATATATTTTGGTATAGACTCAATTTTGTTAATTATCAAAATGGGGGAGATTGTTGGCCCATTCCATGGTCACACCCGATTTCGATAATCAACATGCACTTAAGTCAATACACAAAATATACAAACTGCTGCTAATCATTTCAGGATATATAAAATCAATTTCAACGGACGTTGTACTGCATCAACGAAGCATCAACATCATCAAATCTGAAGATGACTCATTTTATATTTTATTCTGTATTTTACATTTTATTGAGTCTAGGATTTATTTTGTAAAATCAGTTTTGGTAATACTGGCTTAGGGTTATCTCAGTCCACATTTTAAAAAGCCTACCTATTATCACTCACATATCTTTTTACAAAATATTCCAAAATATCTTTTGAAAACAATTTCTGATAAAATATTTCGAAAATCTCCTGACAGAACTCATAACCGAGTTCGGCCCGAGTTCGGACCGAACTCTGTCCGAGTTCGGTCAGTTTGTATTCAAACTTCTGTTGCCTCCAAATCTGCGAGCAACGTCTCTTTGCGAGATATCTGCATCCGAACTCTATCCGAGTTCGGTTCCAGAAAACACCTATAAATAGAGAAGAACTTTTCATTTCAAATTATTCATTCACTTTCATCTTCTCTTCTCTACTATTCAAGTGTTTTCAAACGATCCAAGATTTTCAAATCATACCTATACACCTCTTAGCCAAAAGCCAGTAATATCGGAGTTGATTTAGAGTCTTTTGGTGTATTCCAAGCGTTGTAAAGAGGTCGTTCCAAGTTCAGCAACTTTTCCTGTTGTGGAGCTGGTCGTGCGCTCATCACCAAGCACGGTATTGTGAAGTCGGTCGTGCACTTGTCACCAAGCACGGTGTTGTAAGAGACTGCAAGCTCTCAGTTAAAGCTTGTGCCATAGTGGATTAACATCGAGCAAGAGTACTCGAGACTGGATTAGTCCTCTCAGAGGGATACCAGTATATATCGCTGTGTCGCTGAGTTTGAATTCTCTATCTCTTGCTGCATTATATTTACTGTCTTTTATTTCACTGCCATAGTTTAAAGTTTTAATTGGTGATTATTTTTCGCTGCACACACACACTCTATTCACCCCCCTCCAAAGGTGCTCAACGGTCCTACATGTTTTTGTATTATACTATTTATATTGGACTACATATATGAATTAGTACTGTGTCAATCTCTGGATTGTATTGGACTACGACATGGTGATTAGGACATAGTCCCTGCAACCATTGGACTGGCGAGGCAGAAACTATGTAGCCGTAGATAAAGTTAACTGTCTTTTGACCCTCATCCCTCGGCAATGATAATAAGACAACCCATCACTATACCTTATATAGTAGTAGATGATGTCTTAGTATTACATTATGTGAGTTCGTCTTGATTCTGTTACATTCTTCAGATACTAGATACGATAAGAACATATACTACGCCATATGTACAGAACATAGATACACCATATGTACAGAACATAGATGATTCACACTAATGTATGCTAGAATGAATTTTGGGTTGTGTTCTGAGCCATTCGTCCCCGTACTTGGCAATTAAGCATGTGAAATATATCGTTGAAGAACATAAAACTTGTAGTCGTTACTGTAGAAAGTGCAGACTGACATGAACTGACGCACAAAAAGGAGAAGATCAAAGCTGTAACAAGTAAAGTTGTATTTTGGATGTTATACTCTTATAAGCTCTTTATTCAAAAAGCAAGATATAATGAATACAGAACAAGTATCGAGTTTATAACTCTTGTAAGCTCTATACTTGAGTTACGAACTCGATACTTGTTCTGTATTCTTTAATTATAGCTTGCTTTGTGAATAAAGAGTTTACAAGAGTTCTTTTCCAAAGCACAACTTTTCTTGTTCCAGCTTAGAGCTCATCATTTTCGTACGCCAGTTCATGTCGTTCTTCACTTTCTGCAGTAACTTCCTCCAATTAATCTCCCTCCCTTGGCAATGATGATACGACAACCTATCTTGATTCTGTTATTATAGTAGATGATGTCTTAGTATTACATTATGTGGGTTCATCTTGATTATGTTATATCCTTCAGATACTAGATTCGATAAGAACATATACTACACCATATGTACAGAACATAGATGATTCACACTAATGTATGCTAGAATGAATTTTGGGTTGTGTTCTGAGCCATATGTTCTCACACTTAAAACATATATGAATTAGTACTGTGAGAGTGCCGGAGAGAGTGAGAGCGCCGGAAGGGGGAGAAGAGAGAGTAAAATGGAGGAAAATGCATTGATGGGGGGAATAAAATTAGAATTTAGCAACGTTCATACTCACGTCGCTAAATTAGTCGCTATTAGCGACGTCATAGTGACGTTCCGCGATGACTAGCTCATGTAACTATGTAACCATAGATGAAGTTGACTGTCCTCCGACCCTCATCCCTCGGCAATGATGATATGACAACCTATCACTATATCTTTTAGTAGTAGATAATGTCTTAGTATTACATTATGTGGGTTCATCTTGATTCTGTTATATCCTTCAAATACTAGATTCGATAAGAACATATACTATACCATATGTACAGAACATAGATGATTCACACTAATGTCTGCTAGAATAAATTTTGGGTTGTGTTCTGAGCCATCCATTCTCACATTTAAAAATACATATGAATTAGTACCGTGTGTCAATCTTTGTTTTTGTATTTTCGGCGAACCCAGGGATTGGATTATGTATTTTGGCTCCAGTTCCAGCTCCATTTGCATTAATCTACGGTACGACATGGTGATCAGGACATAGTTCCTATAGCCATTCGACTGGCAAGGCAGAAACTATGTAGCCGTAGATAAAGTTGACTGTCCTTCGACCCTCATCCTTCGGTAATGATGATATGATAACCTATCACTATATCTTATATAGTAGTAGATGATGTCCTAATATTACATTATGTTAGTTCATCTTGATTCTGTTACATTCTTCATATACTAGATACGATAAGAACATATACTAGACCATATATACAGAACATAGATAATTCACACTAATGTATGCTAGAATGAATTTTGGGTTGTGTTCTGAGCCATCCGTTCTAACACTTGACAAAAATTGAATTTTTTGTATTTTATCTGCTTTCGAAAATGTACTCAAACGAGATGGCACCCGTTCTCACATATGGCACCTATGACCTGAGGATCTTACTTGAGGGAGGCACAGATGGCTGTGAAAGAGGAGGTGGCACCAGAGGGCAGTTCCACCGAGAGAGCTGCTCCAGAAGTAATTCCTAAAGCCGAGGGAGCTGTGAAGGAGGAGGTGGCACCACAGGACAGTTCCACCGGGAGTTCCAGTCATCCATCTCCTCTGGATATTGATCTGGCTGGCACGGATCGTACTTATGCGCGCTGGCTGAAGGAGTGCTATCTGCCCCAACATAGACGACAGTAGATACATATATTGACTGAATTTGTTTTGATGGATATATCTCCTCTGGATATTGTGATAGATATTTATTTTGATGGATATATCTCCTTTGGATATTGTGATGGATATTTATTTTTTGGTGTGTGAAGTATATTGGTTTGTGTGATGTGTGATGCATATTGTGATGTATATTTGTTTGTGTGATGTGTGATGCATATTGTGATGTTTCGAGAGGCTTGAGGAGACGACCAATTATTTTTGGTCTATTCTGGATTGTATTGTGCGTGCCGATGTTGAGTGTTCCACCGAAGGGGTCGGCGAACCCAGGGATTAGATTCTGTATTTGGGTTTGGATTGGATCCTGTATTTTGGATTGTACATTTGCATTCTTGATTCTTTTTTTATTTTTTTTCAATTTAGCGACGTTTTTAGCGACGTTTATATTCGTCGCTAACTGTTAGCGACGAATATAAATGTCGCTAAAAATGTCGCTAAATTGTTGGCGTGGCAAACAATATGATGCCACCACATCGTCGTAAAGACGTCGCTAATGTGTCGCTAATCGGTGACCACAAGAAAACGTCGCAAATAACGTCGCTATTTAGCGACATTATGAGCGTCGCTACCTAACGTAGCCATAGTGACGTTTTGCGACGTTTTCTCGATTAGTGACACGCTTTTTTTCCACCGTTTATTAAACGTCGCTGAAAACATCGCTAATTTAGTTTAGCGACGTTTTGGCCGAGATTAGCGACGTTTTGGAACGTCACTAATCTGACAAATTTTTGTAGTGGATCCTGTCCTCAATTATCCAAAAAATGGGGAATTTTTTTGCTAATTTCGTCTGGCACAGAGGTATTATTGCTACCAAATGGGAAGATATGTGCAGAACACGGCATGAAGGAGGCGTGTATTAAATAATATTTTTGGATTTTTGTTATGAATTTCAAAAGAAGTTGGTTATTAATTTTTGGACTTTCTAAACATTGGCTTCAAAAGAGATTTTGGAAAAACATGAATATTTTATTTTAGTAGAAAGATTTGTTCAATATAATTTTGGATAATAAAAATGTATTTTAAATTATTTATTTCTTTTGTTTAAAATATGTAATTTAAATTATTTTGATAAATATTAAATATTATTTAAAACTATTATGTTGATCATTTAATTAAAATAGATTTAATTTGTATGATTTCAATTATCGAATAATATTAAATACTAGTTTAAATTAATATGTGTAATCATTATAGGATTTGATTAGATTAAACTTGTTTTAAATAGTTTATTTGTTTTAAATTAAAATGGAGGATTTATCTAATAGAAATTCTGCGTCTTATTGGATTAGGAGTTCCACCTCCTATTTAAGGAGATATTTCTCCTCATTTTTCCAAGCCTTTTTCTAAAGCACATCAACTACAAACTTCATCCATGCTCATCTATGGTGTCGTGCATCGTGTTCGCCCAATTCCTTTCCACCATTTTTTTTATATTTACAGTTTTCTCCCTCCATGTCAAACACCCCGGACATTCATCCATTGTGTCATGGGGGATACACCCGTGTCTGACAATCCCAGACGTGGCGACAAAGCCCTAACCCTAATCTGACCAATCCCTGACCATCCGATGGCCGAACCTTCTCAGCCACAATCACCAGCATCCCCATCACCTCGACCCCAAGCCGTTGCGGTACCACCGCCAACCCCTAGATCCGGCCACCCAGGCCAACCCACCGTACCATCCTGATAATAATCCCCAGCCGTGCCCATCTTTGCCTGTCCGCCTCTGTGCCTACGGTCCTAACACAAACCCGACAACCACCACTGCCTCCTCTCTAAAGGCCGAACCAACCTGAGTCCCCTGCACCCGACAGCCCCAGCTCGTCGGACCAACCCGACCAAACCACCAGGACCGCCCTCACCACTCCACCTTTTCCTTCCTGGCACCACATACACCACCACCGCCACAAATAATAACTACCACCACCACGTACCTAGCCAATGGGCTAACCACCGTCGCGCTCGCTCGCCACAACACGATGCCTCCCTTGCTTGCCTGTACGATGCTGCCTAGTTCGGATCTTTGCTATTGCCGATATCCCTCAGCCTCTTCGAATACCACGTCCTCCTCCAGTGCCTTACTTGACCTCGACCCGGCCAGGCTCGATTTTTGGCCGCTATAGAACCCGTGGCGACCGGACGCCGGCTGACCGTCTTATCCACCGCCGGTGCAGCCTTCCCGCGAGCCACCACCATCAGGGTCGCTCCACTCCCGGCACACCGTGGCCGAGTAGCCCAGAAGCTGGTGAGCGCTCCTCATCTCTCTCCCTCGTTCTTTCTTTGGCTCTCTTTGTACTCTTTCTCCCTCCTCCTTTCTTCTAATTCTTCCTCGTTCATCTCTGTTTGCTCTTTCCCTATCTGACCTTCTCTCTCCTTACTTTTGCTTGACTTCCGAAATAATCCCACTCGTTGGCACACTCATCTACATCCTCAATTTTCCCATGTTTTGATGACTTTCTATATAGAGTAATACTATTTGTACCTCCAAATTGTCCCTCTAATATATTTATCCTTATGTGGCAGCTGACATGGCATGTTAAATAATATTATGTGCCATCTGACATGACCGATGACATGACAAATTTTAACCCAAAAAGTTAATTATCCAAATTTATCCATATTAATTTAATGTTAATATTAACTAATGTTAATGTTAATATTAATGTTAATATTAATTAATGTTAATGTTAATATTATATTATTGTTAATTTTAAAGATAACATAAATTTTAATGTTAATGTTAATGTTAACATTAATTTTACAGAAAATTTCATCAGAAGCATAAAAGTTTAAAACAATTGCGTAAAAGACACGAAGTATGGGGAAATTGTAAGGAGGGCATCGTCGCGCCTTAAAATAGGGCATAAAAAATAAACGCCCTAATTTAAGGCATCAATATATTGAACGGTTATTTAACTTGGTCACATTCCTTAAGCACGCCTGCTTAAAACCCAAAACAAGAATTAATATATGGCACCCCAAACAAGGGCGTAATATTTTGTTTGGCGCCCAAAAGAAGGGCGTGTAATTTTTTTATAGGGTGAAAAATATATATACACAATATGTAAAAATTAGCCGTTGGAATAGCCGTTGTAAAATAGATACTTGGTAAATATATGCGTTGCATAGCCATTGTAAAAATTAGCCGTTGCCAAAAAAAAAATACACCCAAAAAGTGGGCGTACAAAAGAAAAAATTGCCCCAAAGATGGACGGCCATTTTGTTGCATGAAAACAACGCCCATTTTTTGGGCGCCTATTTTACCTCCTAATCCCATTTAATTCATTCTAATCCATACATAATTAACCGTTTAATTCATTCTAATAGCCAATTTACTTCCATTACTTTATTTCTAACGTCCAAATTTAGGGCGTAAAAATTTGACGCCCTATTTTACGGCGTAACGATGCTCACTTTATAATTTTCGTAAATTTCGTTCCTTTTGCGAAATAAATTAAAAGTTCAATGCTTACCGTACAATTTTTCGTTAATTTTAGTGTTAATTTTAAAATTTGCCACGTCAGCTGTCACATCAACATATCACGTCAGCTGCCACGTAAGGAGGGACAGCTTGGAGGTACAATTTGGAGGTACAAATAGCATTATTCTTCTATATAATATATTATTTACTTCTAAAATGGAGAGTAATAGTTAAATATTTCATTAATATACTTCAATATGACATTATACATTTTGATTGTTACGTTTTGATTAGTAAGTTTATATATATATATATATATATATATATATATATATATATATATATATATATATATATATATATATATATATATATATATATATATATATATATATATATATATATATATGAATATGAATATGAATATTGATGTTATTATATTAATTTTTGCCATTAATATTATCAATTTTATAATTATTCTAACAGTTTACATATATATATATATATAAATATATATATATATATATATATATATTTTAATGAAAAATGATTTATTGAAAACAAAGGTGGGCTCATGAAGAGCTATACAGGTGCAGGACTGGAAAACACAAAAGAAGTCCTGAAAAGCAAGTAAACAAATACAACATGTAGAAATACTAAATATTGGATTTTTCGGATTTTTGAAGGGCCAAAATTCTGAAAAACCTGCACTTCGAAATTTTTTGAAAAGCAACGTTTCAAAAAATTTTGAAACTGCAAAACCGCTGCTAGAGCGGGGCTGAGCCAGGCCCGCAACCCGAGAGTGGGCGCTGGACCCTAGGAGGGTAGGTGGGCACGGGGCCCTAGGAGCGGTTGCTCTGCCCCACGTGGCCGCGCGCTGCACGAGGCGGGCGAGTGCCTCGAGCCCCCTGCCGGTGCATCGCGTGGAGCGGACGGGGTGCCAACGGCCGCCGGTGAGGCGGACAGGGCGGTGTTCGGGGCCGAAGCCGGCTGGAAAGGGCGCCGCAACGGCGAGACCGGGGAGAGTCGACGCCGGGAAGGGGGAGAATCCTAGCGGAGGGCGCGCGACCGACGAGAGGGGGAGGGGTCGACGACGCCAAGGGGGAGGACGGAGGGTAGGGAGGGTGGGAGGGAGACCGCTCCGACGAGGGGACGCCTGGCGGTCACGCCGACAGCGGTCGCTGTTCGAACACGACAAAGGGGAGGGGGGCAACCGGCAAGCGACGTTGAGAGCTCCGAAGTGCGAAACGGGGAGCGGGCTGCGACGGCAGCGCCACCGCCGAGGAAGATCCGCCGACCGACGCCGTAGAGGGAGCCAAAGCGGGGGCAGAGCTCACCGAAGACCAAGGCACGGAGGCTGAGGAGGGGGGTGAGGGCGGAGGACGCGTCGCGGCCACCATGGCCCACGAGGGGGAGGCCACCGGCACCGGAGAGAACGCCGGAGAGGTGGAGGCGGGGGCGACGGCCATGCTGGGGCTGCTGGAAGCCGGAGAGCGAGCGGTCGACGTCCACGGGATGGAGGAGAAGGCGGCAGACATCGGCGCGACCGAAGGGTCGGGCCACGAGAGAGGAACGACGATGGAAAGAGATGCCGAGGAGGAAGGGGCCGCCGGTGACGCATCTGTGCCGGCAAAGGGAGGGAGCGTCGGAGGCCCTCCGACTCCGGGATCACCGAAGGGGACGAGCTCGATGAGGAGATCAGGCACAAAAGGGGAGAGTGGCGGTGGAGGCCACTGTAGGGCAGGCGCAGCCGAGGAGGGAGGCGGTGTAGCAGCGGGGGGCGCCGGCGGGGATGGGGGCACGGCGGGCGGGGCTATATGAGTAATATTTTATGTTTTTTTAAAATTCAGTTTTAACCTAAAATTATTATATTTTGACAAATTCAGTTTAGCCCTAAAATGTTTCGAGATTTTTATTTATCTATCTAAATATTTTGACTATAACAAATATAGTTTTGGGCTTGGCCCTATATGTATTTTAAAATCGGAGTTTTAGTAATTTTCTCAATTTTCAAGTATTTATCTAAGTTTATTTTAACTAATAAAATATATAGTCTTAATGTTATAAATTGTTTTCCAAAGTAGTTTATGTATTATTTATGGAATTTTTTCGATCATAAACCCTTGATCGTGACTAATCATATTCCCTATCTTCTCCCGAATTTGTAAGCTCCCTAAATTTTTGGATATTTTTTTTAATGTGAATAATTAATATAATTTATATTTTAAGACAAATTAGACTTTTATATTTTTTATTTATTGTAAATCCTAATGACATAATCTCTAGTCCTATTGAGCTACCGGTTGACTTAGCTAGTCCAAACTCAACCCAAATATCCCCATACCTCCACATGGTTCATACCAAACATTATATGTTAATCCCAGGGCTTGATCAAAGATGAAAAAACTGATACAATCGAGATCTGAGATGTCACACAAAAAACTTTGCAGTGATCAAACTCAAGATCTACGATGGTACAATAAATCAAATAGCCAAATTACAATCTGAAGGAGGGAAATAGAGAAAAGAATATCTCTCGTTCTTCCTTGCAAACGTGTTGCAATTGGGACAGAATGAGTAACAATAATCTAGAGAAAGAAGAGAAGAAGAGAAGTTGCTGGGGTGCCTAAACACCGTTGCTCAAAGCAAGATTCGCCCCACACGATCTGCTTACAGGAACCAGCAAGTTGAAGAACTTGTGGAACGTTTGATGTCACCTCTGTTTTGACTCCTCGGATGGACTTGCAATGGCGGCAGCAGCTCTCTCTCTCTCTCTTTCTCCTTTTCTGACTTGTATTTTCGTAGTATTCACAAAGGAGGCCAGAAGAGAGTATATATAGAGAGAGGGTGGAAACCCTAGCCGCCTCTTCAGTTATGGAAAGATTGAATCAAATCACAAAAAGATAGCAACGAATTAATTCTAATCCCACAAAGATAGGATCTGAATTAATTCAAATCCCACAAAGATAGGAACGAAATTAATTCAAATCCTACAAAGATAGGATCTGAATTAATCGCATTGATTCATCCTTTCCATAACTGATTTGTAATCTACACAGTCCGCCTCATGAGCCTATGAGCCCGAGCTCGAGCCCGAGTCCGAGTCCGAGTCCGAGTTCGAGTCGCTAAGCCCCGTTGGGGCTTAGCTCCAAATGGAATTAATCTAAGAGAATGACAAAAGCATTAATGCTTAATCCTTGGAGCCTTATTCTTACCTCCCAGTAAAATCACCCACATGGTTCCCCCCTTAGGGTTACCACCCCATGTGCATCTCTCAACAACACACCCAAGTATATATGTTGAGATAACTCATGGTGCATTTCCGATGTGGGACTATAATTTTACAAGGCATGTTGAGAGCAAGCTCTCTCCATGTAAAGAAAGCACCAACAATCCCCCACATATCACAACATATATATGTGTCCAGGGTTGAGCGTTCCCCACAGTAACTGTCCATTTTGCATTAGGATAGATGTCGCTGACGACTTGAATCTTCCCGCATGGGTTAACTAACTATGTGATACAAGAATGGACTACGCCTTGAATTCTGCACCACAATTGTAATTCTTCCCACTCACAAAGTGTAGTTACGTGTACTTCTGGCTGCACATTAAAGGCCCTGTGCCAGCCTGGTTTCAGTGTATAATTTTGGGCGTCTACAAGTTTACCCTCAAGAGACGGCCTGATATCTCTTTCCATACACTATAGGTGAGTTCTTTATTAAAGAGATGGCATGAAGCTTTGCGCTTCCTTGTTGTGCTACGCCGCTATGACATGGCTTAAAGCCGAGGCTTTACCCCACCTGGGTACCTCATCGTAGTGTCATACTACTGTAGCATGAGGTCACAAGCCTCTTTGTAGTGCCAAACTACCCAGCATGAAGCCTAAGGCTTCTTTGCGGTGTTACGCCGCAACGACATGGCTTGCAATGCCGAGGCTTTACCCCTACCTGGGTACCTCATTGTGGTGTCGTACCACTGTAACATGGGGCCATCCTCCCCTTTGTAGTGCTGTCTACAACTCTTTAATTACGTCATACAACATTAGGCTACCTGTCCATTTGCGGTGCTACGCCGCTATGACTTGGCTTGCAAAGCCGAGACATTATCCCTATCTGGGAACCTCATGGTGGAGTCACCCCACTGTAGCATTGAGTTTCACTCCTTATAGTGCTGCTCTACCGTGCTTCCTGTAAAGCACACCATGCATTCACTCTGCCTGAGAACTAATTAAGGCGTTTAAGCCAACCTTCCACAGGATCTGTCTTTTCCGCAAAAAATACATAGTAGACAACAGTAGTTTTGGGTCCGTATCCCTTTTATGTTCCAGAGAACAAGTACCCACTATTACCTGATAGTTTCCCAGTCAGTGATCCTCCTTTGAACCCAAAGTTAGATGCCTAGTAGATTTCTCTTTGAACTAATAGCATAAAACTTTATGGTAGGATTACAAAGACACACTATCAGAATGTCTTCAAGCCCATTTTACAAGCTGTGTTATCGACCAACTGGTGCTTGAGGCCCTTTGTGAACGGATCTGCCAGGTTCTCCTGACTCCGAACATCAACCACTGTAATTACCTCTTTTGATAAGATCGTGTACTGCCCTGTGCTTCAATCGCACAGTCCTCTTCTTTCCGTTGAAGAGGTCATTTGATGCCATCGCCGCAGTCGCCTGGTTGTCACAGTATATCGGTATCGCCGGTATCTGAGCCCCAACCACTGGAAGATCATACATGAGCTTCCGAAGCCATTCTGCTTCATCTGCTGCAGTTTTAAGTATATAGAATTCAGATTCCATGGAGGAACGAGAGAGTATAGTCTGCTTCTTCGACTTCCATGATATAGCAACTCCACCCAAGGAAAAGACATATCCACCTTTGGATCTCTCGCTTTCCACCTCTGAACACCAGCTAGTATCACTGATGCCTTCCACTACTGTCGGATACCCGTTGTAGTGCAGTGCATATGTCTGAGTCTTCTTGAGATATCTCATCATCCGCTTCACAGCTTTCCAGTGCTCAACCCCTGGGTTGCTTGTGAACACTCAGCATTCCTACGACGAAAGCTATGTCAGGCCTTGTGGCAGTAGTTGTATACATCAAACTTCCGATAACCCTAGAATACTCCAGCTGCCTGACGCTTTCCCTCAAGTTTGGCTTCAGCTTCTGATCACACCTGTATGGCGTATCGATCCCTGGAAGATCCTTATACCCATATCGTGTGAGCATCTTCTCAATGTAGTGAGATTGTGACAACGCTACTCCAGTGTCTGTCCGGATGATCTTTATGCCCAAGATGACATCTGCATCCCCCAAGTCCTTCATACTGAACTTGGTTGAGAGGAACTTCTTTGTCTCTGTGACACAGCCTATATCCGTACCTAGGCTTAGCATGTCGTCCACGTATAGACAAACGATGACTCCTCTTCCATCAGCGAACTTTGTGTAAACACATTTGTCCGTCTCGCTGACTCTGTAGCCGTTTGACCTAATAACTTTGTCAAACTTCTCATGCCACATCTTGGGAGCTTGCTTCAAACCATACAATAATTTTACCAACTTGCAGACTTTGTCTTCAAGACCTTTGACGACAAATCCATCTGGCTGTTGCATGTAAATCTCTTCGGTCAGCTCCCCATTCAGGAATGCTATCTTAACATCCATATGATGTATCACCAACTTATGTATAGCTGCTAGAGCGATTAACATTCTGATGGTGGTCATCCGAGCTACTGGAGCGTACGTGTCAAAGTAGTCTATCCCCTGTTTCTGAGAAAATCCCTTGGCTACCAACCTGGCCTTGAACTTGTCAATAGTTCCATCTGCCTTCATCTTCTTCTTGAAGATCCATTTACATCCGATGGGCTTTTCTCCTTCAGGTAGATCTACTAACACCCATGTGTTATTGGAGGTGATAGAGTCAAACTCGTCATTCACTGCCTCCTTCCAGAAGATAGCATCTCTGGTCTTCATCGCCTCATCATAGGTAAGCGGATCTGCTTCCACATGATAGGTGATAAAGTCATCTCCGAAATCTTTCGGTCTCCTCGCTCGCTTAGCTGACGGCTCTGCGAGTTTTGGTACAAGAGTTGTTTCATCAACAATAGCTTCTTCTTGGACTACTGGCCCATATGAGATTTCAGTCTCATTTGCACCTACATTATTTTTCGGAATGTCCGAAAGAACAATGTTTTTGTCTTTTGCAAACTTGTCTTCAAAGTATTCAGCATCGCGAGATTCGATGATATGATTTGACTCAATATCAAGAAATCTCCTAGCATCACTCTTCTCGGCATACCCCAAGAAGATCGCCTTCGTAGTCCTTGTTCCTAGCTTCTGAATCTTCAGATCTGGGAGCTTCACATATGCCAGACACCCCCACACTCGAATGACATTCAAGTTTGGTCTGACTTTGAACCAGAGTTCATGAGGAGTTACGTCCGAAGTTGCATATGGCACTCTATTCAGAATGAAAGTGGCCGTTAATGCAGCTTCTCCCCAGTAGCATTTTGGAAGACCTGCAGTGAGCAGCATAGAATTCATTATTTCTGTTAATGTCCGGTTCTTTCTCTCTGCTACTTCCGTTGGATTGAGGAGAATATGGAGCAGTAGTCTCGCATATGATTCCATGTTCTTTGCAGAACGATGCGAATTCATGAGACCTGTACTCTCCACCTCGATCACTTCTCAACCTCTTAAGTTGTTGTCCAGTCTGCCGTTTAGCTTCGGCCCTGAACTCTCTGAACTTCTCGAAGGCTTCGTCTTTGGACTTGAGCAAGTAGACGAATGCGTATTTTGAGAAATCGTCGATTAAGGTTATGAAATACTTCATCCCGGCCTTCGTGAAGAAATGTTTGAAGTCATAGATATCGGAGTATACCAACTCCAGAAGATCTGTGCTTCGATTGATCCGATGAAAGGGTTTCCTTGTGATCTTCGTCTGAGCACACACTTCACACTTCTCCACCTTACCCCCAAATTTGGAGATAAGTCCTAGACTAGATATTTTGTTAATTCTTTTACAATGAACATGTCCTAGTCTATTATGCCACAACTCAAGAGAATAATCAAAAAATGCAACTGCATTAATGTCATCAAACTGGTTGACAAGCTGAATTTTAAACATTCCTTCGGTTTGATAAGCCTTCCCGAAGTATGTTCCCTTCTTGGACATCACCATCTGACCAGCATTGATGTCCATCCTCAAGCCTGCGTTACAGAGCAGGCTTCCAGAGATCAGGTTCTTCGCAATCGCAGGAACATGCTTCACATTTTGAAGCGTCAGAGTATTCCCAGAAGTGAGTTTCAGTTCCACGGTCCCAATCCCTAGAACTTCAGCTTGGGCCTGGTTCGCCATGACAACCTTCTCAGATATCGACTGGTACGTGATGAACAATTCCTTGCCAGAACAGACATGGCAAGTCGCACCAGTGTCTATCCACCAGTCAGAGTCAACCCCCACAGTTGTGACCTGTGCGATCATAGCAACAAAGTTAGAAACCAATGAAACCTTATTAGGCTCACCTTTCTCTGATTGTTTAGGCTTAGATCTGCATTCACTCTTGTAGTGGCCTTTCTTGCCACAATTGTAACAAGTCACGTGGGACTTAGTCTTCTGTTGCTTGAATGAAGGACCCTTCACTTTTAGATTAGTGAAGTCCTTCTTCTTGGGATGAGAAGCCGCCTGCTTTCCTTTGTGATCTCTTGTCTGCACTAGATTGGCTTTAGCCAACTGTTTGGACAGAGTGTCCACCTTCTGTTGGGAACGCATCTCGTCCTCAACATGGATCTCTTGAAGTAGATCTCCCAAGCTAATGTCTAGCTTCCTCCTGAGCATCCTTGCATAGAAGTTACTCCACCCAGCAGAAAGTTTTGAGACGATCCCTCCAACGACAAACTTGTCGGGAAGGGGCATCTCTTCATCTTCCAGTTTCTGACGTAGCTACAGAAATTCCTTTACCTGTGGTAACATGGACTTCTCGTCCTCAAAGAGCAATTTGTGATATTTTTCAACCACAAACATTTTGCTCCTGTTCTTGTCTTCTTCATACAGTTTTTCTACTGACTCCCATATGTCTCTGGCAAGTTCCTTCTTTGAGTAGGATTCCGCCAGGGAATCCTCCATAGCATTCAGGATGAGAAGCCTGCAGATGCTATTTTCCCTTCTCCATTTGGCCTGGAGTTTGGTAGCCGCATTGATTGTGGCAGTAGATCCAGTGTCTGGAACAGAGGGTTCTTCCTCCAACAGAACATGATCAACGTCCTTTAGTTGAAGAGTTAGATAAACCTTTCTCTTCCAGACTTGATAATGCTCTCCATCGAACTTTTCCAACTTGCAGTAGTCCGATTGGACGAACGAAGCATTAATGTTTTCCATCTACAAGGATCTTGCTTTGAGATTGTTAGTCCCGGGGCTTGATCAAAGATGAAAAAATTGATGCAATCGAGATCTGAGATGTCACACAAAAAACTTTGCAGTGATCAAACTCAAGATCTACGATGGTACAATAAATCAAATAGCCAAATTATAATCTGAAGGAGGGAAATAGAGAAGAGAAGATCTCTCATTCTTCCTTGCAAACGTGTTGCAATTGGGACAGAACGAGTTACAATAATCTAGAGAAAGAAGAGAAGAAGAGAAGTTGCTGGGGTGTCAAAACACCGTTGCTCAAAGCAAGATTCGCCCCACACGATCTGCTTCCAGGAACCAGCAAGTTGAAGAACTTGTGGAACGCTCGATGTCACCTCTGTTCTGACTCCTCGGATGGACTTGCAATGGCGGCAGCAGCTCTCTCTCTCTCTTTCTCCTTTTTTGACTTGTATTTTCGTAGTATTCACAAAGGAGGCCAGAAGAGAGTATATATAGAGAGAGGGTGGAAACCCTAGCCGCCTCTTCAGTTATGGAAAGATTGAATCAAATCACAAAAAGATAGCAACAAATTAATTCTAATCCCACAAAGATAGGATCTGAATTAATTCAAATCCCACAAAGATAGGAACAAAATTAATTCAAATCCCACAAAGATAGGATCTGAATTAATTGCATTGATCCATCCTTTCCATAACTAATTTGTAATCTACACAGTCAGCGTAGCCCTCCATGCGGCAGCAGCAGCAGCAGCAGCCTGGCCGCATGGACCGCATAGACCACATAAGCCGCATGGACCGCATGGACCACATGAGCCGCATGGACCGCATGAACTGCATGAGCCGCTTGAACCGCATGGGCCGCATGAGCCGCATGAGCAGCATGGACCGCATGAGCCGCATATGAGCCGCATGCCGTATAAGAGCCGCATGACATGCTAAGTGCAAAGTGCGCCAACAAAACGCCACATTACGCCTCATGAGCCAATGAGCCCGAGCCCGAGCCCGAGTCCGAGTCCGAGTCCGAGTCGCTAAGCCCCGTTGGGGCTTAGCTCCAAATGGAATTAATCCAAGAGAATGACAAAAGCATTAATGCTTAATCCTTGGAGCCTTATTCTTACCTCCTAGTAAAATTACCCACATGGTTCCCTCCTTAGGGTCACCACCCCATGTGCATCTCTCAACAACACACCCAAGTATATATGTTGAGATAACTCATGGTATATTTCCGATGTGGGACTATAATTTTACAAGGCATGTTGAGAGCAAGCTCTCTCCATGTAAAGAAAGCACCAACATTATATACTATTGTTCTATCTACAAAACACCAAACATAATGATATGACATCAAAAATCTAACACTTAACTTACTAGAAATAATTTCGGCCCTATATACTTTGGACTTGACCCAACCATTAGAACACCACTTAGCCACTATAGGTTGGACTCAAGTGTGGTCAAGTACACTAAATGGGCAACCAATCCTTTCCACTTATTCATCTTCCATAACCCCCAAGCACCCTTAACCATTCTCTTTCCATAACCTACAAAAAAACTCACAACCATTAACTCTCCTCTCAACCCTTCACCTCCCCCTTAATGGTTGGCTATATATAGACTTCTCCTCACCTTATTACCTCATAGAATCTGAACAAAACTTCTTCCTAACCCACTTCATAATATTGTCTCTTCACAAACCATCTCCAAAATCCTTATTAATTTTTTCCCAAACAACCATCTTTCCAACCCTACCCAGGCTGAATCCGAATTCAACTAGTCTCCACCATTCCGGCAATATCTCTCTCTACAGTAAGTATTTCTCTCTCAAATTTAGTATGCTTATTCCTCACTCTGTTGTCACCATTTTCTATTCACAAACATTTCTGCAAAACTCACTCTAACTCCCTCAAAACAGCCCCTCCATTAGAGGTGTCCAGGCTAAAACTAAATTCGGTACACTGCTGTTCGCGCACCCTTAGGAGACCCCACGGCAGCAACTAATCCCTTGGTAATGTTCCTAACACTCTTCTACAACATCCCACTATGTCCAAAATTCATCTCATAAAATTTTATGTATATATTTGCTTGCAACTTCATTATTTTTGTCACCGTAATCATTGATTCTCAAAATAGAACTTGTATAGATTTATGTCCTATTTGTCCTACTGAAATTCTATGGTTAAGAATCTTAAATTCTATGATAATATATTCTGAATATTATTTATAAGTTTATTAATTTCAGAATATAAAGTGTTATATTTTCAAGATTTCATCTAGTCCGAATCAACCGAAATTGGACAACCTAGTGAGATTAATTGAATGTGCTAACTGGCTAGCTTAATTTTAGTATATAAAATAAATATGATATGTTTGAATTAATTTCAAATATTATTTCAGAATTAAAATATTAATTTTTTATTATAACTGGTTCCAAATAAATAGGTATGTTGGCCATATTGTGTCATTAATTAGACATACTAACTAGATAATTAGTTCTTGTATATATTATCATCAAATAATGTTTATAAATAGTTTTAGTTTATATTTTAGAATATAAATTATTATATTTTATATATTAAATGATTTATTTTTACATAAGTTGGCAACTTTGCAATCACAAACTAGTTGTCAAGTTGCTAAAACAACTAGTCGATATGCAACGAAACAATGTATATGCAATGTCACATATTTTAGTATTTTTTTACTAAATAAATATAAATTCCAGAAATTAATTCATATTAATTTCAATTTTATTTGTTGTCGACATGCGTGTTTGAGAGGCTACATGCATGTTCGAAGTATCATTTAGCATCGTCGTGAATTTGGGACATCGTGTCTTATCTAAGTATGTTCAGGATTACACGTATTGGAATCATATAAATGCCTAAATGTACGTGTGATAACATGATGTTCGAGACCCACATGACGTAATAGAAAGTAGCATGGGACATGGTTATTAGCACGTTGTCGAAGGCTACACAACTGTTGGATCGTTGGCATAAAATTCGCCATACTAGTTGGCATTGTGCAATGATCACAATCTTTTTATATTAATTGAATTAGATTGTGTGCATTGATTAGAATATGTTATAAAAGGACAACTTGGATCTTTTGTACCTCCAACTGAAGACATCAGTCAGGCGACACCGTAGCAGGCAGCAGGCAACAGGTAAGTGTACCTTGCCATCATGTATCTCAGTTCTTGATATTTTTATTAGTATTTAGTTACTATAGCTATTTGATAGGATTGGAGTGTGTGTCTAACCTAGGGCCGTGAGACGATACTTAGTGTACGAATAAGGTTCGGGTGCCGATATCCGTCCGCGGAGTCGGGTATCGTCAGTTAGAGAGTTGTTACCACGAACCCATGATACGTGCTTGTATCCTGAGCACGACAGACCATAGGACACTTGATACTACTATATGTAACAGAATCCTTCTTGAGGTATTCGTGGTGATTCTGTGTAGGCTTATAGGATACATGATATGAGATAGGTATATAACATATATATTATTATGACTCATTGCATTAGTTAGAGGTCATGATCTTGCTTGTTATGGACATGAGACGTCATGGACATGAGATGTGAGGTTACATTGGGAGGGGAGAGTCTTCATCGTGCTCTGGGCATATTCTATATATTACCTATCTACATGAGTACTGGACTTTGGGTTCTCTATACGGAATCTAAAGTGCATATATCTACATATACTATCCTTTAGTGGGTTCCTCCACACGGAGCCTAGAGGGTACTGTCTAGCATAAGGATGAGTCCGTGAGTACCAGACCGGGGTACGATACCATACTCTCATTTGCATATCACTTAGATGGTTATAGTAGTTTATTATTGAGTATGTGGCATTATACTGTTTTACTTTTGGCATGTTGTTTCTTGTACCTTATTATGTCCTCGTGAGGACCTGGTCTCCTGCCAGTTTTGCAGCTTAAACGGTTGTGGATCCTGTCTAAAGATGCTGAGGCTAATCGCCTTGATATGCGGGCATTGGTATAAGGTACTTATTTCATTTCTACCTAGGTATGTTATTTAATCATATTACTTACTCCTCAGTTGCCATAGCCTAGTTTTTATAGACTCATATTTCTTTCTCGAGTCTAATCGAGTTCCTGTGTTATTGGGCGGCCGACTTTAACACCTGTGTCTCTTTCTTGTGTTTTAATTCATTGTGGATTGAGACATAGATATAATTTTATTATGTAGATTTTGTCCATTATAACACAGCTTATGCTTATTCGAGTCGGACCAGAGTCTAGTCGAATGCGCAGCTGGCATGTTACGTATTCTTAGTCCTACGTATTTTGGGACTGGGGCATTACATATTTTTATGGTGGCCCATGCAGGTCAGAGTATATCGTTTCGGTTACGTTACTCTACCGAACGAGCCTGCAATAGGATATTGTAATAGGATCTCAATCCACAATTGCTTTGAAAATCCTTTTGTTTTATCCATCGCATTTGGAACTCATAATTGAAGTCGATCATCCTTCTTGAACTCCTTTTCTTGGACTCTCGTCTATTCCTATTTCGGAAGGACGAATACTTGTGCTTGATGAACTAATTAGATTATGTTCTATCATAGCCTAAAAGGTATTGATAGAGTATTTTATAAAGGGAATTAGTTATCTACGGTGGTAAGGGTTTGGATAGACATCTCACTTAGGTTGATTGAGTAGATCAGACTGACAATCTAGAATTTTTATAGGCTAGTTAACCTTAATGAGAGACCTTATGAGAAATTGACTACAACCCTTCTACTATTCACCTATGGTGGATGGAGACAGAATAGGATATCTTTTTTATATAGAGATGGGGTAGAGGTATAGCACAGTTCAATTAGGGATTAGTAAGGAAGGCAAGTTATGTTCCTCTATCCTAAAGATTGAGTGGTTGGAAGACTAAGAAGTAGAATTTTAGAGTTAGATACGGTTTCCTAACTAGAATATGATCACCCACATGAAAGACTATAGTTGAAAGAATTCGAAAGTCTTGATATGAAAAGGATGAGGTAGAGTAGATAGATATGAATCCTTATAGACATTGTATGGTTGCAAAAGCTTTTTTTATTCATTTGAACGATATACAAGTTATGACAGTATGCATATGTAGGAAATAAAGTTACCTTGGACAGTGACCTGAAGGATCTTCACTAGGGAGATTTCTATCGAAGGATTGAGTCAAAATGATGCTTGATGATAGGTTGTGCCATGGTGTGGATCTAGGAATATTTGTTGTATAATGGCGAGGACGGTGTTAGACTGGATATAGCCCTATACATAGGAGGAATAGCTTGAAAGGACCTATTAACAACCATGACTAGAAGATTAGTCAAAAGGTAAGTGGTTGTTAAGGTATCATATATAAGCTTGTCCACTGCCTAGTAAACAAGTATAAAAAGATTAAGCATACCTGTAGGCATTGCATGGATTCCTTTAATTTAAAAGGGTGGGTTGTTAACCATATTAATAAGAAAATTTGATAACCTATAGGAAAATGGGATAATGTGATTAAGGAATGATTTATCGCAATCCTAACCTTTATAAATAACACTTGAGAGTAGGATTAGAAATCTTATCTTAAGTAGACAAGTCGTATGCATAATAAAATCCTTCATCGATACAGGTTAGATAGGAACGCCAAAGGACTTATAGTTACAATAATTGTATTGGAATAAAATACACATAGGGGTATAAAGATGAAGGATCATAGGAGCAGCACTCTATACAGATTGAAGAACTGCAAAAGATTAAGGATGGTTAGGACCTAGCATAAAAAAAATATTGCCATGAGTGACGATTGGAGAAAATCCAAGCCACAGAAGTGGGTGAACTGGTTGGAATCAAGATATATGACCTCTAAGGTAGAATAAGTTAGAACATAACTTTAAAGGTTAGCTAGTCTCATCCTTAGAAAATTTTGATAGAAAGTTTATACTTTAAAATGAGTCGGGGAGCGTCATCTCCAGGCAGATTGATCATTGAAGCCCAATATCGTTCTGGTGACTCGAAGTATAGTTCTCCATCAACCAGTTCAACCACCTAATAGGAGCGAAGGTATTGAGATCAGGACACCATCAGGTGACGGCACGAAAAGAGGATACTCCAATGACAGCATTCAGATTTCGTCACGGCAACTACAAGATTGTTGAAACTTTTTGGATCGATGAATGGGCCTACTATAGTTATGTGTTTGATGAACAAGGTGTCCCATCAGTACCTGGACTAGTGAAGGTAGATTTTATTATATTTTATCGTAGGATAAAAATTATATTGGTAAAATATTTCATAGGAGGGTAATTATCTAAGGTATGTACGAGTAGGGTAGAACAACTATGCTAGAAAGACCAACTATAATGGTGGCAATCTATTTTCTATGAGTTTTAGTTTGGTAGAAAATCTCTCTTAGTCGAATGATAGGTATTCCTAAACATGTCCAACTAGATATGATAGATTAGAGACTTTTGGTATGAATAAAATGATTTGGTAAGCCATGTATTTAAGGCTAAGCTTGTATAGAGCCATTATTCTAAAAAAATGAAGGAGAGAGGAATCCAGGATTACAGGATTAGGTAAATAATTAAGGTGGATAGAATTTCATAGATACTTTCGCAAAGAATAAGTTAGAATATAGTTCAGTATAAAGCCTAACCCTAACAAGCAACCATGGAACCATTAGACCAAATCCTGCTATCTTTTGCCTCAGATAGGGCCTATGATAGAAGTACTAGATAAATTATTATTTGGATGGTATATGAATAGAGTAAGAATATATGTGTTAGAAAAGACGACCATCTCTACACATGGTAAGACTAGTCTTAAAATGACCTATGGAAGTCCATGATTATAAGGATGACCAATAGGTTTATTTGGCTGTCTAGTTCAGCCTCGACCTTTACCTTCAGTTAGGAATCAATGGGTAGGCATACTTGTAAGGATTGCTTATGAATAGAAGGGGTGGATCGCTAATTGAACTACTATAGAAGTTAGTGATGTAACCTATAGGAATATAGTATAGATTTGAAGGATTGACAGAGTTATGGAGGGATTGTGATTTTTCTATCTCTATGCATGGTTAGTTATAGATAGAGATTTAATAGCCAAGTTTGAATCCTTACCTCTAGATTAGTAACATCTTGATTTTAGAGAGCGTGTTGGAGAAGTGGCATTTCGTCTTGCATTACTCTCATCTATGGAGGGAGTGCATGATGTATTTCATGTCTCACAGTTGAGGAGATATGTGACTGACCCCAGTCATGTGGTTAATCATTCTGAGATCACAGTGGAACCCAGTTTATCATACGAGGAGCAGTCAGTTGAAATATTGGATACTAGCAAGAAGACGCATAGAGGGTAGAAGATTAGGTTGGTTCGGGTTGCATGGAAGCACCATTCCCCTGGATAATCTACTTGGGAACGATAACATTCCATGAGGGGGCACTATCCGTATTTATTCGAGGATTCTGGTAAGATTCTAAAACTAACTTTAGTGTTATAACTTTATAGAGTTCTGTTATAGTTTTAATTTCGAGGACGGAATTTTCTATGGTGGGTAGATTGTAAGCTCCCTGAATTTTTGGATATATTTTTTAATGTGAATAATTAATATAATTTATATTTTAAGACAAATTAGACTTCTACATTTTTTATTTACTGTAAATCCTAATGACATAATCTCTAGTCCTATTGAGCTACCGGTTGACTTAGCTAGTCCAAACTCAACCCAATATCCCCATACCTCCACATGGTTCATACCAACCATTATATACTATTGTCCTCTCTACAAAACACCAAACATAATGATATGACATCAAAACCCTAACACTTAACCTACTAGAAATAATTTCAACCATATATACTTTGGACTTGACCCAACCATTAACTCACCACTTAACCACTATAGGTTGGACTCAAGTGTGGTCAAGTACACTAAATGGGCAACCAATCCTTTCCACTTATTCATCTTCCATAACCCCCAAGCACCCTTAACCATTCCCTTTCCATAACCTACAAAAAACTCCCAACCGTTAACTCTCCACTCAGCCCTTCACCTCCCCCTTAATGGTTGGCTATATATAGACTTATCCTCACCTTATTACCTCATAGCATATGAACAAAACTTCTTCCTAACCCACTTCATAATATTGTCTCTTCACAAACCATCTCCAAAATCCTTATCAATTTTTCCCCAAACAACCATCTTTCCACCTCTACCTAGGCTGAATCCGAATTCAACTAGTCTCCACCATTACGGCCATATCTCTCTCTATAGTAAGTATTTCTCGCTCAAATTTAGTATGCTTCTTCCTCACTCTGTTCTTACCATTTTCTATTCATAAACGTTTCTGCAAAACTCACTCTAACTCCCTCAAAACAGCCCCTCCATCAGAGGTGTTCAGGCTGAAACTGAATTCGGTGCACTGCTGTTCGCGCACCCTTAGGAGATCCCATGGCAGCAACTAATCCCTTGGTAATGTTCCTAACACTCTTCTACAATATCTCACTATGTCTAAACTTCATCTCATAAAATTTTATGTATATATTTGCTTGCAACTTTATTATTTTTGTCACCGAAATCATTGATTCTCAAAATAGAACTTGTATAGATTTATGTCCTATTTGTCCTACTGAAATTCGATGGTTAAGAATCTTAAATTCTATGGTAATATATTCTAAATATTATTTATAAGTTTATTAATTTCAGAATATAAAGTGTTATATTTTCAAGATTTCATCTAGTCCGAAACAACCGAAATTGGACAACCTAGTGAGATTAATTGAATGTGCTAACTGGCTAGCTTAATTTTAGTAGATAAAATAAACATGATATGTTTGAATTATTTCAAATATTATTTTAGAATTAAAATATTAATTTTTCTATTATAATTGGTTCCAAATAAATAGGTATGTTGGCCATATATATTGTGTCATTAATTAGACATACAAACTAGATAATTATTTCTTGTATATATTATCATCAAATAATGTTTATAAATAGTTTTAATTTATATTTTAGAATATAAATTATTATATTTTATATATTAACTGATTTATTTTTACATAAGTTGGCACTTTGCATGCACAAACTAGTTGTCAAGTTGCTAAAACACCTAGTCGATATGCAGCAAATATTGTATATGCAACGATAAATATTTTAGTATTTTTTTACTAAATAAATATAAATTCTAGAAATTAATTCATATTAATTTCAGTTTTATTTGTTGTCGACATGCGTGTTTGATAGGCTACATGCATGTTCGAAGTTTCATTTAGCATCGTTGTGAATTTGGGACATCGTGTCGTATCTACGTATGTTTAGGATTACACGTGTTAGAATCATATAAATGCCTAAATGTACGTGTGATAACATGATGTTTTGAGACCCACATGACGTAATAGAACGTAGCATGGTACATGGTTATTAGCACGTTGTCGAAGGCCACACAACTGTTGGATCATTAGCATAAAATTCACCATACTATTTGACATTGTACAAATGATCATATTCTTTTTATATTAATTGAATTAGATTGTGTGCATTGATTAGAATATGTTATAATAGGACAACTTGGATCTGTTGTACCTCCAACTGAAGACATCAGTCAAGCGACACCGTAGCAGGCAGCAGGCAACAGGCAACAGACAAGTGTACCTTGCCATCATGTATCTCAGTTCTTGCTATATTTATTAGTATTTAGTTACTATAGCTATTTGATAGGATTGGTGTGTGTGTCTACCCTAGGGCTGTGAGACGATACTTAGTGTCTGAATAAGGTTCGGGTGCCGATATCCGTCCGCGGAGTCGGGTATCATCAGTTAGAGAGTTGTTACCACGAACCCATGATACGTGCTTGTATCCTGAGCACGACAGACCGTAGGACACTTGACACTATTACATGTAACAGAATCCTTCTAGAGGTATTCATGGTGATTCTGTGTAGGCTTATAGGATACATGATATGAGATAGCTAGGTATATAACATATATATTATTATGACTCATTGCATTAGTTAGAGGTCATGATCTTGCGTGTTATAGACATGAGACATCGTGGACATGAGACGTGAGGTTACATTCGGAGGGGAGAGGGAGGAATCTAAAGTACATATATCTACATATACTATCCTTTATTGGGTTCCCCCGCACGGAGCCTAGAGGGTACTGTCTAGCATACGGATGAGTCCGTAAGTACCAGTCCGGGGTACGATACCATACTCTCATTTGCATATCACTTAGATGGTTATAGTAGTTTATCATTGAGTATGTGGCATTATACTATTTTACTTTTGGCATATTGTTTCTTGTACCTTGTTATGTCCTCCTGAGGACCTGGTCCCCTGCCAGTTTTGCAGCTTAAACGGTTGTGCAGCATGTCTAAAGATGTTGAGGCTAATCGCCTTGATATGCGGGCATTGGTATAATGTACTTATTTTATTTCTACCGAGGTATGTTATTTAATCATATTATTTACTCATCTGCTGCCATAGCCTAGTTTTTATAGACTCATATTTCTTTTTCGAGTCTATTCGAGTTCCTGTGTTATTGGGCGGCCGACTTTAACACCTATGGCTCTTTCTTGTGTTTTAATTCATTGTGGATTGAGACATAGATATAGTTTTATTATGTAGATTTTGTCCATTATAACACAGCTTATGCATATTCGAGTCGGACAAGAGTCTGGTCGAATGCGCAGCTGGCATGTTACGTATTCCTAATCCTATGTATTTTGGCACTGGGGCGTTACAGTATTCGAACTCCTTCATATCGACCCTAGACAAATTGACTATTCTTGACGCAATGGTATTATCGGTTTCATTAGCAAAGGAACCAAGGTGAGTACATTCTCTGATAGTTTTCATACTTGATTTCTATGATTCATGTACTTAGTATTATCTTATATTGATTTTCTGTTTGATTCTCAATACGATGGTTACAGGATGTAGTATTTTATGGATTCATTTTGATTACATTGTTTCTAATAGACGGGCTTATCAGAACTCTTTTGCATACATTCATCTGGCTGGTCTTATATATTCGATCTAATAGTACTAGTCAGGCGGAAAAATATTTTAGTAGATATGTGAATATTTTCAAATCAGAAAACACTCCCTCAGGTCTAATATGGAATAATAGCACTAGTACACGTCACGTGCAACATGCCGTATTTATCATATCCATTTACATGTCGCATGTGGTATCTCAAAGCACTGTTAGGTGCAGTCTTTCTATACATTACTGGTTCTTATTTTAGTTGTTTATTGTTGTTCTCACTTGTCATTATTACCATGCCCATTTGCCTATTTACTCTATGTTCTGTTCCATGATTCTATGCTTATTTGTTCATCATGTATTTCGTTACTATTTACTGTTTTATAGACTTTGTCAATTATTGGAACTGCTGTTAGAAATGTACTCTTTCTATTCCTGACTGGAAACTATTTTTCAGATTAGTCGCGATTACTCTATGTGTTGAATTCTTGGGGGAAGATATGGGTGTATTTGAAGGCCAAAACCAAGAGACTACTTAGATAGTTTGTTTATCATAAAGTTTAAGTTAGTTGTTTTCTATTTTGTGAGATATTATATTCTGATTAAATATAAACTTTGAATGTTGTAAATAATTTTGTTGTTGTAAATGAGCAAATAAAGATATTATTTTATGAGCATTTGTTTATTACAGACTAGACAACGTTCTACTGTCGACACTGCGATGTAGGTTGGACTTGCTCACGCATTTGCATTTCGAAAAGCGGATGCGGGACATGACAATGTCGCCTTCTATAGTGTCCTGATTCACACGGTGCCTTATGATCGCTGGTTGGTTCGATGAAGCCTTGTTGGACCTTGAATTATACGAATGATCGCTCGGAAGACTATGCGATCATGGAAGAAAACTTCTTATAAATATGAGTAATATTGAGTCCTTCGAAGATCCTTCAGCTTCACACTTAATAAAAAGGATTAGTATGCTATGTTTCTTGTTAAATATTATCTTCCATGGAATCCAGAAAGATAATAAAAAATAATTAATCACATTACCCAAAACTGTTTCGAATTATTTCATAAATTGTGTGCTTGCGTGTTGTTAGAATGAAATACGTGACAGATGAAGCAAAAGTCCCAAGTACTTAGGCGGTGAGTATATCGAGCCTTAGCTCGACGAAAAGATAGTAATACAGATGCTAAGTCCCAAGAACTAGATGGTGAGTATATTGAGTTTCAGTTGGAAAGATGTATGGTATCAAAGTGTTGGAATGATCAAGTCCCTAGTTTGGGCAGATAAGTCCCTGGATTGGACAGTTAGTATTTGTGAGCTCACCTCAAGGAAAATGTGCATAGATGGATGAGAATGGTAGCTTATTTACTTAGTTTTCCTTATCATACACTATATATTTTTTTCATAGATAAGTTGCATATATTTGTATGGTCATGGACAACTTATGCACAAGGTAGTTCCTCGAACGGTTATCTAGGGCCACAGACCGATTCGTCCTAGGGGAAATAAAGGATGGTGTTGACATACTGGCATCGAAATTGCAGAACTTTCAGTGGGGCTTGCTACCTTGTACTGAAAGGGCGCCAAAATTTCATGGTGTTGAAGTAGTAGCACGGTGATTCGAAAACCTCTCATAGGCTCGCAACCCGTCTGGAGTTAGCTATTTACCATTTTAAGTCCAAGATGGCGTATCGCCAGTAACCTTCTTATAGATAGGTCAAGTCACTACAACAAATAGGGCATACAATAGCAGTTTATCTATAGCATTCAAGCCTCTCTGCTATAGAATGTCATCATCAATAGCGTTCCTTCCGCAGTGCTATTAAAATAGAATACAATAGCAGTTTATCTATAGTGTTCGAGCCTCCCTGCTATTATAATATAATCATCCATAGCGTTCATATTGAAGTGCTATTTGTCACGCCCCGATTCATAGAGTCATTTATTCACATACTTCATCTCTTGGAATCGATCGTCCTCGCTTGGGCGTGATGCCGTACAAGTCTGGTATTGCACTTGTACAAGGCAAAAATGGTACATAATCGATTATTCTTCAAATAGGAACACATCGCAGCGGCAGAAGCAGATAAATTGAATTTAATGAGGACAATCTTTCTCATTGAATAGAAGCACATCACTTTATTATAGCAGCGGAGAAAAGAGTAACTTGAAGCCACACAAATAGAACTTCATTCTCTTTATTGATAATTGAAGAAGAGTACAAGACTTGTATTGAAGTACAATGATTACAGCATATCTCACTTTACAATGGAAACCAACTGAACAATGCTATACAGCTTACATATGATATTTGGATACAATGGATTTCAACTCGATACACTGACTTGGCTTACAATCTCACTGGTACAACTGATTACAATGTTCCATACATTATGCCCTTTATAAACAGAAGATATCATCTTGTACAAGGAGAGCTTCTGTATGCCCAACAAATCTTCGATGCCGCGGGACCAATCCAGCTAATCTTCGTGTGTAGAACATTCCAATGCACAAGCACCTGCCCACAAAACGTGGGTCAGTACATCATCTATGTACTGGCGAGCAGAATCTAACCCACTCGCATAAACCAACATTTTAAGTGATCATTTAAGCAAACATTTATTAGAATGATCTTTCTAATTGGGGCCTAGCATCAGTTTACAGTTCATGGGCAATAGTCATAGTGAAGCATGTAAACATAATCTTAGTAGTATTCATGTGGGCATATCTTTTAGCATTCTTGGTGTTATCATGCAAAGGCATCATTGAGGTGTACCAAGTATTATCATGAAAAGGCATCATTGAGGTATCGTTAACACTAACATCTTAAACATGTTATAACAGTTCTCACTTCAAGCATCACTTAGCTTGTATATTGTGTTTGAGCATTGATTATAGCATGGCATCTTTCTAGCATACTGAATTTAACATGTTAAGCAGGATCTCATACTGAAAGGCTACAAACCGTACCATTTACTTATTTGGAACGTAAGCATGCAAGTTAAACCAACACATATATTGAATTATCACATTTAAGTGATTTTTTACCGATAGCCAACTTCCCCGTACCTGCATTGAAATACAGGATGATATGATATACATACTCTGTCTGCACAGAACATTCATTAGCATGCATCCTGACTACATGGTCGTTGGTGAAACTGCACCATAAAGGACTTTCCAACGGGTATTACGACGTACCATTCCAGGGTAGGTTGCAAGCCTAGCCGAATGTCCCGTAATACCTCGTGCCACCATAGCACGACCAATGTTTCCTCCCGGGTCGAATCGGTCCCAGCGCCCCGGGTACCGTTCGAGGAAACTTACTCAGACTTGTACAAGTACGTCCATGACCATGCGAATGCGTGTCGACTCGATAACACAATGCATGGTAAAGCAACTAAAGTAAGCAGAGCCAGCAGTTCAACATCTCATCTCAATCCCAAGCCGTGTTCAACGACTAATCATTACCATCATTCTACTTGATGATCTCCATGATCCCAAGTCCCATCATTCTCATTGTTTGTTCCATTGCAACATTTCTCATTACGTTCCTTCTAAGGAGAAACAACAACATTCATTCATTTCAGAGGGACCTGTAACAATTCATTCAATTCATAGGGACAATAGTATATTCATTTCATTTCACAGGGACAGTATTCTTTCTTTCATTGCATAGAAGTAACATACAACATTAACAGTTATACAGGATGTACATGATTCTAGTGTTTCTTTCCATTCTTTGTGTTAATAGCATAGCCAGTTCATTACTCATGTATCATTCTCATAGCATCTCATTACTCAAGTATTCATTTCAAGCGTCAAATCGCATTAGCAGTTCAAGTGTGATTCATTCGGCAGCTCAATAATTCTTAGCATAAACATCTCAATTACTCAGCAACTAAAACATGGAACATTAGGAGCAAATCATAGCATCACATTATTCTATTTATTAAGCATGCAGGAATAAGGAGGAAGGAGGACAGTTCCACTTGCCTTATATAATGGTCTTCCTGCTCCAATCCCACTAAGCGTAGCTCCACCAGCGAGCCACGTTCCAATACCCATTCCGTCTAGCCAACTAAGAAAGACTGCATCAGTCTCAACTCTCTTGATCTCCAACACAAGTCGGGGTCCAAAATTCTGATCCCATCCAACAAGCCAACCAAATGTCTCGTGCGGAGCGGGGCATTACATAATATACCACTCAGAAAAAGTTTCGTCCTCGAAACTTAAGGAACCAACTCTTCTACTAGATTCACATAGTCACAACGAGTTATTCATTCAGCTTCAATTCAGTATTCATTTCAGCCCACTCGGTCATTTCAAAATAGCTATCCAATTGTATCATTTTAATCCATCAATCATTCGATCTGTCTATCTCTTTTTCAATTACTTACAACTTTTCATTGATTCGCCAACATTTTCCTTACATTCTATCTTGGTCGCAACACATCACTTCGTTTGGATCCATACACATATTTCAGGCGTCCCCAAAACATATGCATTTCAGCCAAAGTCCGTACTAGTGCGATAAATTCTTCCCATAATATTATCTCAGTCGCAACCTATCACTTCGGCTGGATCCATACACATATTTCAGGCGTCCCCAAAACATATGTACTTCAGCCAACTTCCATGATAGCATAATTCGATCAGCCACAATATAACTCTTTTTCCCAAATCAGGCTTAGCATTCCTTCAATTGACTTATCACTTTATTCACTTGCCACAAACGCTATCTTCCAGGCCACAACATTTAATATCTGGGACAGCTCTCTATCCAAGCATAATATTTCTAACACTCGATCAAAGGTCTAACTTAGAGCCAATCATATCAAGGTTTCACAACAACAATCATATTCCTTCCCAAATCCAACAATATTTTTCACCGAGGCAATTCATCTTTTCTAAAAGATACAATCCGACATCACCAACTATCGATACCGATCTAACATTTCTGTCATGAGCAGCCAATTCCATCTCATATAATAATTTACTATCCGATACATAAAACTCAAGTCTCATCCCACGATTCAATTTCCCGCTATAGGCCGACACATAATCCTCAAGGGTCAAACATCTCTAAGGTTCACATTGGATCATATACTTACAACTTATCATTCTTAGGTCATACTCATCACCATCTCTCGTTCAATGCCACAAGGTCATTCTATGGTTCGCCAACGGCCATCTATTATTCGGTCCAGTCTCAATGGTTAGCTATACCGACAGCTATACCTAATCATTCAGGTGACTTCCCTAGAGTGGACGGCTACTAGGGATCATGCTAGTTTCTTATTCTCAGGGCCAATAAGCAACTGACAGTTCTAAGGAACTCTACCCAAACCTATGGGTATCAACTAAGTCTGAATAATGAGTCGCCAATTGGGCTAAGCCAGCAATTGGTAATTCATCAACTGGTCGCTAGGGTTAAGTCTATCTATCCAGGGTCTTCCTCAAGGAAATAATTCCCACAGAGGCTCATTCTAGACTTACCCAACGATCGACTAAGATCGAGCTATCAACATTACGGTCAATTTTCAATCCGACATATGATCTTCATCGTTCTAATAATCCATCAAGTAAATTTTTTTCCAATGATTCAATTTCTATTTCCATTTCTTTGTACCCATACGAGCCCATAAGCCAAGACTAACTATTCAAGGGTCATCGATTCTGATAGTCTTAACACAACTATGGAATCATACTATCCGATCTGTATGACAAAGTCACACCGCTAAGTCATAAGCCAGCAAACTATATCCCAATCCAACAGTCACATATACCGACATTATCCAACACATTTGCAATTTCTAATTCCCATTCGTTTCATCAATCATCAACATTATCTTACAGGCATTCTTAAATCTCGTTCTTTTTCCAGCCGTCAAAATCTCATATGGATATTCTTAAAATTCCCTACCTCAAGGGTCGAGTAGTTCATTCCATTCAATCCGACAATTTATGTATCAATTAACAATCCTTTGTGCAACATAAATATTCAGGATTGCTACTAGTTACTTTTCTAATCCTATTAAATTCCTCAGCATACTTGCACATAGGCAACAACTATCCTTTGGTGATCTAGATGGGTTAACATCTATTACACCTTAGGGTCAGGCACAGATCTCTAATATTCTTTTGGTCATCGACAACTTTTTCCAAAACTTCCAACTTAGCAATCAACTTTGTATTAGCCACATATGATTTACATCCAACCAATCGAAGTCAACATTCAGATGTTCTAAGCCACCACATTCTCTAGCCAAATCCATTTACCCATAGCATACTAACGGTCTTACTAGTCTGAGTCATCACTCGACTATATAATTTCTAACCAAGCCACTAGTTATAATTTTCGACCATCTCGCTACTCAATATAACACCTCCGTCAAGGGACACTCGAGTCATCTAGCAATAATACATGACTTCCAACTAAGTCTCGGCACTACCCAGTACCCACAGATAGTCTCATTGCTATCCTATGGAAAAGGGTCAACATACATCTCATTCTGAGGTGGTAGAGACAATATACCACTCAGAGACAAAGCCGTCCTTAAGCAATACCAACTCAAATCTATTCTAGACCTTCGTGATCTATAATGCTCACAACACTTAGCCAACATCTCAGGATCTCAAAAGTACTAGCCATCACCAATGAGTCAATTCCCCAGTTTCGTTGAACTCATCCATCAATTACCCCATTCACAATTCTTTTCCAACATCACAAGCAATCTCAACTTGTTACAGCATACATAGCCACTTTTCTTTATTCCCACATTCCAAACAGCATACTATGGCATCGAGTCAGTGTTGGGTTATTTGTGTCCAAACCAACAACAATCATTCATTCAGGGGCATCACAATGTATATAGACTTATTGTATGGAACATCCAGTGAGCAGCCAAGAGGGTCAACAAACTTTCAAGCACAGATACATAAGGATAATTACCGAACAACAATAGCACAATCGCGGAAGCAATCTTTGATTTAATCGCGGAAGCAACGTTGAGTGATCGCGGAAGCAACTTTGGTTAATCGTCGACGCAACTTTGATTTAGAAACGAATCAAAGAAGAGACCAAGGACGTAAAGCCGTGCTCTGATACCAATTTGTCACGTCCCGATTCATAGAGTCATTTATTCACATACTTCATCTCTTGGAATCGATCGTCCTCGCTTGGGCGTGATGCCGTACAAGTCTGGTATTGCACTTGTACAAGGCAAAGATGGTACATAATCGATTATTCTTCAAATAGGAACACATCGCAGCGGCAGAAGCAGATAAATTGAATTTAATGAGGACAATCTTTCTCATTGAATAGAAGCACATCACTTTATTATAGCAGCGGAGAAAAGAGTAACTTGAAGCCACACAAATAGAACTTCATTCTCTTTATTGATAATTGAAGAAGAGTACAAGACTTGTATTGAAGTACAATGATTACAGCATATCTCACTTTACAATGGAAACCAACTGAACAATGCTATACAGCTTACATATGATATTTGGATACAATGGATTTCAACTCGATACACTGACTTGGCTTACAATCTCACTGGTACAACTGATTACAATGTTCCATACATTATGCCCTTTATAAACAGAAGATATCATCTTGTACAAGGAGAGCTTCTGTATGCCCAACAAATCTTCGATGCCGCGGGACCAATCCAGCTAATCTTCGTGTGTAGAACATTCCAATGCACAAGCACCTGCCCACAAAACGTGGGTCAGTACATCATCTATGTACTGGCGAGCAGAATCCAACCCACTCGCATAAACCAACATTTTAAGTGATCATTTAAGCAAACATTTATTAGAATGATCTTTCTAATTGGGGCCTAGCATCAGTTTACAGTTCATGGGCAATAGTCATAGTGAAGCATGTAAACATAATCTTAGTAGTATTCATGTGGGCATATCTTTTAGCATTCTTGGTGTTATCATGCAAAGGCATCATTGAGGCGTACCAAGTATTATCATGAAAAGGCATCATTGAGGCATCGTTAACACTAACATCTTAAACATGTTATAACAGTTCTCACTTCAAGCATCACTTAGCATGTATATTGTGTTTGAGCATTGATTATAGCATGGCATCTTTCTAGCATACTGAATTTAACATGTTAAGCAGGATCTCATACTGAAAGGCTACAAACCGTACCATTTACTTATTTGGAACGTAAGCATGCAAGTTAAACCAACACATATATTGAATTATCACATTTAAGTGATTTCTTACCGATAGCCAACTTCCCCGTACCTGCATTGAAATACAGGATGATATGATATACATACTCTGTCTGCACAGAACATTCATTAGCATGCATCCTGACTACATGGTCGTTGGTGAAACTGCACCATAAAGGACTTTCCAACGGGTATTACGACGTACCATTCCAGGGTAGGTTGCAAGCCTAGCCGAATGTCCCGTAATACCTCGTGCCACCATAGCACGACCAATGTTTCCTCCCGGGTCGAATCGGTCCCAGTGCCCCGGGTACCGTTCGAGGAAACTTACTCAGACTTGTACAAGTACGTCCATGACCATGCGAATGCGTGTCGACTCGATAACACAATACATGGTAAAGCAACTAAAGTAAGCAGAGCCAGCAGTTCAACATCTCATCTCAATCCCAAGCCGTGTTCAACGACTAATCATTACCATCATTCTACTTGATGATCTCCATGATCCCAAGTCCCATCATTCTCATTGTTTGTTCCATTGCAACATTTCTCATTACGTTCCTTCTAAGGAGAAACAACAACATTCATTCATTTCAGAGGGACCTGTAACAATTCATTCAATTCATAGGGACAATAGTATATTTATTTCATTTCACAGGGACAGTATTCTTTCTTTCATTGCATAGAAGTAACATGCAACATTAACAGTTATACAGGATGTACATGATTCTAGTGTTTCTTTCCATTCTTTGTGTTAATAGCATAGCCAGTTCATTACTCATGTATCATTCTCATAGCATCTCATTACTCAAGTATTCATTTCAAGCGTCAAATCGCATTAGCAGTTCAAGTGTGATTCATTCGGCAGCTCAATAATTCTTAGCATAAACATCTCAATTACTCAGCAACTAAAACATGGAACATTAGGAGCAAATTATAGCATCACATTATTCTATTTATTAAGCATGCAGGAATAAGGAGGAAGGAGGACAGTTCCACTTGCCTTATATAATGGTCTTCCTGCTCCAATCCCACTAAGCGTAGCTCCACCAGCGAGCCACGTTCCAATACCCATTCCGTCTAGCCAACTAAGAAAGACTGCATCAGTCTCAACTCTCTTGATCTCCAACACAAGTCGGGGTCCAAAATTCTGATCCCATCCAACAAGCCAACCAAATGCCTCGTACGGAGCGGGGCATTACATTATTAAACGTTCATACAATAGCAGTTTATCTATAGCGTTGAAGCCTCCCTGCTATTAGAATATCATTATCAATAGCGTTCATTATGCAATGCTGTTAACCGAACTTTATATAGCATGTTATGAACATTATTAAAGTTATAGTTTTTTCTGAACGTTGCTATGCTCGTATGTCTAGGGGTGAGCATTATTCAGTTTTTGGACCGAAATCCGAACCGAACCTAACCGAATAAGAGATTCGGTTCGGTTTGAAAAAAAAATCGGTTTGATTTCGGTTTCGAAAATACTAAAATTTCTTATTCGATTTCGGTTTAATCCCACTAACCTTTCAGAAATTTTATCTAAAATTTCTCTCCCTGGTAAACCGAATAAGAAAATTCATCTATAATTTATAGCATTCTCGATTGCGAAAGATTTCATCCGTTGGATTTTTAGAAATTAAATCGGTACCGTCCATAGCAAAATGATATGTCTTATGTTTGAAAATGAATACTCATTTACGGCATGCATTTTTGCGTGTTGTAATTAGAGATTCATTTACGACATGCATTTTTGTGCATTGTAATTGAAGACCCATATTCTAGGTAAAAAATGATAAAAAATAAAATAATAATAAATGAGAAAACAACAACAAAAATCTTTTTAAAAAATCATTCTTAAAAAAAACTATTGAACTTTTTTCAAAATAAAAGCAAAAAAAATAACAAATAATAAATAAGTAAGAAAGATTTTTTGAAAAAAAATTAATAGTATAGAAAATTATATTCTTAAGGGATATAATGATTATATTTTGTGTATAAAATATTTATTGAAATATACCAAATTTTTGAAAATAAATTTTTATAACATAAATTAAAGATAAAAATAAAACATTTATCCTAAATTTGTGCAAAAAGAAAAGATGATAACAAAAAGTTTAAAATTTAAATTTTCATACAACTTTTCATTTTCCTCTTAAAGATCCTTCCAAAAATTTTCACTTTTAGTTTCCCACTTAGCCTTTTTCCTATTCCCGCACAAATTTTTACTTTTAGTTGTGTCCCTTGGATCCACATCTAAGGGCTAGGCCCATTTCCCAAATTAAACACCTATAATTAACTGTCTTCGTCTTTCTAGCTTCCTTAAGAAGAGAAAAGCAGCAGTCATTCAAAATATCTCCATATTTTTCCCTTTTTCTACAAAATCGCTAAAACTATAATGACCGGTGGGGGCTCGGGCTTCACTGTCCACATCGTCGCCATGGCACCATCGAACAGGCGTAGTCGTCGTCTCCTTGTGGCAGCAGTTGCCTCCTTCCCGTGCTCGGTCTCGTCGACAGTCAGAGCAAACCGTCTGTGCCAAATGCTTTTGCTCGCTTTATCGGATACGAGGAAGGGATCGGAGAAGGGAATCCAAACAAGGTGAGTCATCTGTCATTTAGGTCTTAACAGTGGTTCTATCTTATTTAGTACTATTTTTGTTCATTTAGGGTTCTATTGAGTTTGCCCCATTTTATCCATTTCCAGGGTTTCTACAATGGCGAGGTGGAGGACATTGGAGTGAAGAGAAATCAGATCGGAGGAGGGGATCCGACCAAGGTGAGTCGTATGTCAAATTTATTTAATTAGAGATTTTCCCTCTCTCGGTGGGATTTTCCCTCTTTCGGAGGGATTTTCCTTCTCTCGAAGGAGAATAAGATCCCCACTCCTCTCTATTCCATCAATCTCTCTTGCAAAATGTCTATTTTTCTTTAATTAGAGTTTTTTTTTCCTTTGTGTTCGACTTAGCCGTTCAAGAGGTATGCGGAGATCGGGAGGGTTGCCCTCGTCAACTTTTCAGAATGTAGGTCTACTGCAGTGATGCTATAGGAAGAAAAAGGTGTCAAACATGCTTACTTATATGCTTTGTTATTGTCATATTACTTGTTGAATGCTGAAAAGTGAAGAATATTTGTATAGATCTTTCTCGTGCTTCATAGCGGCCCAAGTCGGGTCCATATGACTTGGTTGATGATAATAAAGATGATGAATTCATGTTGTTCTGAAGATGATAGTAGTTTACATATGAAGAGCTTGCTTCGTTGGTTGGTCCAGAGGTTGTAATCGAATAAACTTTCTATGCTAATATTTTCTTGACCATTCCATGGTTTTGGTTCACATGAAATGATCTACTTTATTCAAGTATCTCAGAATATCTACATTCAACAGGGTGATGCCAATTACAGCAACGATCTCTACAAATTATTAATATGAATAATTGTTAGATATTGTATGCTAGATGGATACTAGAAAAATCTAGGCACATGTCCTGTGACCCAAATACTCAAAAATACATTAGGACACTCTAGATTAGGTGCCATGTCAGTCTCATTGTCTCCTTAAACTTGTTGTGTCATCTCAGTGCAACATAGTGTCCTTAGATCTTTAGGGTTTTCTGTTTAGGTTTGTTATCTCTGTGATAGTACTGTCGTAATATTTTTACTTCTTTAAATAACAATAACATAAATAAGGTACAAGTACCAGATACCGCTTGGATATTTGTTTTGGATAAGGCAAGTAGTGTTTCAGTAGACCAATATCTTCAATCTTTTCTTCTCGTACTATGCTTACTATTTTTATGCTTAGGTGGTCATTGAAGAGAGCAAGGAAGCATATACAAGTACACCTACTGGTAAAGCGAGCCATAGGGTCTCTAGAGGGATTCTGGACAAGGTATGGAATAATGTGATGATTTCATCTATGTATTTGGGGAACATATGGATGCTTTCTTCATTACGAGCATAGTGTAATATCAAAGTTTGGCATCTGTATCACTATTGCAAGGACATTCACCTACAAGGAAATTAGACTCGGTTGGAAGAGTGGATTCGGTTCAAACACTACATAATCTAAACATAGGTTTATTATAATTCATTAACCAAATTGTATTGTTATTTGTGTGTTTATGTGCATTGATTTCCAGTGCAATTTAATTAACTTGAATTTATTTATTTGTTTGTATTACATATCAAATAAACTAGTTACATTTTCTTGCCTTGTTCTCTTTAATTCCAATTGTCCCCAGTGTTTTTAATATATATTTTTCATAAGTAAATAGATACATTTTTATGATATAAGTTTGACGTTTTGCTATATTTTATATAATGGAAGAAGCCAAGGGTCTGTTTGATTCCAGAACATTTGGCACTGCTGACGATGAAATGCATTATGTTACATACATGCACATTCAACTTCTGCAAAACAAACATTATGCACTTGTGACTTACATAGTTTGCATTCATGACTTTGCATGTTCTTTGGAGAGAGAGAGAGCATTGTTTTAGATGCATTAAATATCATATGCATCTTCTTTTGTTGACTATTTATTTCATGGTTGTATTCTGCATGCTTTTGTGAGAATATAATCTCTTGCTACTTGTCTCTTGACTTGGTGCGAATATCTGTGATCTCTGCCTGTTGGTCTATCATGTTTTTATATGTGTATTCGTGTTTTTGTTTGCATTCTACTTGTTAGTTAGTTTGTTCTATTTTAAGTAACTAGGTGAAATTTATGTCTATCAACTGCTTGTTTATTAACCAGGAACACTAATGTTTTACATATAAACCCCTCCCTCATGTACGATTCACGTAAACACATGGGATGGAAAGAACTTCTCTTCCTACCACTCTCACCTCTTAGCAAATTTGCAAATAAGTCCTACTTTCAAATTAGATTAGCAAAATAGTAAGATAATGATTTAGTTTATATATACTTGTTTTTTCCTCCAGTACGTGCGAGCTCAGTTAAATCGTGTCTCCCTACACCCGATTTTTAGCCGGTCGTCATGTCGCTTCGGACTCTTCGTGCGGACAGTGCCGGACTTTAGATTTTTGATACCTGAGGCGAACTCTGAAAGTGGTGCCCTCAAAACTTAATGTTCATATTATATTATTTTTTATCGATAATGATACAATAGTATTTCAACCCAAAATTTAAGAAATAAAACAATATACAAAATTTAATATCCCACGAAATATATGTTATAATGAAATACTAATAAAACTAAAGGTGCTCCAAACCCATAAAAATAAAAGTGATGTTCCAGATAATTAATAAAAAATGTTAAACAATGTTTGGAGTGGTTCATAATGGTAATAATAATAAACTTAGGCCACTACTTTCTCAGTTCATTACATAGTCACTGAAATATTACTCATCTTGCTGTCTTCGAGGCAAAAGTACTGATTAAGTTTGCATAATCTATTTTCTCAACCATTTTTTTCTCGATGGATAACATAGCCAAGCCATTCAACCTCTCATGTGACATAGTTGACCGGAGATAAGTTTTTATCAACTTTAACTTAGAAAAACTTCTTTCTGCAGATGCAACTGTAACTGGTATAGTCAGCAAAATTTTGTAAGCAACATATGCATTTGGAAAACAACCATCCATTTTCTTTAAATAATGCAGCACGTCAATTGCTCTTTTTTGCTTCTCCTGGTAATGAGTGTGTTAAGAACTTCAATTCTAAAAACAAATTTTGTCCATCAATATCAGAACGTCCATCATGTGCTAAAGAATTTTGAAGATTGGCACACGAGCTCAACAGATTATCATCATCAGCAGACTTTAACCTCTCCAAACTAAGCAGAAAATCAAAGGTTTCTTTGTATTTTTTAAATTGTTCAAATCGAGTTTGAAGTGAAGAAAGAGCACTACTAAAATATAGCAATTTGGCGACGAAAGATTAGCGACGGATCGTATCCGTCGGCAATAGCGACGATCTTGCGACTACATTGTGACGGGCTACCATCAGAAAGCGATGGATAATTTTTTTAGTTTTTTTGCGTCAAAATCAGTCGCACATCCGTCGCACATTTGATACAACTTTAGCGATGGATTCATGTCCGTCGCGAATATGTCGCACATTGTGGCGGCAAAATCTGAAGGAAATGGTGCGCTAAATTAGCGTCTATCTAGCGACGGACTGTTCCGTCGGTAATCTAGTGGGTATTTAGCGACTACCTACCGACGGATATATATGTCGGTAATCCGTCGCTAATTACTGTAACCTAACTTAAATTGAACCGACAGGGGAAAATTTTTCATTCCCCCCAAAAAACTCTCTCTTTTCCCTCTCTCTCTCTCTTTCTCCGACGGGTCACATTCTCCAGCGAAGCTCTCTCCGACGGGATATATCTCTCTCTCTGGTATTCTCTATCTCTCTCTCTGTTTAGCATAACATACAGGATTTCAGGTTGGTGGGGGGTTGGCTGTCGCTGGGGCCGGCGGTGTGGGGAGGAGGGAGTGGGGACGGGGGGGGGAGGTTGTTGAGGACGGGAGGCAGGATAGGGTTTCGGGTTTTGGGGCAGGGGTAGGGTTTCGGGTTTCGGGGCAGGGGTAGGGTTTCGGGTCGCGATTGGTTTTGGGCCAGGGCTATCGCGGGGGCCGACGGTAATGGGGGAAGGGTAACAGTCTAGTGCTCACTATCAGCTAATTCCAATTTTCTCGAATGCTTTTTTTGTATGCTCATCTGTCAATATTATATTATTAGGAGTAGTAAAATGAACTTAATGTTGGAAAATTTTACCTTGATGAAAATATGGTGTTAATAGGATTATCAGATGATTTAAGCAAAGATTAATAGGCGATATCAATGATTAAGAAGCTATCAAACCTAGCTTTGAAGAGCCATAAAACGAATTACCGTTTGTAAAATGAATGTCCAATGAATGAAAATTTTTCGGTTTTAAATGTCATCAAGTAGGAGTAATGAAGGGCATGGTCTTTTCCAAACAAATATACAACACTTAAGTGCACATCATGCGAGATCTCTGTTAGGCCAGCTTGTTATTGACTGAACTTTAGAAAGCTATGTATGGACCGGTGGGATAGTGTCTGGTTCCAAACATGTCTAACATAAGTTGTTGCACTTACAAAGTCATCAAAAGAATGCTGGTAACTAAAGATAAGCTTCACATTTTTGGTATCAGTGTTGACACCATGTGTGTACTCTGTAGGGGTGCAACTTGGGCGGGCTAAACCCGAACCCGATCGGATAAACCCGCCAATGGGTTGGGTTAGGTTGAAGATACTTGGGCTCGGGCTTGGATTCGGGTTAAAATATTTGAACCCGATCAAAAATTGGGTTGGGCTCGGGTTCATGTGTCTGGTTACCAAAAGAACCCGAAGCTCGACATACATATAACTTATATATATATATATATATATGAAGAAAAAAAATATATATATATATATGAAGAGAATTTACCTACTCCATTAAGGTCCCAACCTTTTGTACTAACAGATTTCAAAAACATGAATACAGTAAACAAAAAAGGTAAGTAAAATGATGGGTAATACAGAAAATGATGAAAGAACCAATAACAACTACGTAGCGGCTGCTAAAGAGATCCAAGGAACAAGATATTAAAATACGAGCATTATTGGTATCAGGATGGCCTAATATGTTTGATATGGGGACAAGCCACCTATAAGTTTGATATAGGAACAAGCCACATAAAATTACAAGTATGACTTTGGATGCAATATTAGTATCGGGAAAGAATTATTCGTATCATGATGTCCTTGCTACAAAGAAACAAAGGACACTATTCTTAAGGCTACTGACCAAGCAGAGGTCAATGTAGAAAAAAATTTGGCAAGTAATTGCTAATACCAGATAAGGCAATTTCATTAAACGACCCCCAATATAGTTGTAGGTCAAATGCAAGACGACTTTGCCAAGTAGATGTGCCAACAACTACATGTATATAATGGTAGTACTACTTCAAATCCACATGAAAGAATTCAGCTTTGGTTCAGAACGTCGTGAGACAGTTCGGTCCATAAGCGGGACCACCACCCAATAGCATGTTGCCACCAAAAGCAGAACCCTATTTCTTCCAGAGAATCTCCTAATTGTTCCAGTTCGGTCCATATCCGGTGCGACAGTTCGGTCCATATCCGGTGCGGGCGTTAGAGCATTGAGAGGACCTTTCCCTAGTACGAAAGGACCGAAAAGGACGTAGAAATCTGTTTCATTCATATGTATGATAGAATAGGGGGTTAGGTAAAATAAATGAACCCCTTTCTCTCTACGTATTATAAATACAATATTTGGATAACATATGAAATGTAATGTATAGGTAAGCATTAATGTAGGTAATGACATGTAATCACCGGTAGGGCTAGCTCGGCCGGGAGAGACTGTACGCTATGGCTCGACAACCAACCGGAGAGGATACTCTGAGAGATCTATCTGACTAGGACGTATACTCTGAGAGATCACCTTTACAAGAATGATATCAGTAGTTGGATTGAGTGTTGGAGGAGATATTATTAGAGTATACGTCCTACTCCGATGGGTCCCTTACAGTTACAGATGGTGGATGTGCTCCGTCAACAGATTCTTGCTCTAAGCTAAAACTTTGCCCCGGAGCCCAAGTGGACATCCTTCGTATAGAGCTCGAGTGAGAGGTTCCTGACACCATGGTGGCCTCCTTTGTTAAAGTATCCGTGCTCGTCCCACAACCAATCAATTTTTTTCATTTCTAATCTCTTGAATATGAAGCTCTGCTTCACATTTGGCTCTACCTTCTAGTATATAAGAACCAAATGTGAAAAAGAGTTTCATATTCAAGATATTAGAAATAAAGAAATTTTTGATTGGTTGTGGGACGAGCAAGAATCCTTTTACAAAGGAGACCACCATGCTGTCAGGAACCTCTCGCTCGAGCTCTACTCAAGGATGTCCACTCGAGCTCCGGGGCAAAGGATTGACTCAGAGCGGATTTCTAGACAGAGATGACGAAGAAGATGGCTGCCAAAGCTTATGTAAGTTTTCTAATTCTTTACACGTATTATATTTTTGTCATTTTATATTACTGTAATTAAAATCGATCATTGCATCGTATCAATAGGTGATTTTGTACATTAGTTACAAGTGCTACTTAGTTGTGTCTCTCTCTCTCTATCTATCTCGCTATCAACGCTATAGTGTTGTTCCCCTCGCAATATAGAATGGTCCGATACCGATACTCTGAGTATCAGACCATTCCTATGTGTATCGGTATCGCAATCACAATACCGATACTCGAGTATCACATTGATACTCAAGTATCACATCTGATAGTACTCTCATTTATTTGTCAATTACTGTATTTCAGTTCTAGTTAGTTTTATGTGATTCTCTGATAGTTCTCTCATTCATTTTCAACCGCTCCCTCCTGTGAATATTGATTTTACCAGATGGCACCCATGACCCGAGGAGCGGCACGTCGCTTGAGGGAAACAGTGAATGCTAAGGTGGCTCCTCCCACTGTTAAGGAGGAAGTGGCACCGGTAGCTAGTGAGACCGGAAGTTCTATTCATCCAGCACCAGTAGCTAGTGAGACCGGGAGTTCTATTCATCCAGCACAGGTAGCTAGTGAGACCGGGAGTTCTATTCATGCAGCACTTGCAAGGGACTATATCTTTCCAAATGTCGTCGATCCCACTTATTCGAGGTGGTTGCGTGATCGTATCACTAAGCATTTGCGTGAGCTGCATGATTCTCATTAGCTATTAGTACTTATTTGTATTGGACTATTTGTATTGGGTTGTTTATGTTTGGATATTTTGCTATGTATGTTGGGATAGTGTGTTGGATATTGTGTTGGATATTTTGTTGGTCATTGTGTTGGACATTTTTTGTGTATGTTGTGATATATTGGATGTTTTGAGATATTGTGTTGGCAATATGGATATTTGTTGGATATATTAGATGTCGGATATGTTATATTTGTGTATGGTGGATGCTGAATATGTTATATTACAGGGAATAGTCTCTTTTCTGCAATTTTTTTTAAAATTATTTCAGTTAGCGACGGATTACCGACAGGTTGCCGACGGAATGTTGCAGGTATCGACGGATTACCGACGGGGTACCGACTGACTTTTGCAGCTAGCGACGCTTTCCTGACGGATTGTCCGTCGGCCTGTTTCTGGCAAAATTTTGCGACGGACCGGCGACGGACTTTCCCTCGCTCATATTCTGGAAATATGGAAGATTTCCAGAAGGGTTACAACGTATTATCTGTCGCTCTTCCGCCGCTAATCCGTCGAGGTTAGCGACGCTTTGAGCGACGAATATTGCGTATCAGAAACCCTCGGATACACGATTAGCGACGATTTAGCGACAAATTCTTCGTCGCTAATTTGATGAATATATTGAAAATTTAAACTGTCGACGTTGACGGGAAGCCGTCAGTTAGCCGTCGCTAAAAGTTTTTATTTTGCCAACGGAAATCCGTCGCTAATTAGTCGCGAAGCGGCGGACTAGCGACGAGCTAGTTTTAGCGATGAGGATATTCCCGACGGATTTTTTATCCCGTATCCGTCGGAAATCCATCGGTAACATAATTTACCGAAGGATTTTTGACGGATATGGCCGTAGCTAAATCGTTGTACTTTAGTAGTGGAGCTTGATCAATGATAAAGAGGAAGTAATTAACTTTGAAAGATTCTTTAGCTGATTAGGTTACCTCTTCACTGTCGATCTCATCAAATTGTCTCTTTCGTCGAATAATGCGCTTTTCTCAAAATACAGCTTCAATTCCCATTTCACTTGCAACTTTTTCAGCTTCAGTTATGGCCTGATCAAACCCGGATTCTCTATACTCTTGAAGAGAAGAAATAAGCCCTTGTAACAGTCTGATAGCAACATCAATATCCATATCTGTTAGATTGTTAGATTATATTTGTAATATAAATATGGCCCATAACCCATAAGCCTAAATGTAGACACTATATATATTGTAACAAACCCTAGCAATAAGAACAAGGCATTATTATTTCCTACATGGTATCAGAGCCTCCCGAAAAGCCCTAGCCGCCATCTCCCGAGACCGATCCGGCGCCGAACGCGGCCGACGCCCGCTCCCGTACCTGACTCCCCCAGCGCGCGTCCTCTCGCACCGATCGTACCGCGCGCCCTCCCGCGCGTCGATCGCGTGCCCTCCTGTGCCCTCCCGTGCGTCGACCGCGCGCCCTCCTGCGTGCCTGTAATGCCTGTGCTTCATATTACGTATTTTGGTATACGTATGCGTATATTGCATGTTTCCTGGCATGGTTGATTCTGGTAATTCCTTGTTTGGTTCGGCCCGACTTGACTTGGTTGGCTTGGTTTTGCTTGGTTTTGCATAGGTTCGATTTTGCTTGGTTTGAGTAGACCACTCCCACCTACCACTTCACCCTTCCTTTATAGCCGCCCAAACACTCTCTCTCCTCATTACTCTTTTTCAATTACTTCTTCTTCTCCACCATCACTTTTTCACCTACCAGGGAGTAGGGCTTAGGCAAGTGCAACTTGCTTCATGGAGGAACCCAAGTTTTATTGTTCTATTTTTTTCTCCACAAGATTTCAACATACTTTAATACTTAGCATTTTTGAGTTCCATGGCTCCTCCCTTGTAGATCTGAGTTTTTAGTATTCTTTGATCCTCTTGGTTTTGATATACTAAAATGGCTTGTTTTTGAAAACTAAGAGTTCCTTGTAGTAGGCGTTCTGATTTTATGCAAGTTTGGTTTTGGGATGGCCGGCTTTCACCAAGTCCTGGCCGAGATAGAGTTCCTGAGCTTTTACGCATGTTTGACCTTGCCATATGGAGAAGATGGAGTTTTACGCGCACGTTTACGTGCCAGCGTATTATTTAACCTTTTATGCTCACGTCTTAACGTGCTAGCGTAGTGTTAGCTTTTTACGCCCACGCATTGCGTGCCAGCGTATTATTCAGCCTTTTACGCTTACGTCCTAACGTGCCTGCGTAGTGCCCCCTTACGCTCACGTATTGTGTGTCAGCGTATCCCACTCTACGCTGGGTTCATCGATTTTTATGCTTGGGGCTCTCCCACTCGCATAAAATCGTGCTCACGAAGACTTGGGCTCGTGTAAAGTTTCACTAGCGTAAAAACCACTGGCTCGAGCAGACTCTTGCTAGCGTAAAGTTTCGCTCAAGTGTTTCCTCGCGTAGAATCTCATTCGCGTAGAATTTTACGCGCGTATTGTTTTAGTTGCATAAAACCCGGCTAGCATAAAACCCCACCCGCATGCACCCTTGCTCGCGTAGAGCTATATTACCTTGCTCTTACTAAGCGTAAGCCACTTTACGCTTGAAGGCCCCACGGTCTAGCATAGTAGTATGCACGTAGTAGTACGCGCTTGAAGGCCCCTCGGTATAGCCCCTCGGTCTAAGCGTAAGCCACTTTACCCTTTTGTCATGAACTTGATAATCACGAATTTATTTAATATGCTTGTAAATGATAATTGAAAATGGCATGGTATGACAAGTATACATGACATGATTATCTCGAATTGCTGTTATGACGGCTAACATGACATGACCTGACAAGAATGATTGACCTGGACACCATGGACGATTGTGTTTGTACAAATAAACAAGTACTGTCTTGCATTATGTCTGGGACGGGGACCCCTGAATACTACGGTCAGGGGCACCTGCTGAAATTAACTAAGGCTAATTAACTAGAATAATTTAGTAGACATGAAGAGATTCCCAGCTATAGGCAATCCCGTTATCTGGACACATTCAGTAGACTTGTAGCCTACCGACGAGTAGGGCACATTTCCAGCACACAGTCACGTGTTGCATTCTTCACAAACGGACATTCGACCTGGATAACCGGATGGTCTGCAGGGCTTGTGGCTGTTGGGATAATCTTATTGCATCTTGCTAGTAACTAGGCCTGTGATAACCCTAGTTAGTTAAAGTATCAAGTCGTACACTTTGCTTGGCCGTGATTGATTGGATGGAATCCAGGTCAGCTTAGTCTTGTCCTGATCCTGTATAAGATTATGACATGACATGAATATTGATGCTTGCCTTAACAATAACGATCGGGGGTCCTGTTCTGTTCAGGCGAAGGGTTACAACCCCGGTCCTTGTTTGGTTTAAGGGTTGTAACCTGGCTCCCGGAGCAGTTCTGTGTCCTCTTTTCGTTTATTATCTTATTGTAACCCCTGCCATGCTCGTCATGTTTTACCTTACTTCAACAACATGATTAATTATGTATACTGGCCTTAGCAATAAAGATCAGGGGTCCAGTTCTGTTCAGGCGAAGGGTTACAACCCCGATCCTTGTTTGGTTTAAGGGTTGTAACCTGGTTCCCGGAGCAGTTCTGTGTCCTCTCTTCGTTTATTGTCTCTACTATACCAATAGTATTTGAGACAGGTTTCTATTCAAGTGAAGGGCTGCAACCCCGGTCCTTGTTTGGTTTAAGGGTTGTGACCTGGCTACTTGAATGGTTTCCTCGTACTCAGTTTATTGTTGTTATCTCTATTATTATCAGTTCTTTAATTATTATCTTTAATATTCTATTATGATTTGCTGGTTTTAGTTCCTAAGTGAAGCCTCCTTTGTGGCACTTACTCTTTCTGGGGTCTGACCCAGCTGGTTTTCTGTGGCCAGATATCGGAGCAGCTTCAGAGGATCCTCATGTCTTCCAGCCAGATGGTGACCACCAGGCATAACCCTGGCAACGAGTGAGTTTCTTTTGTCCTTCCACTTAATTATAAAATTATTCTTTTGAGGCGTTTAGCCGACGAGCACGTGTTAGTTCAGTTGCATCATTATTTACTGTCTGCCTACGGGCTGTAACATGATTGACAGATCCTAGGATTGATCATGTATGACTGAACTCTTGCTAGTCTTGATATTTTGTACGACTAGCTTCATGATCATCCAATATGTAATGTATGGAACGCCTTGCTATTATATATTTGGTGCTCTGACATCTTGTAACTATTATTGCTTGCTTGAGATTGAGATAATAGGCTTGTTCATGACCATAGGAGACTGTTGGCTTGTAATTAAATCCTTATGTATCTAGACAGTCGTGACCGTATAGCGAGGTGGGTGCACTTTAATATACGTAGCTGGCTGTGTACGCCCCCGCTCTCTAGTATTCTGGTTATGGGGTGTGACAGCGCCGACCGTGCGCCCTCCTACGTGCCGACCGTGTGCCCTCCCGTACGCCGACCGTGTGCCCTCCCGCGCCGCGCCGAACGTGCACCCTCCTGCGCGCCGACCGCGCACCCTCTCGCGCGCCGACCGCACGCCTTCCCGTGCCCTCCCACGTGCCGACGGTGCACCCTCTCGCGCCGAACGTGCCGACTGCAGACTGCATCCGACTGATTCCCGGCGCCGGACGTCCGCCAGACGTCAGGATCCGCCCGGCCTGCTCCCGTGCCGATCTACCGATCCATCGATCCGCCGATCCGCCGCCGTACGTGCCAGCCTTACGGCTTGACCGTACGCGGACGATCCCGCGACGATCTCACGCCTGACCGCGCCTGACCCCGCCACCGACCCAGACCCCTACGCGCTATATCCGTCGCCCCGATTGCGGCCGATTCGTCGCTCGTTTGACCAATCCGTCAGAGTTGTACTTTATTTTGTACAACCGACTTTGGCGATGGCTGATGATGCTGCGTCTTGCTACTCTATCGCGACTGGGGGTGGTGGTGCACACAACCCCAATTATCCTAATCCGAAGGATCCATATTTTCTGAGTTCTGCTGATCAACCAGGAAATATCATTACTCCTATTATTTTTCGTGGACCGAACTATAATGAGTGGTCTCGGTCGATATGTCTCTCCCTGATCTCTAGGTGAAAGATCACCTTTCTGGAAGGTACTGTAATCAAACCTATTAATGATGCTAGTAAATTGCTTGATTGGAGATGTGTACAAGCACTATTGGTTCAATGGGTTCTTAATACCATTGATCCGTCTGTGAAGAAATCTTTGTCGTACGTTGAGGAGGTTTATCCATTGTGAAACTTGTTAGAAAAAAAGATTTGTTGTTAGCAATGGCACTCGGAAGTGTTGACACAAAGTCACAGTCAACCAAATATTGACTACATTGACCAAATAATATTTGTATTAATTCAATACGACACACGACGACTGCATTCAGTTCAAGACAGATGACAGCTCAGTCTCCGGCTCTCAGTGTGTTCTGGAGTCTGTATTTTATGATTTCATTGAGTCTAGATTTATGTACTCTGAGTCTTGCTGAGCTCTTGGAACTTAGTCTATAACCTACCCAAAATCCCAAGCTCCACTGAACCAAAAACTGCCCACTGGTCCCCTTAGAACCACTCTGTGCTCTGGAGACAGAGTTCGGGCCGAACTCTGCCTCCACACAGAGTTCGGGCCGAACTCTGTCCCCTAGAAATCAGGAACCCTAATTTTAGGGATAGCTGGTTGCTAGCTGTCCAACGGCCAAATTTTTGAATTTTCCTACCCGAATTCTGGCCGAATTCTGCCTATAAAAACACTATAAATAGGGCATGAATTCTCTCATTTCAAACCATCCAATCTTCTCTTCTCTTCTCTCTTATAAGCTCAATAAGCCATACCCTTCCCATCTACTAGCCACAAGCCTCCTAAGTCTCGAGTGCTCAGCATCTCTCAGTTAGGATTCTTGTGCAAGAGTTGAAGAAGTCGCTTGGACAATTCCAAGCAAATCGCCACTGCGATCCTCTGTTAGAAGTTGACGTGCTCTTCTGAAGAAAAGGCACGGGTTGTAAACTACTATTTCACAAATAGTGGATTTAATCCTGAGCTAGAGTTCTCAGGCCTGGACTAGTCCTCCACGAGGGAAACCAGGTTAAAATCGCTGTGTTTGCGTATGCTCTTCTGCTCTTTATTTATTTTCCGCACTTTACTCTGATTATTGATTGTTGGTGAAAGAGTTATTTTTAATTGGCTATTTTTCTATATAAACTCTATTCACCCCCCTCTAGAGTTGCCAAACTGTTCTTCAATTGGTATCAGAGCTCTGTTCTCTTTACAAGGATTAACATCCTAAGAGCTGATCCATGGCAACCACACAATCCTTGATTTCCAATCATGGTGAAGGTCAGTCCACTCATAGGCCTCCCCTATTTGATGGAACTAACTACACATATTGGAAAACAAGGATGAGCTTCTATCTTAAGTCTCTAGACTTTGACCTGTGGACTGTCGTCACTGACGGTTACAAAAAGCCCGCCAGGATAGTTGTCGATGGTGACCTCATTGAGAAACCACACGACAAATATTCTGTCGAGGAGAAGAAACAGGCAAGTCTAGACGCTAGGGCTATTAATGCTTTATTCTGTGCTATAGACAGGAATGAGTTCAACAGGGTTTCTACTTGCACCACTGCTCATGAAGTATGGAGACTTCTAGAAGTGACGCATGAAGGAACCACACAGGTCAAGGAATCTAAAATAAGCCGTCTCACTCAAGAATACGAAGCCTTCAAGATGAAGCCAAGTGAGACGATCACTCAAATGATCACAAGATTCCTCGACATCATCAATCCTCTATCTTCGCTCGGAAAGCAGTACTCAAACCACGAGAAGATTCGTAAGCTGCTCAGAGGGCTACCAAAGATTTGGAACCCTAAGGTGACAGCCATCATAGAAGGAAACGATCTCACAACAATGTCAATGGAGACCTTGATGGGTAAGCTTATGACTCACGAGCTTGACCTCAAGGACTTCGAAGAGCCTGCTCCGAAGACCAGGGAGATCGCACTCAAAGCTCATCAACGAAGAGCTAATCATGATGAGACCGAAGAAGATAATTCGGATGATGAAGAACAAGCTCTCATGGTTCGCAACTTCAAGAAATTCCTTCGCTTCAATCGAAGGAAGAAGGAATCTCAAGAAGACGATGAAGAAGAACCAACTTGTTACGGTTGCAAGAAAACTGGACATGTCCGAAAAGACTGCCCATTCCTGAAGAAGAGCAACCGCTATGAGAAGCCATACAAAAAGAACTCATCAAAGAAATATGCCAACACAGGCATCTGGCATGAAAGTGAAGCAAGTGACTCTGAGGAAGAAAAGGACTCTCCTCAAGATACAGCAAATGTGTGCCTGATGGCAACTTCTAACAAGGTATCTAACGAAACTCTGGATGACTTCTCTTTTGATGAACTTGGCGATGCTTTCACTGATTTACTCGATGATCATAAAAAGGTCATCGGTAAATATAAACATGCCAAGGACAAAATCAAAAGTCTAGAAGATGAGATACAAAGAATTTCCTTACTTCTTGATAATGTTAGAGACACATCACCCACTAATGACGCTGATGAAGTATCCAAGCTCAAATTAAGCTTGCATGATGCTGAAGCACGTATTGAGCAACAAACTCAAGAAATCACTACACTCAACACGTTGCTTGCTGAAGAAAAGAGTAGACACAAGATTTCCATGACTAAGATATATGGCTTAAATATTAAGGTTACTGAACTGCAAGCTGTTACTAAAAGATTAGAAACCAAATTGGGTAAACAGGTTATTCAACCTCAAACCCAATCACATGGGCACAACACCACTCATGCTAGTCAACCAAGTCATTCTCATGCAGCACATAACCATGCATTCATATACACAAACTTTCACAAACCACGTGCACGTAAGAACAATTCTCACTCAGTACACAAGCATCATGCACAAAGACACAATCAACAGCACTTCACACATAAAAATCATCATGTCATGCCATATAGACAAGATCATCATGCAATGCCATATAGACAAGGTCCTCATATACCATATAGACAAAATCGTCATGTCATGCCATATAGACAAAATTATCATGCCATGCCATCTAGACAATATCAGCATGTCACTCATCATAGACAATACCATCATTCTATGCCTCAAAGACATCATCACCATGCCACTTATTCCATGCATAATCATCCTCACCATGCTAACTCTTCACATCATGTCCATCCTCATCCTGTTGCTTATAAATATCATTCTCATACTCCTAGTATAAACAAGAATGCTATCTGTACTTATTGTGGATTACATGGACACATCTCACCACAGTGCAGAGTTAGAAGACTTGTAGATAAAAGGATATATGCTTGGTTCCCAAAGACTAACTTTTCAGGACCCTCAAGAACTCGGGTACCAAAGGTCACATCTACTCTTGATGTAGGTGGACCTTCCCTCCTCAACTGAAAGTAAGTGGATTCTCGATAGTGGATGCTCGCGACATATGACGGGAGACGCAAACCTTTTTGCATCACTATCGATGAAGAGAGAAGGATACGTATCCTTCGGTAACAATCTCAAAGGGCACATTATAGGTAATGGTATCATTGGTCATCCTCCCTCTCCTGTAATAAAGGATGTCTGCCTAGTGACCGAGTTAAAGCATAACCTGCTCAGCATTAGTCATCTTGCTGATCATGGATATGACATTAACTTTGGACAAAACAGTTGCTACATCTATGATAGGTCAACAGGAGACATTGCTTTTGAAGGGGAAAGAGAGGATAACATCTATATTTTCTATCTTTCTATAAATACTAACAATGCAGGTAGATGTCTATATGCCCACAAAGACGAACGACTACTTTGGCACCAGCGTCTTGGACACGCCAACATGGATGCTATATCCAGGCTTTCTACCAAGAAGCTAGTGAGAGGATTGCCTGACATCACATTCAAAAAGGATACGGTATGTGCCGAATGTGAACTAAACAAGGCAACAAAATCCTCGTTTCATTCCATCAACTCTGTAAGTACTACTAGACCCTTGCAACTACTTCATATGGATTTATTTGGTCCTAGTAGAATAGCTAGCCTTGGTGGCAAACTGTATGCATTTGTTATTGTTGATGATTTTTCGAGATTTACTTGGGTTTTCTTTCTCGCTAATAAGAGCGATGCTATTTCTGCTTTCAAAGTTTTTGTAAAGAAAGTTCAAAACGAAAAAGGCTACATGATTACTCGAATCCGAAGTGATCATGGAGGCGAATTCGTAAATTATGATTTTGAAAGTTTTTGTAATGCAAATGGTTTTGATCATAAATTTTCTTGTCCTAGAACTCCTCAACTAAATGGTGTTGTGGAGCGGAAGAATAGAACTCTCGGCGATATGGCCAGAGTCATGTTGAATAAATTTTCACTTCCGAAATACTTTTGGGCAGAAGCTGTTAGTACAGCATGCCATATTTTGAATAGGGTGCTGATTCGTCCCATTACGAAGAAAACACCCTATGAGCTTTGGTTTGGGAGAACCCCCAATGTTTCTTATTTTAAAGTTTTTGGTTGTAGATGTTTTATCCTTAACACCAAAGACAACTTAGGCAAATTTGATGCCAAAGCTGACGATGGTATCTTTCTTGGTTATGCCGCCAAGAGTAAGGGATATAGAGTTTTCAATAAACGCTCACTTATTGTGGAAGAGTCAACAAATGTGACTTTTGATGAAGACAACAGTGCAGCAAGTACTCTTGATGATGACGTTGAGCCATCAACTTCTACTCCAATGAATACTTCAACCGAAACTAATTCTCTGGAGGGTTTGCCTAAGAAATTCTCTTTCAAACCTTCTCATCCAGAAAATTTAGTTATAGGAGAAGTTTCACGTGGAGTAACTACTAGATCATCACTAAGAGACTCTGTTGCTAGCACTGCCTTCATTTCACAAGTAGAGCCTAAAAACATTTCTGAAGCTTTTAATGATGAATTTTGGATTTCTGCTATGCAAGAAGAACTCAACCAATTCGAGAGAAGCCAAGTATGGGAACTCGTTCCTAGACCGGTTAATCACTCTATAATTGGTACTAAATGGGTTTTTAGAAACAAAGTAAATGAAGATGGTTCAGTCACACGTAACAAAGCTCGTCTAGTAGCTCAAGGATACAACCAAGAGGAAGGTATCGACTACGATGAGACGTATGCTCCTGTTGCTAGACTAGAATCCATTCGGATGCTTTGTGCTTTTGCTAATTTTCAAAACTTTAAATTATTTCAAATGGATGTGAAAAGTGCTTTTCTGAATGGTTTTATTAAGGAGGAAGTTTATGTGAAACAACCTCCTGGCTTTGAAAATCACAAATTTCCCGACCACGTGTTCAAGCTAAAGAAAGCACTTTATGGCCTCAAGCAAGCCCCCAGAGCTTGGTATGAAAGGCTAAGTAGCTTCTTACTTGAGAAAGGTTTTTCAAAAGGGAAAATTGACACTACACTGTTTATAAAATCTTTTAAAGACACTATTCTGTTGATTCAAATTTATGTTGATGATATTATTTTTGGGTCTACTGATGAAACTCTTTGTCAAGAATTTGCCAAGTGTATGCAGACAGAATTTGAGATGAGCATGATGGGAGAGCTCAACTACTTTCTTGGCCTGCAAGTAAAGCAACTGGCAAATGGAACTTTCATCTGTCAATCGAAGTATACCAAGGACATGCTGAAGAAGTTCGACCTTGACAACGTCAAACCAATTAGCACGCCAATGGCTACTTCAACCAAACTCGAACCAGATGAGAGCGGCAAACCGGTTGATCAACGTAAGTATCGAGGTATGATAGGCAGCTTACTTTATTTAACTGCTAGTCGCCCCGATATCATGTTTAGTGTTTGCCTATGTGCTAGATATCAAGCAAATCCTAAGGAATCTCACATGACCGCGGTTAAGCGTATCTTTCGATACCTTAAGGGTACGGTTACAGTGGGCCTATGGTATCCCAAGTCAACATCATTTGACCTCATCGGTTACTCTGATGCTGACTTTGCTGGATGCAAGGTCGACCGTAAAAGTACGAGCGGCACGTGTCATTTGTTAGGAAAGGCTTTAGTCTCATGGTTTAGCAAGAAGCAGAACTCTGTCGCACTATCCACAACAGAAGCTGAATACATAGCAGCTGGGCGTTGTTGTGCACAAATTCTGTGGATGAAGCAAACCCTTGAAGACTATAAGTTATCTTTCATGCATATTCCTATATTCTGTGACAATACTAGTGCCATCAATTTGACTAAGAACCCTGTCTGCCACTCACGCACTAAACACATTGAGATCAGACACCACTTTTTGCGTGATCATCAGCAAAATGGCACGATTAACTTAGAATTTATTGACACTGATCATCAGCTAGCAGATTTCTTTACTAAGCCATTATCCGAAGAGCGCTTCAATTATTTTTGTCGTGAACACGGAATTTTGGATGAAGCAGTTATAAGTTGAGACTTACCTGCGTAAATATCGAGTATATTTTGATTCTTTTATGACAAATTTATTATGGGTACAAGCCGAAAGGGTCCTTCTGACAAAAAGGCGTAAAAGCCTAAGCGACACGGTGCACTAGTCCTCAGGACTACCGCTAGCTGGGATCCGGCCCCTGCAGCTAACCCATGGCAAATTTGAAATACTGAATTACAATATATTTCCTTGTTTATTATATGGTTTGTTACGATTTATTATTGCCAAATTGATCTTCCTAAAGTTCATTCTGACCTTTGTGAATCTCTCTATGTACTTTATTGGGTTTCTCAAAATTGTATCTCTTTTTGTTCAACACTTAATCTTTTTTCAGCCTAACTTTTGTTCTGGACCACTGATCCAGAACTCGGGCCGAACTCTGTCCCTAACAGAGTTCGGGCCGAGTTCGGTCCCTAGGTTCCAGAATCGGGATCTGGCTCCGCCGTTGGATCTTTTCTAATCCAATGGTCACTATTCTACCCGACCAAAGACAAAGCCCTACTTTATGTCGGGATTCCTTCTCTTTCCTCCCATATTACCTCCTTCTTCACCTCTCCAAACTCCTTCCTTCAAACCCTAACCCTAGTTTTTGATCTAGAGTGCTCCATTGCTCCTCAAAATCAAGGGAAAAGGGTTTTTCATCATTCTCTTCCACTGTTTGGTATTACTTTGAGGTATCATTCTTGTCTTCTATACTTCACTCTATCAATTGTTTTTATGGCTCCTCACTTGTTCAATCGTGGGAAGAGAATTCGAACTGAGAGTGTTTCATCTTCGGATACTCCTCCGACGAATGAACAAATTATTGAACAACTTCAACCACCTCATCCGTTGTTCAACCCATCTCGTCCTCGAAACCATTCTACCTATGACAACCGATTGTTTGTTTCACTAGAAGCCTCAAACAACTGGTTTAGTGACTATCGGAATCGTCAGGTATTCGCAGGACATCCTATTAATTTTTCTATCTTTTCTCAATATGATTCTTTGTTTCATGACCTCTACTTTGATGAGCTTGTCACCTCCACTTCTGCCATCTATCGTCATGCTGTCCAAATGTTCTACTGCAACATGACCTTTGATGATCTCCATATTCATTCCCGCGTTGCAGGAATCAATATTTCTTTTGATGACTTTGACTTAGCTGAATATCTTGATCTTCAAGAGCCCAATTCTTGGAAAAAGCTAGTTGACGCTCGCTCGTTCCGTTTTCCCGACGGAATTTCCCTTGAGAGCTTCAAGGACGATTTGTGTTCTCCATATACACGTCCTCGCAAGCTCACGGCTAAATATCTCAACCCTTATTTTTCTGACCTTCATTGGATAATTTCTAACACCATTCTACCCAAAACAGGTTCCCATGATGACATCACTTATCTTGAAATATCCGCTCTTTATCATCTTCACTTTGGAATTTCTTTCAATCTTCCACGTACAATGATGGACTGGATGATTCACTGTAGGAAGAAACCACGACCTCTGGTTTATCCTCTGTTCCTTCCTATGATCTTTCGTGCATTTAATATACCACTTGATATCTGTCCGTTCTTGCCTGCTCCTGTCTTTCTTTCCAAGGCACGACATACTCACACAGTTGTCGCCTTTCCTGATGTTTCTGAGCATTCTGATGATGAGGAGCCTGACGCCCCTCCTCTTGGTCAGGATGCACCTCCTCCACCTGCCACTCTTGACTCCATCCAGACCATGCTCCAGGATCGTTTTTACTTAGAGGCTGATCGGTGGGCTCAGATGGACTACCGCACTACCCTGCAGATGAGTGCACTCTGCAACTCGTTGCATGATATTCGGTACTCCATGTCCCATCATCCTACTTTGCCCACTCCCATGCAGCGGGATCCCGATCATGAGGGATATCGCATTGATGATCCATGGGTCTTGCGTTACCTAGATCCAAGTGCTGCTCTTGTGGATCCCAGACGTTCCAACTTTCCAGGACCATCTCGTGCTCCATGATGGAGATTGGCTACTATCTGCTGCTGCTGCTACTGCTGATGATCTTAGTTACTTTTGATTTCAGTTATTTAGTTTCTTATGGATTTATGTAGCTGGTTTTATGTACTCTGTTTATGAGTTGGCCACTTGGTTTGGTGGATGACATTATCTGTCTTTATTATCATTCTATGTCAGTGACTTATTTTGCTTAGTATTTTACTGTTTCTTCTCTGCTTGGTGTGGTTGCATTAATATTCATTGCTTCTTTATATTGCTAACTGCCAAAAGGGGGAGAAATAATGTATATTTTTATTGTTTTGCTTTTGGGAGATATTAGATATCATACTGGTTCTATGCATTCGTATATCTGTGTATATCTGTACTTCTTGCTCTGGAAAATATTATCTATCAGATCACAGGTACTATGCATTTTGTAAGGGGGAGAGCTATAGCTTCTAGCTCGACACCGTTTATGGTTTACGGGGGAGCTATTTTCTCTTAGCTCAGGCATCGTGTATGGGGGAGCTATGGAACTATGTTACAATCAACTGTGTCCAGGTATGAATATTGAAATATACATATATTATTTTGTCAATTATCAATATGGGAGAGATTGTTGACACAAAGTCACAGTCAACCAAATATTGACTACATTGACCAAATAATATTTGTATTAATTCAATACGACACACGACGACTGCATTCAGTTCAAGACAGATGACAGCTCAGTCTCCGGCTCTCAGTGTGTTCTGGAGTCTGTATTTTATGATTTCATTGAGTCTAGATTTATGTACTCTGAGTCTTGCTGAGCTCTTGGAACTTAGTCTATAACCTACCCAAAATCCCAAGCTCCACTGAACCAAAAACTGCCCACTGGTCCCCTTAGAACCACTCTGTGCTCTGGAGACAGAGTTCGGGCCGAACTCTGCCTCCACACAGAGTTCGGGCCGAACTCTGTCCCCTAGAAATCAGGAACCCTAATTTTAGGGATAGCTGGTTGCTAGCTGTCCAACGGCCAAATTTTTGAATTTTCCTACCCGAATTCTGGCCGAATTCTGCCTATAAAAACACTATAAATAGGGCATGAATTCTCTCATTTCAAACCATCCAATCTTCTCTTCTCTTCTCTCTTATAAGCTCAATAAGCCATACCCTTCCCATCTACTAGCCACAAGCCTCCTAAGTCTCGAGTGCTCAGCATCTCTCAGTTAGGATTCTTGTGCAAGAGTTGAAGAAGTCGCTTGGACAATTCCAAGCAAATCGCCACTGCGATTTTCTGTTAGAAGTTGACGTGCTCTTCTGAAGAAAAGGCACGGGTTGTAAACTACTATTTCACAAATAGTGGATTTAATCCTGAGCTAGAGTTCTCAGGCCTGGACTAGTCCTCCACGAGGGAAACCAGGTTAAAATCGCTGTGTTTGCGTATGCTCTTCTGCTCTTTATTTATTTTTCGTACTTTACTCTGATTATTGATTGTTGGTGAAAGAGTTATTTTTAATTGGCTATTTTTCTATATAAACTCTATTCACCCCCCTCTAGAGTTGCCAAACTGTTCTTCAGGAAGCAACAAATTAAGGTGGCTTTGGTCGAGTGCAAACAAACGACATCGATGTCTGTGGAAACCTACTTTGGAAATTTGCAGTCTTTGTGGGATAAACAAGCTGCTTATTTTCTATTGCCTACTTGTACCTATGGTGAACTTGTTGCAAAGCTACAGGCTATGAGGGATGAAGACCACTTTCAGGACTTTATATATGGGTTGAATGCTGAGTTGTATGGTTATACCTGATCTAATCTTCTGGCTCAGGATCCTCAGCCAAGTTTAGATCGGACATACCAGGAAGTCCGTGAGGAGGATGATATACGAAAATCTCAGGTCCAATCCGCTGCTAAGAAGGTGATGGCGCTGGCTATCACGACTTTACCTCGTATTTCTACTACTTCTAATAGTAGAACATCAGATTCCAGGGACAAATCAGGTATGATCTATACTCATTACAAGAAAACAGGTCATGATATTGCAACTTGCTTTGCCAAGATTGGTTATTCAGAGTGGTGGAAGACTCATTCTCGGCGTGAGGACGGACGTGGTGCTGGTGGTGGCAGAGGCCCGGTACCACAGCAGAGACGTGATGGGGGACGTGGTGCTGGTGGCACAGGGGTTATTTATCATGTCGCCGCTGCTGGTCATGGTGTCCCTGCTGGTCTTACTGGGAGTTCGGCGGATATGATGCATGGAGGGTATCTTTCACCACTCTCAGGTGAACAATGGCAGCAACTAATGAGCTTGCTGGGTAACGACAATCCTTCCAACCCTGGTACTTTAAACTCTGATCGTCTGATGGGTAAGAATTCTTCTGTCACTTAGATATTCAATACTGGGGCTACTCTTCATGCGACAGGTTCTCGTGATTGTTTAGTTGATTGCTTTGAGGGCCCTATCTGTCCTGTGACTTTGCCTGATGGGAGCACTATTGAGGCTGTTCTAAGAGGCAAAGTATTTTTGACTACTTCATTGGTGTTGACGGATGTTCTTTACGTTCCGACATTGACTTGCAACTTGATCTCTGTCTCACAATTGATTGGTGCCAGAAATTGTGATATGTTATTTACTCCTGATTTGTGTTTTGTTCAGGACCGAAGTACGAGGATGGTGATTGGAGCAGGTGAACAAAGGGGTAGACTTTACTTCTTGGGGGAGGTTCCAGCTTCTTTGGCTTCGGTGATCATGGCATGCAGAGAGAGTGATTTCGAGGTTTGGCATAGTAGACTGGGCATCCTTCAGATAAAGTAATACAGACTTTACCTTTTCTCTCTGGTAGTAGTGTGTTTTCTTATAAGGCTTGTGATATTTGTCATCAAGCTAAACAGACTCGTGATATTTTTCTTGATAGTAGTAGTCGTACTTTGAGATGCTTTGAACTTATCCATTGTGATCTGTGGGGACCATATAGTGTTCCGTCGTCTAATGGGGCACGATATTTTTTGACTTTGGTGGATGATTTTTCTAGAGCTGTTTGGGTTATTTTGTTGAAGGATAAGTGTACTGTCTATTCTATATTTCTTAAATTCATTGCTACGGTGAAGCGTCAGTTTGGGGCCGATGTACGTCGTGTGCGGAGTGACAATGGCACTGAATTTAATTCTTTACGAGATTATTTTTCATCTCAAGGTATATTATTCCAAACATCCTGTGTTGGAACACCTCAACAGAATGGAATGGTGGAAAGAAAACATCGACATATTTTAAATATTGCCAGGGCATTGAGATTTCAGGGCTCTCTTTCTGTAGATTTTTGGGGGGAATGTATTCTGGGTGCATGTTATCTGATAAATAGAATACCTTCTAGTATCTTGCATTTTAAGTCTCCTTATGAAGTTTTATATGGTTCGGCTCCTTCGTATGATCATCTACGTATTTTTGGTTGTCTGTGCTATGCGTATGATTTGAAATCCCAACATGATAAATCTGCTAGTAGGAGTAGAAAATATATCTTCGTTGGGTATCTACTTGATAAAAAAGGATGAAAACTGTATGATTTGGAGACTGGTAAATTTTTTGTGTCCCGTGATGTAACTTTTTATGAAAAAGAATTTCCTGGGTGTGGCTCTGCTAGCGAGATGTCTTCTGCGATACGCCATACATCTGTTGAGGTGCCGGAAGACGAATAGAGACTTTTGGGATAGTGCCGACTACGATGGCTGAGGCTGGAGTGGTTGCTGGTGGCTCGGCACCGAGTAGCGAGGATGCACAGGTAGCTGCAGAAGTATTGACAGGAGAATCCGCTGGGGGTAATACGGATACTACTGATAAAATAGGGGATACAGTGTTGCTAGAGGTGCCCGACGATGTAGTATTAGGAAGAGGAATGAGAAAGAAATCACAGCCAGTACGATTACAGGATTTTTTGACGAATGCTGTTCGAAGTAAAAGTCCCCCCTTCACCACAGTTCATCTGTTCCCGTCACTTCCTCAGTTACTTCGTATCCTCTAACACAATTTCTAAGTAATATTTACTACTGGACACAGAGATTTTCTTGCAGCCATCACTGCAGGTGTTGAGCCTATTTCATATCGCCAGGCCTCGCGAGATTCAGGCTGGCGCGCGGCTATGCAAACTGAAATACAGGCTCTGGAAGATAATGGGACATGGAGTCTTGTCGATTTGTCTCCTGGAAAGAAAGCATTGGAAAGTCAATGGGTGTTCAAAATCAAGTACAAATCCGACGGAAGTATTGAGCGCTTAAAAGCACGGCTGGTTGTGTTCGGTAATCATCAGGTTGAGGGGATCGACTATTCAGAGACATTTGCCCCAGTAGCTAAGATGCCTATAGTTTGGGCGTTCTTTGCTGTTGCAGCTGTGAGAGGCTGGACTTTGCACCAGATGGATGTGCACAATACTTTTTTTCATGGCGATCTGACAGAAGAAGTATATATGAAGTTGTCGCCAGGTTTTTTGCATAGTGAACCCAATAAAGTGTGTCGCCTGCGTAAGTCTCCATATGGATTGAAACAGGCACCACGTTGTTGGTTTGCTAAGCTTGCTGCTTCTCTAATATCCTATGGATTTGTTTAATCTCATTCCGATTATTCCATTTTCTCTTTTTTTAAAGGGAAGGTAGAGTTGCATGTTCTGATCTATGTGGATGATATGATTGTGTCTGGTAATGACTCAGGTGCTTTAGATGCTTTCAAAAAGTACCTTAGTTCTTGCTTTCACATGAAGGACCTTGGTGTCACACCCCGAACCGGGAAATCGCTCGTCCTCGCTAGATTTCACCCGAATAATCGTCCTCGCTGGGGCGTGATGCCGTACGAGCCTGGAGTTACGCTCGTACAAGGCAAGATAATAGGTTCACATAGAACTATCTCAATTTGATAACATAATCAACGGAAAGAAACAAGGTATAACATAAGAATCTCTTTTATTCATCATGAACTGAAGGTTACAAAGGCTCTGAATAGCCCAACATATATGCCAATTGGCTACAACGCTCATGAACTCTCTAGCTCACAAAGGATTACATTGTTCCATACATTATGTCTCTTTACAGCCACCAAGTAGTCTTCGGCCGAACATCTCCATGTCGGAAGTCCGAACGCCTATGCGGTGCTTCTCTTGAACGTCAAGGACTCCATGCCTCGGCACGTCCAAGCCAAGCTCCACTCCGTGCCGATCATAACCTGAGCCTACACATAAACTAGTGGGGGATTAGTGCTTCCGTCCTCGCTTTGCACTGATCAAGACCCGCTCGCACCCAAACCAAACACTTAATCATTTAGTGAGACATGCATCTTTATTGGTGATCTTTCAATTTAGCCTTAGGATCAGTTTTATAGCAATACTCATGCATACATACTTATCATAATGTGTCTGATACCGTGTTCCTACAGTAGATACAGTTAGACATAATCTGAACATAAACATAGTGATCGTGCACATCCCGTTCCTCTTTGCCTAGCCTGCCATGGTTAGAACTTACATAAGAAATCATACGATTCGTACAACCGACCAATCATAAATGTAAACATATGCATAATGGATGGCAGGCCTTGCGCCTGCATCCAGCTCTCATCTCAGCCCACCGGCCCTATCTATATGAAGGTCACGGTGTTTCGCACCGTAACGGACTTGGCATCTCTTATGTGTAATCCTACGATCACTTCGATACGGGTTACTAGCCCAATATCCGAAGGATCCCAAACTTACGGATATCATAGATTATCACATCACTGGACTGTCGCAATCCGTCCGAATGTTGTGCACCATAAATACCACACATAATTCCCTCCTAGGCCGAACGGTCCCGGCGCCCCGGCGTAACCGTTCGAGGGAAGCCGCACCCGTGCACGGGCCATCCAAGTCCATTGACCATGCAATACGTATCATAGCATACAATCCATAGCATACCAACCGATCTCGTATTCAATAAACATAGTCCCGCCTCATAAGCATATTCGTGCCTCATAAACGTAATACACCATTCAAATGGGAAGCTCCGTCGGCATTATGCCCCAACACATCCATATTGATGCACGATGCCCAACGGCTTAGTCATCTCATACTCATATTAAATACGTACCATTCGTAAGTTATTCTCATAACCAAATTCCGTAGTTACTCAGTTATTTCATAGCTTCCGTGCCCGAAGGCACGCTCAGCGCCGTATTCAATGTTCTACGCCTAGTGTTCAATGTTCTCGGAGCCGTGCACATGATGCACATCTTAATATCATCTTTCATTGTTCTACCATCAATGCCCTATCGCGACCCGTACACTTGATGCACGTCGCTTCAATTGTTCGATTATTCAATGTTCTATCTTAGTGTTCGACACATACTGAGACCTTTACTCGCCGAGCCACGCTCGCTAACTCGATAACATCTTACGCATACCATAACATATTTTATTAGACGTGAAGGAATAGGGAGAGAGAGTCATGAACCCGCCCACCTTAAGCCGATACGCCTTACCGTCTCGCCGATTGAAGCATCTCGCTTCCATAACTCGATCGCATAGCTAACTCCCGGACTTAGCCATTCCTTTGAACTACTCGGTTGATTTGGCCTATCGCGCCCATGCCACAATTCGTTGCAAGGCCACGATTTGGTTTCGTGGACACTTTACTGCATAAGGCAAAATGCCGACCTCTTATCGTCCAGCATAAAAGCATAGCCTGCACACCAGATCAACTAAAATCAGCACTTGCTCAAACGGGACTTACTCTTTGCATCGATTCGATTAATAGATTCCAACTGACTCAAAGCTTACGTTTGGCCAACTTAACTCTCGTATCGATTCGTATCGATACTTCATCGGGTCAACGCAACTCTTTGAGTCAACGACTCATCATAATGCACCGTGCGAAGCGGGGCATTACATAATATACCACTCAAAATCAGGTTCGTCCTCGAACCGAAACCAAAACTTAATCCAAGTGCCTCGCTAGATCGCTTAACGATCTCGTGCTACTATCGTTGAATCATACAACTTAGTTTGGATCATACACATATTTTAGGCGTCCCACCAATATATGTATTTCAGCCAAGCTCAGTTGTAGGATATCGGGACAAACTAACACGCTCAGCTTAAATCCTCCAGCACCCATCGTTCCATTCTCGACTTAGTCATATCTTAGCGCCTATTCCTAAAATACTCCTCGTATGCGTATTCCATAACATGCGATCATCTTCCAACATCTGGCACATAGCTAATTCAAACCATAACTTCGATCTCATCAGCTTCTCGTCGGCCACCTAACACTCGTATTGCACAAGTCATTGCGCATCCGATCGCAACAAGCTCCCGCAACGCCTATTCGCCCAACCGTTTCCTATCTCTCGCATAACTCAAGTCTTTCATCCAATCATTCATAACGCTTGGCCTTAATGACATGGACTAAGTCTACATGTCTTCATTTTCCTTGCCTACAATCCGTACTCAATCTCGCACACAACTATCCATATATGATTCACATTCTCTCGCTCTATCCACGCATTGCGTCTGGGGCTACCCCCGCTAGGTAACTTGTCCAGACATCATGCTAAATCTCTCCCGACACAAGAGGTCCACTTGAGTCTACGATGCTCAAAGGCAACAATCTTTCCGACCCAAGGTCTCTTACGATACGCTCATCTTCTATTCTCGACCGAGTACGAATCCTTTATTCAAACTTCGATTCAATCCCGACTAGTTCGTTCCATAACATAGATCGTGCGCCCAAACACACACAGCCTAACCGTTACTCAAATCGATCTACTACACAACTCTTAGGGTCGTTCTACTATTCGTTGCTCTCGCGCATTGCAGAACCCTTGTAATTGCCTTACCGTATCACTACGCTAAGTACGTTACCCAACATCTATTCGATCCAACATAACTTTTCTGACCATATCGATTCTAGTACTCGCTAACTTTCGAAACACGATACTCACTTAATTAGACTTATCCTCAGCATGCACTACCTCATCTTTCATCTTCGATGAAATTTCTTTCGCGACTTCACTGGGTCATCCTATGTGACTTCAACATTTACTTGATTTGGCGGTCAAGTCTTCTAGGGTCATCTGCCCCGAAACTACGCTCGATAATTGAAGATCATCACGAGGGACAGTTACAACGAACCATGCTACATCCTATTGCGGAGCCAAATCAATTCTCGACCATTCTTATACGACTTTACCCAATCCGACATATTTTATTCATTCATATTTCATCTACTCCCGCGTAACTGATGCGCCGTTAACTACTCGAATCACTTATGCACTACCGTCGACCATTTTCTCTAGTCGTATGACATCTACTCGCCTCAGGTCCGAGTTTACCTATTCGTGATTATAGTTCGACACATTTCATACTCATCAAACCATCCTCGAACAACTTTCTCATCAAACCACAAGTCCATATCCAATTTGCCACGCCTTGCAAGTTCGATCATCCCCACTGGATGAATCACCATACCAGCGCTCATGCAGAATGATCGTTCTAATTTGACGTGATGCATGTGCGAGGCTGGTGTTGCGCTCGCTCAAGACAAGAATGTCAACATAGTGGTGATCCGCGAAGCAATCCAGACACTTTCGTTTTCATCCAAGTAATATCCATCCGTTCTCAAATTCTCTGAAGCATTCCTACCATTATCATCTAAATTTTCATAACTTAACTTGCATCCTATTCATCCAACAACAATGCACAACATAATTTTTGTTCATTCGATCAGAGTATCCCCGAGTTATTGCATATCTTCTTTGATACGCCTCAATACCATCGTCGATATGCATAACTTGAACATCTTCCTTTCTCATAAGCTCAAACTCGTTGCAATTATTGCCATTATCCGAACTCGAATACGAATCAAGTCTTGCACACATTCAGATTCATTCCGTTATAACTAACTACCATAATCGCGACATCATTCCAAATTCACATATCTATTCTCATATCCCTAACTCACACTTCCAAATCGTGCTACCGACTCATCGCACTAACTCAATTTTGTACGTACGATTCTTCGTACCTACTCAACTCGTTCCGAAGAAGTCTTCATACTAACTCAGTATATGTTCGACCAGGTCGACTATTTCCTCATCTTAACATTCCTTCGCTATGCTCAGCCTATCGTTCGACTTACGCTTAACGAACCTCGCCCGGCGTATCATCCTTGGGTACCGACTTCACACATACTCATTCAACTTAATTTACCGAAGCATACTTGTATTGACTTCAATCAAGTCATTCCCACTCGAGTCCCGGTACTACTCCGTCCGTTGAGGACAACATATCGTATCAACATAATCGTCTCGACAAAGCTATCGTAAGTCACCAATCGGCTTAACATAGCTATCGCTAAGTGGTATTCCATATACCACTCAGGATCGAGCCTATCGTTATCGATACAATGTCTCACTGCATCGATCACACAATTGGTATTGCATATACCACTCGAAATCGAGTCATTACTCGACATCACATCCCGTATAGGTCCGACGTCTATCTCCAATCAACTATCTCGTATGGCGATCCTCCCGATCCCAGCTCTAACATTTGCTTACTCGAGCTGGCACAACAACTGAACCAACATGTACCGTCGTTCACTTAAGTTTGATATACATTCAATCTAACCGTATCTTGGCAATCATATCGATCACACACGCAACATTCGCTTATTCAAAGCTCAACGCGACATTCGGCCAACATATATGTTCGCCTACTCAACTCGACTCGTTATTATCGCATCCGCAATCTTCCAATCTCACTCATTGCAACTCATACAACAACTCATTCTCGATACTCAAGGTCTTTACTCAATCTCGGGCGACATATCGCTATCCATCCGCATAGCCATACAACACACATCATACCAAATCGACTCGTTGCACCGATGCAAAGAACGATTCACGACTTGCTATACTCCGTGCAACCAATGACACATAACCATTCTCATAGCCACATAACATGCATCGCCTCACATATCGACCCGTTGCACTTCGTGCAACCAACAACACATATCTCCTCGTACTTCGTACGACCAACAACACATAGCATTGTACTTCATGCAACCAATATCACCATATTCGTTGCACTTCGTGCGACCAGCATTCCATAACTCGTTGTACTTCGTGCAACCAATATCCCATAACTCGTTGCACTTCGTGCAACCAACACTCTCCGATGGCATCCGGAGATAGCGTGATAGTCACGACATACTTGTGGCAGACGTACGCACTTAATATAGACTTATTGTATAGAACATCCCATATAGCATCGAGCAGATCCATGAGCCATGCGGTTGCGAAAACAACTTAGAGTCAACTGAATTCGATAGCAAAGTAACTGAGGGTCAAAGAGATTCATGCACGGTCCAAAGGATGGAACCGCTCTGATACCAACTTGTCACGCCCCGAACCGGAAAATCGCTCGTCCTCGCTAGATTTCACCCGAATCATCGTCCTCGCTGGGGCGTGATGCCGCACGAGCTTGGAGTTGTGCTCGTGCTAGGTAAGATAATAGGTTCACATAGAACTATCTCAATTTGATAACATAAGCAGCGGAAAGAAACAAGGTATAACATAAGAATCTTTTTTATTCATAATGAACTGAAGGTTACAAAGGCTCTGAATAGTCCAACATATATGGCAATTGGCTACAACGCTCATGATCTCTCTAGCTCACAAAGGATTATATTGTTCCATATATTATGTCTCTTTACAGCCACCAAGTAGTCTTCGGCCGAACATCTCCATGTCGCAAGTCCGAACGCCTATGCGGTGCTTCTCTTGAACGTCAAGGACTCCATGCCTCGGCACATCCAAGCCAAGCTCCGCCCCGCGCCGATCATAACCTGAGCCTGCACATAAATTAGTGGGGGATTAGTGCTTTCGACCTCGGTTCGCACTGATCAAGACCTGCTCGCACCCAAACCAAATACTTAATCATTTAGTGAGACATGCATCTTCATTGGTGATCTTTCTATTTAGCCTTAGGATCTGTTTCATAGCAATACTCATGCATACATACTTATCATAATGTGTCCGATACCGTGTTCCTGCAGCAGATACAATTAGACATAATCTGAACATAAACATAGTGATCGTGCACATCCCGTTTCTCTTTGCCTAGCCTGTCATGGTTAGAACTTACATAAGAAATCATACGATTCGTGCAACCGACCAATCATAAACGTAAACATATGCATAATGGGTGGCAGGCCCTGCGCCTGCACCCAGCTCTCATCTCAGCCCACCGGCCCTATCTATATGAAGGTCACGGTGTTTCGCACCGTAATGGACTTGTCATCTCTTATGTGTAAGCCTACGATCACTTCGATACGGGTTACTAGCCCAATATCTGAAGGATCCCAAACTTACGGATATCATAGCTTATCACAGCACTGGACGGTCGGAATCCGTCCGAATGTTGTGCACCATAAATACCACACACAATTCCCTCCTAGGCCGAACGGTCCCGGCGCCCCGGCGTAACCGTTCGAGGAAAACCGCACCCGTGCACGGGCCATCCGAGTCCATTGACCATGCAATACGTATCATAGCATACAATCCATAGCATACCAACCGATCTCGTATTCCATAAACATAGTCCCGCCTCATAAGCATATTCGCATCTCATAAACGTAATCCACCATTCATATGGGGAGCTCCGTCGGCGTTATGCCCCAACACATCCATATTAATGCACGACGTCCAATGGCTTAGTCATCTCATACTCATATTAAATGCGTACCATTCGTAAGTAATTCTCATAACCTAATTCTGTAGTTACTCAGTTATTTTATAGCTTTCGTGCCCGAAGGCACGCTTAGCGTCGTATTCAATATTCTACGCCTAGTGTTCAATGTTCTTGGAGCCGTGCACATGATGCACATCTCAATATCATCTTTTAATGTTCTACCATTAATACCCTATCGCGACCCGTACACTTGATGTACGTCGCTTCAATTGTTCGATTGTTCAATGTTCTATCTTAGTGTTCGACACATACTGAGACCTTTACTCGCCGAGCCACGCTCGCTAACTCGATAACATCTTACCCATAATATTTTATTAGACGTGAAGGAATAGGAAGAGAGAGTCATGAATCCGCCCACCTTAAGCCGATACGCCTTACCGTCTCGCCGATTGAAGCATCTCACTTCCATAACTCGATCGCATAGCTAACTCCCGGACTTAGCCATTCCTTTGAACTACTCGATTGATTTAGCCTATCGCGCCCATGCCACAATTCGTTGCAAGGCCACTATTTGGTTTTGCGGACACTTTACTGTATAAGGTAAAATGCCGACCTCTTATCGTCCAGCGTAAAAGCATAGCCTGCACACCAGATCAACTAAAATCAGTACTTGCTCAAACGGGACTTACTCTTTGCATCGATTCGATTCATAGATTTCAACCGACTCAAAGCTTACCTTTGGCCAACGTAACTCTCGCATCGATTCGTATCGATACTTCATCGGGTCAACGCAACTCTTCGAGTCAACGACTCGTCATAATACACCGTGCGAAGCGGGGCATTACACTTGGTATGTTGAAGTACTTTCTTGGTATATAGGTGGCTCGGAGTGCAAAAGGAATTTCCTTGTGTCAAAGGAAGTATGCTTTGGACATCATTTCAAAATACGGCTTGATGGGGTCTCGACCTTCTGGTTTTCCCATGGAGCCCAATCACAAGCTGGCAGAATCGACTAGTCCAAAGATGGAGGATGCAGAGCCTTATCAGAGGCTGGTTGGAAGGATAATTTATCTATCATTTACTCGCCCTGACTTAGCCTATGTTGTGCATATCTTATCTCAATTCTTACAGGAGCCTCGATAAGATCATTGGCATGCTGCTTTGAGAGTTGTCAGATATCTCAAACATGCACCGGGACAGGGTATTCTTTTGAATGCTGATTGTGATCTCCGTCTTTCTGGTTGGTGTGATTCCGACTGGGCAAGTTGTCCCTTGACTCGCCGCTCTGTTACGAGCTGGTTGGTGTTTCTGGAGGGGTCTCCTATTTCTTGGAAGACCAAGAAGCAACCAACTGTTTTCCGATCTTCTGCTGAAGCTGAATACCGATCTATTGTTGCACTTGTTTGTGAGTTGAAATGGTTGAAGGAGTTATTGGTGTGTTTGGGCGTTCGCCAGAAGTCGGCTATGTCGGTGTATTATGACAGTCAGTCAGCCCTGCACCTGGCTCAGAACCTAGTATTTCATGAGCGTAGTAAGCATATTGAGGTGGATTTGCATTTTGTTCGCAATGCAATTAGAGATGGCACCGTAATAGCCTCGCATGTTCCTACTTCTACTCAACTGGCTGACATCTTCACTAAGCCCCTTGGAAAGCATGTGTTTGATTCTTTCCTTCCCAAGTTGGGCATTTATGACTTGCATGCTCCAACTTGAGGGGGGTGTTAGATTGTTAGATTATATTTGTAATATAAATATGGCCCATAACCCATAAGTCCAAATGTAGACACTATATATATTGTAACAAATCCTAGCAATGAGAACAAGGCATTATTATTTCCTACAATATCTTCTGCTTGAAGAAATTTACTAACAGCGTTAATACCATATAACAACTTGTACCAAATTACCATTCCGAGCAAGAACTCAAAATTTTCAAGTTCATATGTTGCTAAGGCCTCAGCTTCACTCTTTGATTTTGGGTCTTCAGAAGTATTTGCCAAATCAACTAAAGCATCTCTTATTTGTGAAGTCTGCTCTTTTATGGGCTTAACACTTTTAACATGACTTTCCCAACGTGTTTGTGACAACGGCTTAACTGTAAGACCTTGCACATTATCTTTGAAGATTTTCCAACACTTGGTAGAAGAAGAGAATAATGTATATATCCGTTGTATAATTCCAAAAAAAGACATTGCTTTAGGACAACAATTCACCATATCACATAACGTCAGGTTAAGACTGTGACATCCACATGGAGTGTAGAAAGCTCTTGGATTGATTTCAAGTAATCTACTCTGGACACCTTTGTGCTTTCCTTTCATATTGCATCCGTTGTCATATCCTTGACCTCTTATATTGTCAATGTCAAGTTCAAGGCTCTTTAAGACATTTTTAAGCTCAGTAAAAAGTCCAAGCCCTGATGTATCATCAGCCTTCAAAAATTCAACCCAAAATTCTTCTACCGCTACAGTATTTGTTGAATCATCCACACATCTTATTACAAGGGACATTTGCTCCTCGTGACTTGCATCTGGAGTACAATCAAGTATGACTGTGAAATACTTTGCATGTTTAATCTTTGTAACAATAGAACTTCTCACATCAGCTGCCAATATTTGTATCAGTTCATTTTGGATTATGGGCCCAAGATATGTGAAATAAATCTGTTGTGCTTGAATATGTCGAAGGTGATCTTCCATCACTGGATCAAACTCAGCAATCATCTCAATTAGTTGCAAAAAGTTTCTATTGTTCCCAACATAAAGCTTCTCACAATCTCCTCGAAATGCCAAGTTATTTTTTGCAAGTATTTGCACAACAGCAATTATTCTCTTTAATACCTGCTTCCAATGTTCTCTCTTTGTTGATTGCTACTTGTACGCTTTCATCAATTGTCCTATTCTTTTGAATTCTTCTTTCTAATTTAATCCAACTAGTCATGCAACCAATATGCTCTTTACTAGTTTCATGAAGTCTGAGATTCCGACTGAGATTTTTCCAATCTTTGGATCCTTCATTAGCCAATTGACCAAGTTTAGCCATGGTCCTTTGAGTCTTGAACAGCTTGCAACAAAAACAAAAAATCTTGTCCATAGAAACAGAATATACAAGCCATCTTGTTTCATTTATTTCACCATTTGGCAATTGTCGCTTAAAATGTGATGATTTAAAATGTCTTCCAGAAATATCATGGGGAAATAAGACACCGTCATCTCTTCTAGGACCTCTTTCAACTAGAAAGTCCCTAATATTTTGTCCATTTTTTTCCCAGTTTCCTGGATCATCAACATTTAATGGAAACAAGTTCTCTTGAATTAAATCTTCATCAAGATTTACAATTATATTAGCATCTGCTTCATTATTCTCAGGCTGCTTTGGAGCTTCATTGTGAGTCTCAGTCAATTTAACATCGGCAAGTTGATCCAAATCTTTATTATCATTCTCATCGGTAGGGTACTGATCTTGCAGTTCTTTGTTACTCTCATTCTGATTTTGTTGTTCCTTATTCACCAAAATTTTAACTGGTTCTGTGACTTCTGTCCTATCTGTCCCTTGGTTGCTAGTAAAATACTTATTAAGACTCCCGACTTGACTTTGAATTAATGCTTCTTCCTTTTGCTTTATTTTTCTTTTTTCGCTCCAGACAATTGTTTTCTTATAGGAGGCATGTTTGTTTCTCTAGTGTAGTAGTGCTCTGCAAATGGAAAAAAAATCACCAAATTGTTTTCGTGTTGAAGGCATGTTTGCTTCTCTACAAAATAAATGAATAAGAGATGAGAGAGGCCGAATCAATTTTAGACTTTCGATAATAATAAGTACAGGTGCCAACGGTTTTGACAAATTGAAGTTCTTGCTTTCAAAAAATAAAATAATCTATTAAATATATCAAAACATAATTTTATTTTTTTATTAATTTTGAGATAAATTTTTTGTTCTTATTGTTGTTATTGCACAAAAAAAACATATTATAAGAATATATCACATGAAATTTCAATTTCATAATATGGATACGAATACTATGCAATCAAATGACCTTATCATAATCTATTCAACAAATAATAATAATTAATGACAATTAAAAATTAATTATAAATATAAAAATATTTTCTTTCTCAGTTTCTCTATTAGTTTATTTCAATCTTAATATGAATAATTTTGTAATCAAACTGCTAAAATATATTTTCTAACAAATTAGTCAATCACAGATTCACAAATAAAGAATTAAAGATAACCAACAACAATTTATAAAAAATACTAATAAATTGTAAAGCTCACCTTATGTAGAGGGACTGATTTCAGTAGGACGGTACTCGATAGATCTTTTAGGAACTCCAGGAGTCGGCCACAAGAGTTTTCTCTAAAAAAAATACAAAAAAATACAATTAGAGCACATCTTTGGAGGAAAAAAATATATTAATAAATTACAAAAAACAAACAATTAGAATCATCAATATTCTAAAAAAATATATTAATAAATTATAAATCTAATCATTAAAAAAATACAACCAACAACAACAATAAGAACATATATATACATGGTGAAGATTAAGCTATATTATAATAAAATAAAATAAAGAGAGACTCACCTCACTCACCCGTCACCTGGGATGGAAGGGAAAAAATGAAAAAGAAAAAGAAGATGCTCTTTTTCTTGCTTGGAGCAAAGCAGCCAAATTAGCCAATCTTATTCGGTTCGTAGAACTTGTAACTTTGTTTATTGGAACAAAAAAAGAAGAGCAAAGACCAGCCGGCCACCATCTTAAAAAACCAAAAAAAGAATTCCTTACCTAGAAAATGTTTTGGATCCATTGGGGTTTTTTGGGTCATTTGCTACTTATATATACACCGGGCCAGGATCAACTACCATAGATTAAGATATATATTATATATACTAAATAAAAAAAAATTGGTGCCCTTTAAAATTTTGGGCCTGAGGCCCTTGCCTCATGGGCCTCATATTAAGTCCGGGCCTGCGTGCGGATCCTGTCCGCACTGGCTTTTTTATCATTGCCCGGCACATACGCTTCGCGCACTCTGCGCGCTCCAGAGCCTCACGGGACGGTCGACGTCTTTCGACGCTAGCAACTCAATGCATCGCTTAGCCCACGACGTCGAAGGCGCCCCCAACGTCTTCACGATGCCTACGACAGCCGGTTCCGCCCAGCCACCCGTTCTATGCGTACGACGCCCTTTCGACGTCTTTTCGACGCCCATTGGACGCGTGGTCGTAGTGGTCGGTCGTCGTTTATACTCGTGGTAGAATGGTGACGTCGTTTATATACACTCAAGTCACTTTAGTAGAACTGTACTTGGTTTATAATTCAGCTAAGATTAAATTATAGGGAAAATTTATCAAATGCCCAAAAATCGTAAAAGTTTTATGAAAAACCCACCGCAAAATAACATTTTATCGCATGCCCAGAATTAGCAAAAAATATATAAAAGGGTGCATAATGACCTTTTTGCCCTTCTAATTTATTAAAAACACCCACAAAATCTACTTTTCAAAAAAAACGTTTCGATTCTTCCTCTTCTTCCATACGATGCTCACTTTTGAATCTAGGTTTTCTTCTCTAAAATCTTCAAACCTTACTTCAAAAACTCGTAAGTGGCTCTCCATTCGCAATCTTCACACCATGTCGTCATCATCATTTCCTACTTCATCATCATCAGCAGCATCAACTGGAACCCCACTTCATCATCATCAACAGCATCAACTGGAACTCTACTTCATCATCATCAGCGACATCAACTGGAACCCTACTTCATCGTCAGCATCAACATCAACTGGAACCCCAGTTAGAGAAGAGAGAGAGCTGATGTAAAGAGAATTAAGAGCTTTTTGTCATTCTTCGTGTTAAAATCACAAAAAATTGACATTTTTTGTGTTAAAAACACGAAGAATGGTCTTTCTTCGTGTTAAATTGACAGAGAATTACCATTTTTCGTGTTAAAATAACAGAGAATGACCATTTCCCATGTTAAAATATTAGAGAATGGCCATTCGCTGTATTAAATAATGGAGAATTGCCCTTCTTCGTGCTAAAATTACGGAGAATGACCAAATGAATAAGAATGGCCATTTACGGAGAATGACCAAATGAATAAGAATGGTCATTTACTGTGTTAAAATCACGAAAAATTTCTATTCTCTGTGTTAAAATGACGGAGAATGGCCTGTAGGAGAATAGCCATTCTCCGTGTTAGAATGCAGAAGAACGAACATTTTTCGTGCTAAAATCACGGGAAATGGCCATTTTCCGTTGTAAAATCACAGAAAATGGCCATTTTTTGTGTTAAAATTACGGAGAATGGCTATTCCCATGTTAACATGCAGGAGAATAATCGTTCTCCGTGTTAAAATAATGAATAATGACCATTCTCCGTTGTAAAATTACGTAGAATGGCTATTTCCCGTATTAAAATTATGAAGAATGGCCATTCACCGTGATAAGATCACAGAGAATGGCCATTCCCGTGTTAACATACAGGAGACTAATCATTTTCCGTGTTAAACTCACGAAGAATGGTTATTCTCCGTTGTAAAATTATGTAGAATGACTGTTTTCCGTGTTAAAATCACGGAGAGTGACCATTCCCCATGTTAAGATTACAGAGAATGATCTTTTTTCTTCTTCTTTTTAAAGTATATATTGATTGATATCTTACTTTTCATTACTGTTTGTTTTATATCAGTGCAAACCACCAAGAAGCTCAAAGAGATAAATAAAAGGCTCAGGAATGAGAAAAGCGAGCTTTAGAAATAAGTTGAATCGTTGCAGAATAAAGCCATTAAAAAGGACCTAATCACCAAAAAACTTTAAATCTTTCCACGAAGATAATGATGAGCGATGATGGAGTTCGACTGAAGAAAAGCACAGTGAACTATGAACAATCTTTTCAATTTTTGTTGAAGATGAGAGCAAAGGAATTCAATTCTCTCGTGAAGAAGAAGAAGAAGAAGACAAAAATCGTAATCAAAATCTGAGTTTGTGAATTCAAATACATATATATGACCAAATTTGCGCGAAGGAGTAGCTATGGTATTATCAAAATGGTAATTTTGTAAATACAGAACATTTAAAGGGAATGTTAAAATTTTTAACGTGAAAATACATAATGTTGTGTATTTCATAAAATCATCCTGTGGGTGGGTTTTTCATAAATACCCACCCCGAAAGTAGGTATCTCAGCAATTTCCAGTAAATTCTAGGTATATGTATATCAATGTATAGGAGAATATAAATTTTAGACAATATATGAATAGATAAAATGTAGATTGTTCAATAACGCATTTCATCTCATGAACAAATATCTAGGACGTGAAGACTGACCTTCGAGTTCTTGCCTCAACACAAATTTGGACGGCTTTGCAGGAAAGTATACCTTGCCTTTTTTTACAGTTTTATTTACATGCTTATTCTTTTCATTATCCAGTTTCTTCTGATTGATTGCTGATATAAGTTTTCTCATATCATGTATACTAGTTTAGTTGCCTCATTGATATATAGTCCTAGATTCACGGATGGTCTTGTAGTTCATATTGGACCTATTTCTCACATATGCTTGATTGAGTCGTATCATAGAATGAGTGCGTTATAACTGAACTGCTATCTCCTATTTTTAATTTTTTCAATCTGCGAGTCCACAATAGATGTGAGGGTTGACTATTTGAAATCACCTGCGAGTCCACACTAGGGGCGAGGGTTTGATTATCCGTTGATCTCTTGTTCACCTATTTTATTCCAACTGTTCATTTATGTGTAGTTGTTCACATATTCAAGTATTGTTATTGCTTAGTTTTTTTCCTGTTTATCCTTATGCATGATAAACTGTTAGATATACATATTTTATGTATCTTGCTAGTCCCCTGAGGACCTGATGATCTCTTCAGATAGTTGATTGTATTGAGTTAGTTAGCTGATCATGATGCTAGTCCATTACTTCAGATTCATGTATCTTTCATGAATACATATTTACATCCATTATTTGCACTCTACTTGCTAGCCTAGTTCTCTAGACTCATATTTTCTTTCGAGTCTATTCGGACATATATGTCAGTGTGCTGCAGACCACGAACCATATTGTCCCTTCTTGATGTTTATTATTTATGTGGATTAAGATATAGTATTTTCCTGCATGATTAGGCATACTATTATAGCCTAGACAGCGTTCTACCTCCGATACTGCGGCGTAAGGTGGCTTGCGTACGCACTCGCATCCTGAAAAGCGGGTGTGGGTCGTGACATGTAATCTATTATAAATTTTGTATTCAGCTGCAAGTCTTTTAATCTGTTGCAATTATCAATAAGGAGATAAATTTTTTCATATCTCATTATGACTTTAATTTTTCTGCTTGGTTTTGCTGCGCTATCATTTTTTTTTGAAAAATACCAGGAACTGTAATAGTTTTACCTTATACAAGTACAATCTAGACTTATACGATATTACATCCAATGGCTAGTTTTTGGTCCTCTGGGATTGGGGAATGACACCTTCGACCCTTAAGAGTTCTTCAAGATATTACAAGGATGAAGCTGACCTGGAAATTTATCTCTCAGAAGTCGTTATGGACTGATTGGATGGAGGGTCGGTACCTAATTGGAGCCAACTTTTGGACAAATTGGGGAAACAATAACGATTCTGTGACATTTAAAACACTTATGCTTCTGCACAGAGCGACAGTAAAGAGGAAGGTGAGTAGGTCTTTTAAAGATTGGGCGACCACAAACTTGTGGTATGATCCATGTCTTCACCATACCAGCTTTGTGAACAAATGTGAACCTCTAGGTGAGGGACCGATCACAAGCCAACAAAGGGTTAGTTGCATTTTATTTGATGGAGCATGGATGCCGGAGCGGCATACATGGGCACACCAGTTCGCGCTACTCATCAAAGACTTGCGAGTCTATCCAAGCTTTGTAGGAGGACGTATGGTTTCGGAATAACTCACCTAGAGGGAAGTTCGAACTGGGAAGAGTATACAGTACGGTTAGGGGGCAACAGCCGGTCATGGCAGATGTAGACTTCATCTAGGTGCGGGGTGCAGTAAGCAAAATGCAGTTGTGTATGTACAAACTAAATTTTGGGAGATTACTAATCTTAGATTGGTTGGCTAGGCTCGGAGTTTGCGTTGAAGGGCAGGGATGCACATTATGCAAGAACACTAATAAGTATACAAATCGTTTATTCTTCCACTATGCAATTTCATCTCAGATAATCCTTGAGTAGGATCGAAGGATGAATTTGCAATTTGCGGGTGAATGGAAGATAGAAAAGTGATTACTGAAATCCGAATGAAGAGAAACAGAGGTCCAAAGTGGTTCCGAGAAGCTAGAATCAGGCTATTGGTAGTGATATGACATATCTGGACAGAGCGAAATCGATGTATATTTGAGGGTCTGGAGACGTCAACGACAAGGACGTCTAAATGGTTGGGTGAGTTATAAGTTGTTGATTATTAATACAATTACCTATTTCCAAAAAATACATACACAAATATATATATATATATATATATATATATATATATATATATATATATATATATTTTATATATATATATATATATATATATATATATATATATATATATATATATATATATATATATATATATATATACAAAAAAAGTAACATCCTTTAGGCACGGATTAAGGAAGAGATGTGAACCATCATAGGAACTTAAGTTTTACATTTCCTAATATCCCTAGTCATAATTAAGAATACAAGACAGGACGTACAAGACAATAATCCTAATCCACCAAACTCTTAGTAAATCCCACTCATTGCGGGTACAGTAATGCGACCATTAATATAAAATAATACGACAAGCCGAGTACGTAATAAGCATCCCATGCTACACAACTGCGGGTACACTAGTTAATGCATTCGCGATTGTCGCATGTAAGGTTCTGGGATATGGAATACTACATGACAAATCTACGATCAAATTTAGTAACTCAGTTAATAGCATGATAATTATTAACATAGCTATTACAATCTATCTCCAACCATGTATATATATATATATATATATATATATATATATATATGTATATATATATATATATATATATATATATATAGACGCACACACACACACACGGTTATTTAGTAGTTGAGTCTCACATAATAGCTGATATTAGTAAAAAAATTCATAGCCTAGCTTTGAATAATACCTTGATTTGGACTAAAACTGTGGAAGTTTTTTAAAAAAAATATATAGTTGAACACAAATCAGCAGAACATTACTACAAAAAAAAGAGCTTTTGGGATGACACTAATAGATACGCTACTTTGAAGAGTCATAAAAGGTTAATATTTGGGACAACTATTTATTTTGTAATAAAAAATAATATTATTCAGGACATATTTGTATATGGACCAACTTATTTTGCACTAAAAGTTGGTTTCGTTATAATAAAATTGGTTCTGTACCAATAAATTTTGGGGGAAAGCGGTCAAAAATTTTGGTAGTCTTAACAAATCTGAACCATTCAACCCAACTGTCTTAATAATATAACTTATTTTAATTAATGTTTAAGATCTGAAGAAATCTCAACCATTCAACCCAATAGATCTGAACCGTATTATAGGTTATGATATAAAGCTAATAGATACGAACAATTTTCTCTCTCCACTGAGAAAGTAGCTCGAAGGGGGAAGGGGCAGACACGGACGAGCTCTCTCCATACCAAACGATTGAAAGTTAGGGTATAATTTCAAACCCATTCTCACGTATTTCGTTTATTTGAGAAATTAGGTCAGCATGTATATGTTGATATGTAAAGATGAAATAAGGACTAGTCTTCTTAGCATGACATTTGTCCCCATGTGACTAGGTCTAGGTAGAAGTGAAATAAGGACTTTTGGATTTTAAAAAAAAAAAAAAGGACTTTTGGAGGAGGAAAGTGAAAAGTTGAATGATAAATAATAATAATAGTAATAATAAATAATAAATAATGCAAAATTGGTATACAGACTGTTATAGCGAGGTTATAGTCTTTTTTTTTTTTTTTTTTTTTTTTTTTTAGCGAGGTTATAGTCAATTTGTCCTTACATTGTCATTTTAAATCTGTGCTCATGCAACATAAGGATTAAACAATTTTTGCTCTTGAAGTTACAAGTTAGCCCAAAATAAAAAGGAGGAAAAATGAGGAAAGCATCCCAGATTACATACAGCCGAAGTCCACCATCCTAACTTGTAATAATTAACACCCAAAACAAAACAAAATAGAGTTGGGGGCTTTGGTCTAGACAAGAGGCCCTCCCTTGAAGTACTCGGTGAACGCCAAGGCCACCAGGCCGAGCATGGCGAACCTCCCGTTCAACATCTCGGCATCGGCAGTCATGAGCCCCCGGGACAGCGACTGCACGCTTATGCCCTTGAAGAGAGGGATCAACGACGCTGCAGAGAACACGGCACCGGCCAGTACGAACCACCCAAGGCCACCGTTCGCCAGCTGCATCGCCAAGTCATCCCCGCTCGCCAGCTCCACAGCCAAGGCAGACACGAACCCGAGCATGGCCAGACGGCCGTTGATCCTCTCCGGTGCGGGGCCGCTGAATGCTAGCACGTCGGAGAAGTTGGTGCTGACCTGCATCAGTTTGTTACGTACGTAGAAAGCAGCAGTTAGCTATATAACTACATACTACTTGTATAAGTAAATGTTAATTAGTTGGTGAATATGTTGGACCGGTGATAGAAGTAATTTACTTTGGGTGCCTTTGGTGGTGCTACTGGAGGCTGCTCCTGCACGTACAACAAAGATAAAGAATCAATCATATGATTGCTTAAAGCTGAGATTCATACGTATTGTCGTCGTCGGTGGCATGTAAAAATCTGTATCAACAACAACAGCTATGAATGACTACCACGTGTATGTCTAAATAGAGATGTACATACCTTTGCTTGACACCGAATGTGCATGCCAGAGGCACGGCGGCTCGGCAACAAGCAAACAGAAGGAAGCCTCGCCGCCGGAGAGCGGCTCGCAAAGGCGCCTCGCAGCGGGGAACAAGACACACATGATTGTAGTGTGGCTGAGGTTGCCATTAACTGCAAATGGAATGAGAATAGAGAGGAGTGAAGTGTACAGAAAATGTGGTGAGGAAGATATTGATCTCTTAGTGAGTTGTTTGCTTTGCTTTGGGCTGCATGCCAACTTTATAGAAGCGGATCGAGAGCAAATTGAGCTGGTGGATTGCCGGAGTGCACGTAGGCCTTGCTTCATGGTGTGGTGGTCCACGCAGAAAGATTGGACGTGGACCGGAGTAATGTCACATGAACCGGAAACGCAACGTGGACTGGGAAGGGACCAGCTGCAATGCAATTTGGGAATGGACGAACGCGTGGAGTGGAGTCTTTGGGTTCTAGCTTGTGCGTCTTCTTGTTCTTGGTGCGCTTTTCTAGGGTTCTAGCTTGTTTGTCTTCTTGTGTTCTTTCTTAGGGTTTGGGCGCCTACGGACAGAAATTTTGCCACGTGATATAGAGTACATGTTGCACTACCTAAGCCTAGGAGGAGGGGCACGGGAGGACTCAGGCTGGACGACAGTCCAGACCCAAAAACTAAAAGGTCGCCAACTTAGATGTATCTTTAATAGAACAAATATGTATTATGGATCATTCATAATTTAAAAGAATTGTGACTCTAAGATGTGAATTTGGCCTATTGCCAAAGAGGAACAATCGAGCTGAGCCATGTCGGCAGAGACGACATGTTAATTCTCGCTCTTAATAACAGTGATTTTGACCATCCTATAGCAAGTTGTTCCATCTTTCTAGAGTTTTATTCTATTTTCAGCAACTTAATTTATAAGGTTATTTAGTTTTAGGGTCTTGTATAATATTAAAAAATTGCGTAGGTCTTCATATTGTCCAGAATAAAATTTTTGTCTTGTCCGAATGGTTGACTTGGCCGACCGTCCAAAATGGAGACATAAACGCAAATTTTGAATATTATACAAGATCCTAAAACTAAACATAAATATGTGAAGGTAGTGTGACTTGGGTTATTTAGTTTTGAATGATGGGAGTTATATGATTGGTTATTTAGTTTTGTCATGACCAGTCGAGAATGAGACTTGTGATACTTTTGTTTATTTCTATCCTAATCTCAACACCAACATAACCCTCATGACAACAGTTTCTATGGTGACGATTTCATGCATGGACATGCATCGTGTATCGTAAGATGTCTCTTGTCTTGGTCGCATTGTTAAACTCAAGAGTCCCTGAGGGTTGTGTGACTACAGAGATCATGATAGAAGCAAACAATAGTATCACAAATCTTTTCTCAATTGGTCATGAAAAAAAAATCTAAATAACCCAAGTTACACAACCCTCACATATTTTTCGTTTAGTTTTAGGATCTCGTTTAATATTCAAAATTTTCGTTTAGGTCTCCATTTTGGACGGTCAGCCAAGTCAACCGCTAGGACGAGATCCAAAGCCTCTTTTCGATAATATAGAGACCTAAATGCAAAATTTTAATACTATACGAGACCCTGAAACTAGATAATCGTAATTTATAACTAGCTTTCAAGGAATTTCGACCACTAGCTTCTTAAGAGGATCATTTTTCTAATAGTTATGCCATACTTTACTAGCAATTTTAATCTCTTTTTATTTCTATTATTTTCTTCCAACGAAAAGAGTGTCGCAATCCAACAATAAGACCCTCGGGTCTACTGCTGAACGTTAATCATCAAATACGACCAACAGAAGTTTGAGAACTTCTTTTCAGGGCAACATGAGCCATATCTCTATGCCCAAGCACATGAAAGAATAAAATTCGATGCCCTTTAAATTGGTGTCAGTATCATATCTGAAATGTGCAACATATTTGACTACTTATTATACCTATCTGAAAATGTCTGTATCCCGGACCTTTATCCCCATATGTACCACTGTAAAAAATTACATTTTTATGATTGCTAAAAAACGTTATAAATAACTTTTTATAACAATTTTTAATAAGAACCCAAGTGTTATAAATACCAATGTTAAAATAACAAAAAAGCATTATAAAAGTATGCAAATATATAACGCTTGTTTGTCGAAGTTTTATAAAAATCATATTTGTCTACATTTATTATAACATTTTTTACACCAGAATATTATAAAAATAAAAATGTTATAAATATGCACATTATCATTTGCCTGTTATAACATTTTGTCCAAATGTTACAAATAAGAAAAAAAAAGGTCTTTTTTATACAAAACAGAATACATGCATTAATGCGACCAGCAACGTAAAAGAAAACAGCGAGCCAAGTACTTAACAAGCATCCCACGATACGCGACTATAGGTACACTAGTTCACGCATTCGCAATTGTCGCATGTAAGGATCTAGGATAGAATATATGTTATTCCCGAAACAAATCTTAGATGGAAACCTCGGTCTCTTCACTACAAGAAAAATACCATTTTATGATGGGTAAAAACCGTCATATATGATAATTTATGACGGTTTTTTTGAAGCATGCAACCGTCATGAACACGGGTGTTATAAAAGTTTAGAAAAACCGTTATATATGACTTACACTTATATGATATTTTTTTATTAAAAATGACATAATTAAGTCAATTATATATAACACTAAATTTGAAAACGACATTAATAGGTTATATATACATAACGCTTACTAAAATGATCTGGTTCTGAAACTATTCAGAAAGCGTTCATGAAACGTTATAAAAATAACTTATACATAACACTTTGTAACGTTCTGTTCTTGTCATTCACACACATATATATCACCTGTCAATGCTCATAATTCAATGCGTTATAAAAAGCATATTAATTTCCTGAGACAACCAAAAATATGAAATTTAACTAACAATTGAAATATTTCATTAAAAATATCCAAATATCATATCATCTTAATTATATTTCAAAATATATCACTCCTTTTTCCAACTTTTATTTCACCAACATATCATCATTACATTTCAAAATCCAAAAATATATACATATTTCCTTTTAGGGCAGCCGGAATCAAAATATTGAAACATCATTCACCAACACCAAATTGTGACATCTCTTCAAAAGCCAACATTGTATATCCCTTCAAAAGTCAACACTAGTACGTACCTACTAATAAAGAATGAATAAATGAATAAAGAGAGATTGTGATGATATTTCCAAATCACAAGGACAATCTTTAATATCAAACAGTATGAAAGATGGAAAAGCATGCATACAGTAATAAATAAGAAATTTAGCCTTTATTTCTTCCTACAGGTCTCTAATCAGACAGTATGAAAGATAACAATCTTTGATATCAAACAGTATAAAAGATGGAAAGATGGAAATCATACAGTAATAAATAATAAATAAGAAATTTCTGATACAATAGGTATTCCTGATACCCACTGATACCCTTTATTTCTTCCTACATGTCTCTAATCAGAAGGTAGCAGTTAAAGGAGAACCATTCAAATTAAATGATACTACAAAAAGAAACCTAAAGAGTTTCCGACAAACAACACATAATCAGTTCCCTTATGAGACCAACAACTACCTACCTATCCTTGATACAACTCGACACAAATACCAAAGCACAAGCCAAAAGAAAGAATACTGATAAGAGGCTCAGAATACTGACATCTTGATACAACTCGTCACTTACAAAATACACCAAAGCACAAGCCAAAATAAAGAATACTGATAAGAGGCTCAGATCGACAAATGTCTCCAGGAACATGTCTCGCCATCACAGGATGGTAGAGATTCACTCAAAGAGAAATCTCATTGTTGTCATTATCCCATTTTTATAGATATTTTTGAAAAAAAAAGAATGAAATAAATAGAGATTCCATCAGAAAGTGGATTTTCAAATCATGTACATCTTACCAAACTGGCTATAGCTAAGCCACCACGCATCGGAAGAGAGGAAAAAGAAAGCCAAAAATCCAATAAATAAGTACAACTTAAATGAAAATTAGCAATCTGCAAGAATCATTGTCGCCTCTTTTAAAAACAGATAGCACATATCAAAATCTCAGTAAGAGAAAGGATTAAGTCACGAAGGTACAAGAGGAAATCCCCTAACAAATGCAGTATATATATGTAACATGGACAAGCTTCTATATAAGGCATTGCAAGTCTTGCCGGTTCTATATAATTTTCTCTCTATCGAAAATCAATAACAGAAAAGGACAGACATAAAAAAGCAATCCAGTGTTACTTTCTTCCAACATAACCTAGTAAGCAGGAAGAAAAAGGTAGAAAAAAATCCATGGGAAACTCCATTACAAGAATAGAAGCAGATTCACCTCTAATAACTCATTGATAAGTTTTTTAATATATTCAACTCCAGAATTATCCCAACTTTGTAGAAAAAGATCAAATATAAGCACATGTAACACGAAAAATCTATTAAATGATGAAGTTTAACTAAAATATCAATTAAATGGTAAAATAAATTTGATATAGTACGAACTTGTTAATCATTTGTGAGGGTTCATACTTTACCTCTACCCATTTCCTTGTTCAGTGTCCAATAATAAGAACCAGAAAGAAAGAAACTCTGAACTAGTGTTACCTCCCTCAACAAAGGAGGTTAGGTTATAGAAGCAGTATCGTGCACTAAACTGGATAACAACCAAGTTATAGAGCAACAAGATGGCCCCGAATGGAAAAGGTTGAAATAGAACATACCTTACCAATGATATTTGGTTGACGGCTTATACCAACCCATTCATATGTTTTCCCATCAAAGTACCTAACAATATACATTCCTGCCCAGAATCTTGCCTCACGTATCATTATTAAGTACGTTTATTATGCATCTCAACTTTTAAAAGAAACTGATCAGGAGTAGAGCACTCTAAACATAAGCCAATGGCCATAAGGAGAACTCGCCTCCTTCCTCTCTATTAATGGAAATCATTACAATATGGCGAGTGAGAGGATCATCGACCCCGCAATCACACCCTTGTGCTGATTGACTTACACGAATGCCGAAACCACGTGGAGAACCTTCCCAGCAAACATCACTCAATGTCAATGACATCAGTGCAATGAGGCCTTTAATCAAGCTAGTAAATATTTAATCCATCTTATTCTTCATGCATATAGGTAGCAAGGACCAATATCTTAGCAATAAATTCAAACATCATGAAGCTCAGATCCAAACATCTATATCACATTGATATTTGGACACAAAAAGTGCTCTAAACTTTCTTGGTCATTAACAAAATTCATGATATTATCACATATTAGAAGACTGAAAGGTAAAGATAAAGAAAATTTTGCCAAAAAGAGCAAGATACATATAGAAGCTCTACGGGATGTCATCTGAATCCATGTGTCATCCATAACATGTCCTAACGATGACTCGGGTGAATGAAAAGGTGGTGGCATTTGATGAATTAATTTTAGAACAATTACTAAGCCCCTACCAACCACAAGTATTTTACTAGAATTGTATATCGTCCCTGATACAAAAAACAAGCTACAACAGTAAAGTATATACAAGCTATACAACATTAGGAAAAAACTGAGGGACCAATGAACTTAAGTATATACCAGCATTATTTACTGACCCTGTACAAACGACTCAAGATTATCCATCACACATTCCATAAACTAGTCAATAGACAATTTCAGTTACCAACCGGTGGACCAATGAACTTAAGTATTCTTCTTTCCAAATCAAAGGCCCTCTAGAATTGGAGTCCACTAACATCAGTTAAGTATTTAGATGTTTCTTTCTGGCATCTGTTGACTTAAACACTTAACCCTATGTTCCTGTGTAAAATATGCCACTTCTTTATTTCATGGCATTATGATTTCAAGGTTACATATGAAATCGGTACTTGTTGAATTCAAACTTGAAGTACTAACAAAAGTAAAAAATTAATTCACTCTTACATTTTCAAGCCTTATATTTCGTAAACTCCATAAATTAATGCAGGACTTGCTCAAGGGAAGTAAAAAATTTCATCTTTTAGTCCAGCAACATATATGCCTTTGTATTCAAAATAGTAATATACTAAAGTTAAAGCCAGAATCTATGAACTTGACCCAAAAGATATATATGCCTTTGGTGGCTATATCCTAGTATTGCACCAAGATAATGACTTACTAAACATATTTTTTAGAATTATTAAATTTGCTACTTTCAGAACTTGAAATCTAGTTAATATTCAATAACCTTCTCGTCAAGCAGAATGTTTGAGGTGAATGAAATTACCAGGCATAGAATGAATCCCATTTTGTATGGGAACCAAGGGAACCTTTTGCGGCATAGGATACTTCATTAGATGGTATTGATGCTCCAATAAATGATTGAACAAGATAATCTATTTTTTTTTCAATTTCAACCTAATATAGTTTGCCCTAAAAAATTTAGAGTTCTCTTCCTCCTTCCTGCTATGAAGATCAACATCTTCATCCCTTAATGGCATGTGAGGGAAATTTTTAACTACAACTGTTTAGTCTCAAAAAGATCAACATCATCGACTATACAGGACTCTGAATCAAATTTATGAAAATAGTATGCAAAAATCCCCAGAATGTTATGAAAATCGATATAATTACTCATGACAAGACACCAGATTAAACTTATGAAAATAATATTTAAGAAATTCTTTCAGATTGGGAACCTGAGACCTATTTGTTCATGCCAAGATTTGTTTACAGTCACAGCTCGTATGCAGTTTATTCTATCAAACAATATAAGTTCTACTCGTAAAACTATGAATTATTCTATCGAAAAAATATTTTGAACTCACATCGATGATATTCGACACAGTAGATTCCTTAAACAACTTCGTCCACGGGAACTGTGACGACCCAACTGCCGTAAATGCCCTCCCAAAGTAGTCCGCAAACATCATCAGCTCAATATCCTGTTGCGATTCATAAGAATGCTAACCAAAACAAACAGAAAGACGGAAAAAAAGTAAAAATTCGAAGAAGATTCGAAAAAATTCCTCAAGATCCAAGATTCTCACAGCGATTTTGAGGAGGAAGGCCGCGAGATCGTCCGCGTCGATCTTGGCCGTGGCCTCGGCGATGGTGACCTTCGGCTTCTTCTCCTTCGGCTTCTTCGATCCTGTCGTGTCAGTGCCGGCTCCGAGTGTCTCGTCCTCGTCGTCGTCGTCGGATCTGGAGGCGACGGCGGAGGCGGTGGCATAGGACTCGACAGCTGCCTCGACTCCTCTGCGGCTCTCCTCTTTTTTCTCCTCCTTAAAACCCCCAAAAAATTAGAGGTTAGGTTTTTCGCCGTCGCAGTCCCGTGCGGACCCATGGAGGGCCGAGGATGACTGATGGGGTGGCTCCATACAGCCGCCACGCTCGGTGGTATACGTCTCGGTGGGGAGCGTACGGTACTGGGCGCGAGGAGATGGCATACAAGCTAGGGGCTACGGGCGGCCGTTCCTATGGGTGGTCCGGGAGGACTGTCGGCTGGTGTTGTCGAAAGGGTTCACGGCAGGGGGCGGAGGGAAAGACAAGAGGAGGAGATGGGAAGGAAAATGAGGAAGGAGAGAGAGAAAAAAGAAGGGACTGGGGGTTTTAATTTGGGGGTCGGGTTTGAGCGAATAGTTCGAGCGGGATTATAATTTTTTTAGCACTTTTTATAATGTCTGCGTGTAACAATGTCATATATGTGTGAACAATATATAATGCTTAGCGCTATAAATCGTTATAATAGAGCAAAAATCCTTCAAAACTGTCATATTATGTGGTGTTGCTGAAATCCTGTAACGTTTACATATGAACCGTTATAATAGTTTCTTTTCAGACGTTATAACTGGTTATTTTTCTTGTAGTGCTTAGTGAGATAGAGATGAATACTCGTTCTCTTTGTGAGATATGGAGTGGAAAATCCAGTCTCTTTGTGAGACGAAGGTGAAGACTGTCTCTTCGTGAAATGGAGTTTGAAGACTCTGCTGGGGTGATGAAAATCACCATTGCTCAAAGCAAGATTCGTCCTACTACAATCAACTTTAAGGAACCTACAAGTTCTAAGAAACTTCTAGAACGCTCGCTGTCACCTGCTTTCATGAACTTACTGAACTCCGTGGACTCCAATGTAGTGATTGCGTAACTCTCTTCGTCTCTTAATTTCTGAGTGGTTGTCAATGAAGGCACGAAGAGAGTATTTATAGAGTTAGGCTGCAACCCTAACTCTAATTCTGGCCATAACTGATTGTGAAAAGATAGGAGCAAATAATGGAAATATATAACTGAATTAAATTCAAATCCCACAAAAGATGGATCTGAATGACCCAATCTTTTCATAACCGCTCAAATCTTCCAAACAGCCTTATCAGCCCGTGCGTCTGCATACAGCAGCACAGACACGTAACACTATATGCGCGTAGCAGCACAACAGTGTAGCAACACAGCAGCACAGCCCTGCAGCAACGCATACCCCTGTACATGCTCATGCGTATGCAACTCGCGTATAAGACGAGCGCATGAGCACATCAATAGCGCACAAAGCACCATGCGCCTATGCTGACGTGCTAAGTGCAAGGTATGTCAACAAAGTGCCACTTTGCGCCCTTGAGCCCTAGCTCGAGTCTGAGTCGCTAAGCCCCTTCGCGGCTTAGCTACATAGGAAAATAATCCTATGAGCATGACAAAAAGCATAAATGATTCTTTGTTGAGTTAGCCTTCTTTTTACTAGAAAAAAACCCCATATGGCACCCATGTGCCTCTCCACACCTCACGTGCATCCCTCGACACAAGCAAAGCTTTATATAGAGATACAATCCTTTTGGCCTAGGTAATGTGGGACTATCTTTTCTAGTCTCTAATGCAAAACACCTACAATATACTATGTAACAAACCTAAGATCAAAATTAATAACTCAGTTAATAAGATGAAAACTATTAACATAGGTTTTATTACAATCTAGCTCCACCCATGTACTCCCCAAAATTAAACACACACTCTCACACACACACACTCTCTCTCTCTCTCTCTATATATATATATATATATATATATATATATATATATATATGTAAAAAAAATAAAAAAAATATATATATATATATATATATGTATAACCCCTAACCTATGAGCGGGGGCAACTATGCAAATCTGGGATCGATGATGCTTGTGATCCTGGAGAAGGCAATGACGATGGAGGGATGGATGACTTGGCGATTCGAGAGGGTGGGGGTAGACTACCGTCAAGAGGGGCGGAGGAGATTCGGGAGAGTATGACCTCAGGTGGTTGCAGATTTGGAGAAGCGGGGAAGGGGAGCAGCGACCAAGGCTGGTCAACCTGAGAGGCAAAGAGAATGAACCACTGGAGCTAATAGTATCAATGGTGGGGTTCGACTTGTGATACCAAGATAAGAAAATGATGTCAATAATAGGAGACAGCTAGGGTTTGCAGCTTGGACGATTAGAAGGGACGAGAGACCTCTTGGCTATACCGACAATACGAGCAACAAAGGGAATGCCCACAGTAACCCTGGTAAAAAATCGTTGGCAGAATTATGTCGGCCATGGATAGATCAGGACGGGACACATATGAGGAATGTAGAACCGAAGCGGGTGGGTACGCGGTTGCGTACGTCTTTCCTAGAGGAGGAGTTAGCTGAAATAATTGAGTATTGGCGGAACACGGTGATCCTATATGTGTTGGAGAACATGTCGCTTTATGGCATACGCGGCTATTCTAACCGAGTATAGAAACCTAAAGGAAGTATGGAATCATTTGCGAGGGAGAATGGATTCTTTTATGTTCGGTTCGTAGTATGGGAAGATATGGAGCGCATTCTCCAAGGGGAACCTTGGACTTTTGATGGTAGGGTCATTATTATGAAAGAATGGACGCCAGATTCCCGCTCCGAGAGGGATGTGCTGTACTCAGCTCATGTCTGGGTTAGGTTTCCAAAACTGCGAATTGTTTATTGAAGTGTGCCATTAATGATGCACATCGCGAGTCTCATAGGTAACCCATAAAGGCATATGATGTCACATCGAAGGGATGATTTCACATCGAAGTGGCAAGAGTGGACTATGCAAGGGTGTTCGTAGAGATTAATGCCAGCAAATAGCTTCCATTAATATTAGAGTACGAAGTGCCTTCAGGACACGTATACCACCAAAAGGTCGATCACGAATGGATCCTGCCCACCTGCCACCAATGTTGATGTTCTGAACATTCCTCCCAGGAATGTGAATTCACAGGAAATCAAGGTATGACGACTGACACATTGGAAGCCCAAAGGGAAGGGTAAAAGGAGGGGATAGCAGTTCCTGAAGAGGGTGGGGATGATATGGAAACCAGGGAAGGAGAAGGCATACCCAACACGGGAGGGCCCAATGGTTCATGAGTTTGCACTTGGTCCCACAGAGAATGTTGCAGTGTCATGTAGAGGAGTATCCCTGGTGATTAACATTGGCTTAGACAAGTGTATAAAGAAGGATTAGCAAGATATGCATATTCACTCGGAGGCAACGGCGAAGGATGCTCCCATATTTGGAGGAAGGGATAGCATAGCAAAGGGGACCATGGTCTTGTTCCAGGCGAAGGAGACAACTATTACAGCAGGTAGGGTCAGGGCTTCAAGTTCTACAAATAGGGGTGGAGGCAGGCAGTACTCGGGGAAAGGAACTGCTCGTAAGACGATGGTGGTAGTAAATAAAGGGACTACTAGCCATAATAGTAGAACACATCATGCGAGCCCATTGCGGTTAAAATCAAGCAGCGTGCGTGTCGGACAGGAGGATGGGAGAGATTATGTGTAAGGACAATCCAGAGTGGTTCCAATTGATCACTGGGGCGGGAATGCTGTTGGCGTCACCTGGACAAAATTTAACCTTTATAAATCAGATGAAATTACAAGATTGGCAAAACTCACATTGAACCCTTTACCCTTATAGGTTCAACCCCCTGACCACTCTCAAGAAGAAAAACAGAAGATTACAATAGAGATCACACACCAACCCGTAGTAATTCCCTTACCGAAGTTGACAACTCCTCGATTGTATCTTCTTCTTTCTTCTGTCTCGGATGGCGAAGTCCTAAGAGCAAATTATATACATTCTCTTAGATTTTATTGTGGACGAGTACCCCGAATCTTCACTTTGTGCTATGCTTTGCCTCCACCCTCACCCATATATATATGACGAAAAAAAATCATATTCTAGTCATAATTGGATTTCCTAAATATGAACATAATAGGAATTCTATTATGCCTAAAATATTCTATCAATATCCTATTTTAGTTTATAATAGAATTTCTTAAAATAAAAATCATACTATATCTAAAATAGCACAACACCAATTATGGACATCCAATCAAATCAAATCAAATATTTAACTAGATTTGGATTCCATAAATACATTGTTACCAAATTCAGACTAGACTCCAACAATCTCCTCCTTCAGTCTGATGAGAGGGTATTAAACCAATGGGTCCTCAACTGTACTCCATGTCTAACGTCCCACGGCATAATACTTGCTCCTCGATCCTACTGATCACCGATCCTTCGAGTTGCTTTGCATCTTCCTTTGTCTCTAGCTCCTTGACCGTCACATCGATACTAGCTGCCAAGTGTAGCACCGCCTGCACCACTGGGATCCTGTCGATATCAATGACATGACCAAGACTGAAGTTCCTGACGATCAACCTCACCGTAATTCTCGGCTACCTGTCGTACTTTCATCTTCCATCAAAAAGTGTTAACGTTCCGACGAGCTTCTTTACCCTTAGCTGACCCAGCCAAACGGACGGTATGGTTCTCTTGAGATTCGAACTCCTGAACATGCCCACCTTCGTGTCTGAACTTGAAGCTCCCCCATATACATGCATCCTCGAACAGAACATCACGCACTGTGCATGCCATCGATGACCTACAACTCTTTCTGAACTATGTGAATGATGATGCTCCCTGTAGGCCTTTAAAAATGACAGTCACGCTGAGTTGATCAGGACAGAGTCAAAAGTCACGCTCAGTTGATCAGGACAATATTTACAAATCACGCTGAGGAGACAGCTCATCATTTGTCAGAGAGTAATTATGACTGACAGCACAACAGTCGAAGAATGTCTCTTCGTATACCACGTATGCACAGAATTCGAGAGATCACAGCCGTCTATTGCGTGATTTTTGAAATCTTCTTCAGCAAGACTCAACCTTCGTCAAGTTGGCGTACCAAAAGAGCTTCTTGTCATTTAATGCGACTGACAAAAGCAATCACTGTCAGAGATTTTGTGTCAGTCGAGGCACGCTGAATCAAGATAGCTGGCAGTCCTATCTCAAGTCTGCGTGTATTTTGAGCTTTCCCCCAAATCTGCGTGGATTCTGAAGTTTTCTTCCTCAAGTCTGCGTGGATTTTGAAGCTTTTTTTGCCTCAAGTCTGCGTGGATCCTGAAGCTTCCTGCCCCAAGTTTGCGTGGATTTTGAAGCTTTCTACCCCGAGTCTGCATGGATTTTGTCTTCAACAAGTCCGCGTGGATTTCATCAAATTGGAGTACGTGGCAACCATGCCACTGATCTCTCGCCTGCGTGTCCTGTAACTTGCACACGACTCATGCATGATTGCCATGTGTCCAACAGTTACAGGCCACGTCCAGTAACTGCTCACAACCTTGCGTATGTTAAATCCTGCATGATTTTCAACTAAGCACAGGCTGTGAAGACAGTTATCTTTTCAGTTATTATTTTTGACTCTATAAATAGAGTTCTTTTTCTCATTCAATTGGACAGATACATAGTTATCTACTGTCAAAATTTTGAGAGCTTTTCTTCTTCGCATAGTCCAAGGGATAAAGTGATCGTCTTCTAGATCAGATTTCTACAGTTGTAATTTTCCCAGATACACAATAAATAAAGTAAATTTATTTATGGAAAACAAATTGGCGACTCTGCTGGGGAAAGCTGTCTCCTCCAACGAGATAGCAACAACTCAATGCGATATTTCGTCGATCGGCTCGACGAAGAAGACGATGGTCGTACAATTCGACCAATCTGCTTACGAAGAAATGCTCAAGGCGAAGGAGGGCCGAACTGCTTCCTCCGCTCTTCCTGCTGCCAAGAAGAAGGGACGCTCTATCTATGTCCCTAAGTCTTCTTCAACAGCCCAAGACGTTTCTGTCACTTCTCACACTGACAAGAACACGTCTTCAACTTCAACGAAGCACACTTCGGCTTCTCTGAACACGGCAACAGTGGCTTCTCCTAGACACGCTGACAAAGTGGGTTCTTTAACCAAGTCAGCGTATCCAAGGAAAACTATCTCTGGACATGTCAAAGTCTCTCCTCCCTCTACTCTTACGACAGCAGTCGGCTCTTTAGCCATTGATGACTCTGTGCGTATGGCAGTCAAAGGACAGCGTACAGCAAAGGCAGCGTATGCTAAGCCAAAGCCAGCGTATGCTAATAAAAAGGCAGCATATGACCAGAAGTCCAAACTGAAGTCAGCGTATGCTAACAGATACAGTCCTTTGACTGTTTCTCAAAATCAAGCTGGGGGTTCTCTTCCACAGAACATACAAATGATTCTCCTTCAACTTGCACATCTTGTGCCAACCAAGGAGAAAGACTCTTTAGTCAACTCCTCTATTCCTAAGGTCTTTACCTCTGGAGTTAATTTGACTAGTACTCTTACTAGATCAAACAAAAGAAAACGCCTTTTGGCTAATTCCTCTAAAGATGGATTATTACCGACTCCCAGTCGGAATAATACCCATCTTCCTTCTCTCAAAATTTCTCGATCTGAGAAAGGTAAATTACAAGTATCCAAGACTGATACCAAAGTCAGATCTCCTACGGATCTTCGTGACAAGCTTAATCAGAATCGTCTCGGTTCCACTGAGACAAGTATATTAGACCCTGATGCAGAATATGCAAAGAACTATATGGCTCAAATTAATCAGTCTTTATACACTCAAGAACCGAGAAGACAGAAGAACAAAACACAAGTTTCTACATAGAAACTATCTTCAAGTACTTCCCAATCTGTTCCTACAGATCTCCGGGAGTATTTACAAAATAAACGGAGAATCGACACTCCATCAGGCTATGATATTGCTCATATTTGCCATGAAAAGCATGGTTGCAACTTCCAACCTCGAGTTGTGATTCAGTGTTGTTGTTCACCAAAAAGACAATCTATTTTCGAACGGATTCAATATGAACCAATATTGGATGAAGATGAACCTCTTTATGCTTCTGTCATCATGACCTCCAGAAATATTGGGGGTAGCATACGGTCTGATGCTATATCAGACTCTGAAGATGGTGTTTATCTTGGTACCCGATCCAGGACCGGAGCCTTGGCCAGGGTCTCTTCTTCTTCTCATCCAAGTGGTAATCCGGAGATCACAGAGGACTTTCTTGGAGAATCCAACTTTCCAGTATTAACTCCCATAAATAGCCCCGGGAAAGATACTGACTCACACAGTGATGATTCAGAACAGACTGTTTCATCATCTATTCCTCGAATGATTACCACTTACATGGTAGAGGGCAATCATGAACCTTCAACTAGCACCGAAGCTCATGAACAAAGGATTTCTTCCTTAGAACAACAGTTGCGAGCTATGGCAGATACATTGAATGCTATGCACACTCTTATGCAAGCTCAGCATCAAACTCAGCAAGTCCAACAGACAGCTCCTCCAGTTGTATTAAATACTCCTGTTGTTCTAAACTCGGAACCCTCTACTATTCCGGAGGTACAATCTAATGTTCCTGTATAACCCACTCCAAGTCAGTCTGGAGCTGGGGGTGGTACATATGCTGCAGTCCCTCCTCCCAATTACACTCAACAAGTTACAACTCCACAATCCTCCAGAATTGTTACTGAAGAGTTAAGAAATCTCCGAACTCAATTTGAGGCATTTAAACAGAAGGATGGTTTACAAAGGTTAGGCATCAAACAACCTTATCCGATAGAATGGAAGCAGGTATCGTATCCACCAAAATACAAAACTTCGACTATCTCTTTCTTTGATGGGACAACCTCCCCAAGTCAGTTCATTAATCACTTTGAGGTAATGACTGATCAACTGCAACCAAGTGACGCCCTTCTTACTCGGGTGTTTGTTGGGTGTCTCAAAGGAACGGCTTATGAATGGTATAGAAGTTTCCCTGATGGGTGCATTACCTCATTTGCCGGTTTCAAGCAAATATTTCTTGAACGGTTCTATGAAGGGCTCAATGACATGACCATGTCAGCCCTCATAAGAATTAAACAGAAAAATAATGAAACCACCGAGGACTTCATTGAAAGATTCAGAAGAGAAGCCCTCAAAATGCCTCTCGGAACTCCCGATGCTGTTACTATCGACACTTGCAAGTCGAATCTCTTACTAATTATCAGTATGTGGACAGGGTCCACTCAGTTCCAAGATTGGCCTTCTTTCATCGTCAGTGCCGAGGCTGCTGAAGTCAGTGCTGAGACCTTCAAGGGTCTGGGGGTACAAATGGCTCCCAAGGAATCAAATCAGAGTGCTAGCAATAGTACTCGACCCAACAATCGCAAAGGGAAAGAAGCTCTTGAAGTCAATCTCCAAAGCAGTAGTCAAGAGGTAAAGACTACCCAAGCTACCCCAGCTCCAACAAATCAACAACAGAGACCTCCTCGGCCGAAGAAAGAATATTCTTTCGACGATGACGATGTTCAGGGTATCTTTGAATGCTTGCTCAAAGGTAACAAGATTTAATTGCCAGAAATCAAAAAGCCTGATGAAGCCAATAAGACAGATCATCCAAAATACTGTCCATATCATAGAATGCTGGGTCATACAATCCGGTCTTGCTATGTATTAAAAGGAAAGATCCAAGAGATAATTAAATCAGGAGCTGTGGCACTGACACCCAAAGACAATACAGTCACAGCAAACATAATTTCAATGCAGTTCGGTGACTTCCCTCCTTTAATGGTAGAAAGTGGGATTGTTCCTATCCCCAAAGCAACTCTCGAAGTTGTAAACATCCCACCAGCACAGAATGAAGGACTTGTTCCTGTCACAACTAAGAAAGGAGAGATCATGTGGATTCACCCGAATTTAATGACGGAGTTTGAGACGTCTTCCTCTTCTCCTCGGAAGACTCCCTCATCTAAAAAGAAGCTCGGGAAGACTAAGTCATGCAATGTGACTTCTAGTTTTACACCCGATTTTTATCTAACCTCTACTTTCATCTTGGCAGGAAATTCACTCCCTACGGAGATAAAATCTGTACCTCAATCTGAAGATAGGTACAAGCCTGTATTTCATCTATACAGTTCACAATCTTGTGAATTAATAGCGAAGATGGGTTATGATCTAGCCACTGCTCCTGGTTTGAACTCAGGCAAAGGACTCCGAGCACCTTTAGCCATCACTATGAGGCATAATCAATCTCGTGTTGGCCTTGGTTTCTGGAATGAAGTTCTCATCAAGCATAAAAGAACCAAGAGCAAGATAAAAAATTGCAACATGGTTTCCATAGACCCTGAACCTGAGCCTGAAGGCGAAGTTCTTGCTGGAACTCGGTCAGAAAAAATATATCTGAAAGATTATGCTGAAATTCCTGAAGAAACTTCTGATGTCCCTCCGGTTACGGCTCCAACACCAGTCTCTACTGAAGAGCCTTCAAATAATCCTGTTGAGACAGTTCCTTCTAAGCCAACAGCAGCTGACAAAGGCAAACAACAAGTCCGCTTCGACAAACCATTGAAGAAGTCATCTCCTACAGGACTTGAAAAGCCTTATAATTTTGATATATTGGCTCAACTAGCTAATACACCAGCTAAATTATCAATCTTCGAGCTCTTACGCCTCTCTAAAGAGACTCGAAAAACTCTGAGTGAAGCACTGCTGCAAGCAGAAACCTGCCTAACTCTCCTCAAGAAGTTGGAAACAGAACCTGTCTCTCATTGCCATAATATATTGGAATTTATTCCAAACATTACCTTTACGCAGGACGATATGCTGCTAGAGGATAATCGACATGACCGTCCTTTATATCATACAGGATATATCGATTCTATGAAGGTTGATCGTCTACTGATTGATCCAGGATCCGCTCTCAGTATTATGCCAAAAGCTATGCTAGATGCACTGAAGATACCTGTGCATAGTCTTTCCAGCACTATCACTACCATCTTGGGATTCAATCAGGGAAAAAGTGAGCCTTTGGGCAAGATTCGCCTCAAATTTCAAATAGACGATCTTCGCACTAAAGTTACTTTTTACATCATCGACAATCATGGTTGCTCATACAATGCTCTATTGGGGAGACCATTCTTGCATGAACATAATGTCGTTCCTTCGACTCTTCATCAGTGCTTCAAATATGTTGATGATAATGGAGAAGTTCAAAAGGAGGTTGCAGATCTCTATCCATTCAAAGGAGTCGAAGCTTATTTCAATGACGCTCGCATGTACAAAGATGAATACTCAAAAGTCTTGCATGCTACGGATAATGATGATGAGATATCAAAAGTCGATACTTTTGTTATTCCTGTAAAAGGGCGTATCACTCCTCCGCAGTCTGCTAAATCATCTGAAGAAGGCTCACTGATAATTCCTGTCAGTGGACGTACTACTTCATCACCTGCCCAAGCTCCACATGGCTCACTGATAATTCCTGTCAGTGGACGTACTACTGTATCGTCTTCCCAAGCTCCACAAAGTTCACTGATAATTCTTGTCAGTGGACGTACCACTCCCCCTCCACCTTCTCAGGCTAGACCAGATACTCTAGTCATTCCAGTCAGTGGACGTACTACTTATCCACGATCTTCTTCAAGGGAGCTCACCTCTTCTGAGCCTTTTGTTATCGATCTTAATCGAAACAAAACTTCTGATCGCTCTTCCTCTCCCCCTTTTGTCATTAATTTGACTAAGTCTGATAAGGCTCAGCCTTCTGTTGTAAATACAGTATCTAATATTAATGAAGCATCTCCTTTGCAGTATATTGATGTCTGTAATCATGTATAAAGTTATTTACAATTGCTAGATAGCTTAGAGCCACTAACTATAGGAGTTATTCAAACTCTTCATACATACGTATCATTGGAGTCCATACAAAAATCATACTTCGTGGTCCCTACTAGAAAAAAGGGAGAAAATCCAATATTCTTTTATAAAGGACCCCAGAATCCTCCTAATCTGGAAGAAGATGACACAAACGACGATACTGGAAGGTTACAACTGCGTCGCTACAGTCAGCAATCCAAAAATATCATCAAGAATATGGGTTATGACTTCAGGACCAGCCTCAATAATGGAAAAGGAAGAAGGATGCCTGTTCGAATTCCTCCATTAAAATACGGAAGGACAAAATATGGGTTAGGTTACATTGCTCCTATTTCTTTTATCAACATAGTTCATGAAGATTCAAAATCTGATGAAGACGAACGATCTGAGTCTTCCGATTCCCTCTCTTGGGATTCTGACACGAGTATTGGCGATCTCCATCGCTCTATTCTATCCATCAATATGGTCTCTGTTGATGGCCCGTAAGAAAATGATGAAGATGAGGATGATTTTGAAATATCACCCGAATCAGAACAATGGGCTCAAAGATTAGATAATCAATGGGAATTCAGGTTCGAGCAGAGGGAACCTCCTACTGAAGATAAACTGATCCAAATTGATGTTGGTGAAGAAGGGTCCCCTAAACCAATATTCATCAGTGAAAGTCTTTCAGAAACAGATAAACAAGACATGATCAAGCTTATTCATGATTATATCGATGTCTTTGCCTAGAGTTATGAGGATATGCCGGGACTAGATCCAAAGATTGCAATACACAAACTTAATATCATGCCAAATGCTAAACCAGTCAAACAACAACAGCGACGATTTCGTCCAGACATTATGGATGCAATTGAAGCTGAAGTCAACAAGCTTATGGCTTCTGGATTTATTCGAGAGGAACAACATCCTGAATGGGTGGCTAACATCGTTCTTGTCCTTAAAAAGACTGGCAAGATCCGAGTCTGTATAGACTTTCACGATCTCAATACAGCTTGTCCTAAAGACGAGTTTCCTTTTCCAATTACAGATGTCATGATCGACAACACATGTGGTTTCGAACGGATGTCATTCATGAATGGAAATTCGGGATACAACCAAATCAAAATGTTTCCAGATGATGAAAAACACACTTCCTTCAGAACGCCGATCGGTACATACTGTTATACAGTTATGCCATTCGGTCTCAAGAATGCAGGAGCAACTTATCAACGAGCTATGAGCACTATATTCCGTGAACATCTGCGAAAAATAGTCGAATGCTATGTTGATGATATTGCAGTCAAAAGTCGACAAAAGGAGGATCATATCCAAGATTTGAAGACTATATTTGATCTAATGCGTAAGCATCAATTAAAGATGAACCCTACTAAGTCCTTCTTAGGCGTCTCTAGTGGTAAATTTCTCGGCTTCGTCATTACCTCTAAAGGTATACACGTGGATCCCGAGAAGATCAAAGCCATCCAAGAGATGCGTCCTCCACGCACCTTAAAAGAGCTACGAGGATTTCAAGAAAGGTTCACTTATATCAGGAGATTCATCTCTAATTTATCAGGACGCTGCAGACCATTCAACAAACTTATGAAGAAAGGTGTTTCTTTTGTCTGGAATGATGAATATCAAAAAGCATTCGATGATATAAAACAATATCTGATGAGCCCTCCAGTATTGGTACCTCCCGTTTCAGGAATTCCATTTCTCCTATATACTCGAGCAATGAGTCATTCATTGGGTGCATTACTCGCTCAAAAGAATCAAAATGGTCATGAACAAGCCATCTACTATCTCAGTCGTACTATGACCGGAGCTGAACCTCGATATTCACCGGTCGAAAAAGAATGTCTAGCCTTGATATTCGCTGTTCAAAAGACACGACATTATATCATTGGCCAGACTATTCATGTCATCTCCAGGATCAATCCTATACGGATCATGATGAAGAAACCCAGTGTTTTGAATTCTCGATTAGCTATCTGGGGAATCCTACTTGCTCAGTATGACATGCATTATATTCCTCAGAAGTCAGTCAAAGGACAAGCTTTACTTGATTTTCTGGCTGCTCATTCAATTCCAGAAGATTCAAAACTCTATGACGAAATTCCAGATGAAGTCCTAGATTCAAACCAAATTGCTGAAGAAGATCCTACTTGGCGTCTATTCTTTGATGGAGCTTCAAGGATAGGTCCTAATGGTGATATTGTCGCTGGAGTTGGAATCGTTCTTGTATCGCCAGAAGGTCTTGCTATCCAAAGAGCTTATTCTCTCGATCAGCCGTGTTCAAACAATGTAGCTGAGTACAATGCATTACTCATTGGTCTTCAACTCGCTAAACATCTAAATATTCAACATTTGGAGGCGTACGGAGACTCTAAACTCATTGTCAATCAGATAAGGGGTACTTATGAAGTCCGCCATCAAGATCTGGTTCCTTATCATAGATCAGCTATAACTATGGCTTCTTTGTTTGAAGAATTCTTTACTGAACATGTTAGGCGAGCATGTAACACAGAAGCTGATGCTCTAGCTAATCTTACAGCGGTATTGGCTATCCCAATTAGACGACAACAAATGATTATTGTTCGCAATCGAGAATTATTTCATCTTGAAAATAACCTGACCCTAGGACTTCCAGTTGACATTGAAGAATCAACATCTCATGACGTCAACACAACAAGAGGATTTGGATTTAGTCGTAAATCTTTATCATCTTCATCTGATTCCAGCATAGAATTCATCTTCAGTAACTCAGCCGAGAATCAAAATACGGATACGGATTGGAGACTTCCTTTCTTAGATTTCGTATTGTATGATATTCTTCCGGATGATCCGAGTGAGGCAGCATCTATCAGACGACGATCACTCCGATTCTATTATAATCATACAACAAAGACCTTATATCGTCGAGCTTATGATGGTTTACTTCTTCGATGTGTTGCCGGTGATGAGGCTCAACAAATCATTCACGAAGCACATGATGGTATTTACGGAGCTCATCAACCAGGTCCTAAACTTCAAGACCGTATTCGACGTATGGGTTATTATTGGCCCACTATGGTATCAGACGCCATCGAATATGCAAAGAAGTGTAAAGCTTGTCAAATCTATGCAGATTTTATTCATCAACCTTCGGAATTTCTACATCCGACGGCAGCATCATGGCCCTTCGAAGCTTGGGGCATGGATATTATTGGTCCGATCAATCTGCCGTCATCAAAAGGTCATCGGTTTATTCTTGTAATAACCGATTACTTCTCCAAATGGGCCGAAGCCATTCCTTTGTCTGAACTTAAGACGTCCAATGTCATTAGCTTTATTAAGCACCATGTCATCTACAGATTTGGTGTTCCTCGACGCATTATTCATGATAACGGACCACAGTTCGTCAGTCAGAAGTTTACTCGATTCTGTGACGATCACCGGATCAACAATGTGGCTTCTACCGCATATAATCCGGCAGCTAACGGATTAGCGGAAGCTTTCAACAAGACCATCATCAAACTCCTAAAGAAGTTTGTCTCTACTAACAAACGTAATTGGAGTGAGAAACTCGATGAATGTTTGTGGGCTTATCGCACAACAGTTCGTAATACTACTAAATGTACACCCTTCTCTCTGGTGTATGGTTGCGAAGCTGTTCTTCCATTAGAGATTCAAATTCCTTCTTTAAGGATAGCAATCGCTAATGAACTCACTGCAGAAAATAATGATCGTCTTTGACTTCAAGAATTAGAAGCTCTGGATGAAAAGCGATTATCTGCTCAACAGAATATTGAATTCTATCAAGCTAGAATCTTAAGAGCTTTTAATAAGAAGGTCAGAGTTCGATCGTATCAAAAAGGAGAACTTGTTCTAACAGTCAGACGTCCTATGACTATGACTCATATGAGCAAGGGCAAATTTGACGCAAAGTGGGAAGGACCCTATATTGTGAGCAAAGTTTTCTCAAATGGAGCTTATCAACTCTCAGAATTGGATGGTTGAAAAGTTTTGATGCCTATTAATGGCAAATTCCTTAAGAAGTACTATGTATAAATGTAAATGCTTGTAATCATCAGATAGTTTCATGTTTAGAAATAAAATTTTTATTTTCTTTTTATCATGAATGATGATACATGATATTAAAGAAGATCACTATCATCATTTTTTACATTTGGACGTGGGCCACTGCCGTCCTTCTCGAAGACGCGATCAGCAAAAGAACTGAGAACCTCTTTGCTGGAACCCACGAGGAACTTACAAGCAGCCATTCTCATGGCTTCTTCTTCTTCAGTCTTTCCTGGTTCGAGCAGAAAGTCCAGAATATCCCTTGGTGGCTTGGGTACAGACGAACCTTCGCCTGCTACCGCTTTCTTCAATTGAATTGGATCAGCAGGACATTCTCCAATGCCTTTCTGAATCTTCATGGCAATTCCAGCTTTCTTGGATGCTTCTTCAGACGACATTCTTATGTTTAAAAGAAGAAGTGTTCGTTCTGGTCAGATTTCTGCTATATTTATAGGCAGAAATTCTATAAATAATGAAACGTCACGTTCATCCGACGGTTCATCCATTCATTTCTCACATTCATCCGACGATTCACACATTCATTAATACTTGACGGTTCATCCGTTCATTTATTACATTCGTCCGTTCATGATCTTCTATCAATTTATTTGGGGATTCGTTATTTATCATGTTTTCATAACCTCTGAATCAATTCCGAATCTATCTACTCATTTGTCATTTTTGACCTCTGCATAGAAATCAATCTATTTTCTTTTGAGTTCATACATATTATCACGTCCATAATACCTCTGATAATATCATATACTCTAAAATAGAAAAGAAGATTTTATTATCTATCATGTCCATAATTCATCCACAAATACAAATTATTGAGCATAGAAGAATTATCATTTCCATTTTCATTTCACCATAAAAAGTCTATTACATTTTCTTAGACTTTCTTACAAATCATAATGGAAATCTATTACAATCTTGGATTTTCATTGTACACCACAACAATAACCTAAAAGAGATCTATCTTCTTCTTTGGATCTTCTCCGTCGGACCTTCTCCGTCAGGTTCGTTGTTGGTGGCAGTTCCTGACTGTCTGTGTCCCAGTCACGACCAGATCAGCATGAATCAAACTCTGGTCTTCTCTCTCAGACGAGAGGAGAACCACAGAGTATGGTAGCCCGAAGTCGTGGTACTGCCAATACAATTGGTGGATTAGGGGTAACCTCTCAAGGAAGATAGGAATGTATTCCATATTGGGATACAATTCCTAGTTCTGCCTTGAAAGGAACTCTACTACCCGATTTTTCGGGGTAGAGTTGACTCCACCATCCAACTCTCGTGTATAAAGGCTCTTCCTACCATCTGAGGAAGACCCTTCTATCCCACGAAGAGTTCTGAGTTGTCTGATGTACGCGTCAAAAGCGTATGAGCTCCCTGATGTAGGTGTCAGCAGAATATTCTCCACAGCATCCACATCACCAATGCTAGTTCTAAAGAAAGTTTTCAGCCGAATTCCTGCAGAAAGCATCAAGGAAGAGGAGATTAATCAACAGAAATGTCATTTGGCACGCGCTGGCAAGTCAAGCGTGCATTGTTCAGTCAGAAACAAAAAGCCCATTTTCAACAGCAACAAAATAGTACACGTACTATACTGGACTTACCTTCAAGATTGGTGCTAAGAATTGGCAAACTCATGTTTGATACAGTGTGCAGAAATCGAACATTAGAAAGCATTGCTTTCCTGTTTGAGAATGAAATCTCCCAAAAATTTCATTCTCAGAGAAAAAGAAGAAGAATGAGAGATGAGTATCTTTGAAACTCAGCTATCTATTTAAAGGACAAAGTACAAGCTTATTCTTGGAAAAGATCCGCGTAAATAGCGCTCGTAAACCATGGAATGAATGACACGTGTGCTTTGGAAGACATCGCAACATTAGAAACAGTTAAAGAGTGCTAATTAACATTCTTTATTAATGCATGATGTTCAAACACAAAATTTGTACTACATTCTTCAAGACAGGCACTGATGGCCTTACAAAAGACAAAAGAAGAAGTGCAACATTTTCAAAAGAAGACAAAAGCATAAAAGACACGCTCTATTTAGCAGAGCGACTGAGCTTAGTGCCCAGTTCTTCTACGCTCTTAAACCCCATGCGGTGTAACAGAGCCTTCAACATTTCACGCTGCTCTGCAAGGCTGCGTCCGTCAGAAGAAGACGAGCCATCCAGACCAAAATAGCTCAGGAAATTCTTGGCTAAATGCATGGGATCGTCTTTGAACTCGAAGACTAGGGGCTCCGGTTCCTTACCCTCAAAAGTGGGATCACCATGGGAACAAAAACCCAATTTGCGTGCTTCTTCTTCAGCTACTTCCTTTGGTGTCATGTTGACGTAAGATGAAGATTAAAAATGAATCTTCTCCATATTTATATAACAGAGCTCGCCGGCGGTTCATATTCCACCATAAATTGGATACAATCAGTCTCGGAGAACGAAGAGTCATTATGACATTTAATAAGTTCATTTGGATGTTTTCAAAGAACTTCGAAGTCTTTTCGACTTCCGAAAAATTTGAAGTCATCTCAGCGTGACTGATTTCATTTTATCATCTTATTTTCAAAGTATTTCAAAAATTTTGAAGTCTTTTCAATTTTTTGAAAACTTTGAAGGGGGTCTTGTAGGCCTTTAAAAATGACAGTCACGCTGAGTTGATCAGGACAGAGTCAAAAGTCACGCTCAGTTGATCAGGACAATATTTACAAATCACGCTGAGGAGACAGCTCATCATTTGTCAGAGAGTAATTATGACTGACAGCACAACAGTCGAAGAATGTCTCTTCGTATACCACGTATGCACAGAATTCGAGAGATCACAGCCGTCTATTGCGTGATTTTTGAAATCTTCTTCAGCAAGACTCAACCTTCGTCAAGTTGGCGTACCAAAAGAGCTTCTTGTCATTTAATACGACTGACAAAAGCAATCACTGTCAGAGATTTTGTGTCAGTCGAGGCACGCTGAATCAAGACAGCTGGCAGTCCTATCTCAAGTCTGCGTGTATTTTAAGCTTTCCCTCAAATCTGCGTGGATTCTGAAGTTTTCTTCCTCAAGTCTGCGTGGATTTTGAAGCTTTTTTTGCCTCAAGTCTGCGTGGATCCTGAAGCTTCCTGCCCTAAGTTTGCGTGGATTTTGAAGCTTTCTACCCCGAGTCTGCGTGGATTTCGTCTTCAACAAGTCCGTGTAGATTTCATCAAATTGGAGTACGTGGCAGCCATGCCACTGATCTCTCGCCTGCGTGTCCTGTAACTTGCACACGACTCATGCATGATTGCCATGTGTCCAACAGTTACAAGCCACGTCCAGTAACTGCTCACAACCTTGCGTATGTTAAATCCTGCGTGATTTTCAACTAAGCACAGGCTGTGAAGACAGTTATCTTTTCAGTTATTATTTTTGACTCTATAAATAGAGTTCTTTTTCTCATTCAATTGGACAGATACATAGTTATCTACTGTCAAAATTTTGAGAGCTTTTCTTCTTCGTATAGTCCAAGGGATAAAGTGATCGTCTTCTAGATCAGATTCCTACAGTTGTAATTTTCCCAGATACACAATAAATAAAGTAAATTTATTTATGGAAAACACTCCCACCTCAAATTGAGTTTACTGTAAACCTTGATCTCCTTCCTGGCTTCAAACTACTGAAATCGATGTCGCTCCGTGAAGCGTTGGTAAATCACATGTTGCAAAAACTGGATTCGTAGAGGAACCCTCACTTGGAGACCGACCAGCTGTTATGGGATTGACAGATTGACCCTCAATCTTGGACTCATCACCATCTATCGCTTTGTTTTGACAAACCGAATACTCTGTATCCCTCAAAGCATCTAGAAGCCCCTCCTCAGCAAGTTGTCGATGATCTACCTTTTGTCGAATACCCTTCCAGCCTCCATCCAGTATTTGTGGTCACCCTATACAGCTCAGCGGCTTGAGCTTGTACATGCCACAACATAAATTTTTTCGAGCCAGCTGTTGGGAACCCTTTGTAGGCATCCAATCTTTGTCAAAAAGCAGACTGTGACAACCATCATCTTCCAGCCTTCATATCAAAACCAAGTTGTAGCACAAATTCGGTACATATCGCACACCCCTGAGGACGAACTTCTCACCAAACTCTATCATCAAGTGCACATCACTGATGCCTACAACTGCAGCCATCCCCTTGTCGCCCATCTTTATATGTCCAAACCTGTTGTCGAGGTATGACTAAAGATCCTCCCATGTGGAGTAGCATGATATGATGCCCCGATGTCCATAAACCAGTCGCCATTATGACACATATGGCAGAAGGTTCCTTTGCGTCGGTCACTGTAATGATGATATCTCCAAACGCTGTAAGATCCTCATGATCGTCCTTGTCTTTAGCCTTCTCAGCTTTGAGCTTTATGCAGTTCCTCTTGATATGACATCTTTCGCCACAGTGATATCAACACTCCTTGCGGTCCACAATCGTAAGGTCCCGAGAATTCTCCCATGTCCTTGCCTGTGACTTGGGTCTTCTTTCCCGTAGGAAGCCATCAGAGCGGACTCTTACGACAATTCCACTTGCTTGCGCTGGACCTACTCATTCAATAAGCTACTTTTGACTGCCTCTATACAACTCCATCAAGTGCGGAGTTGCACAACGACACCACTAACGTCTCCCAGCTTTCTAGTAGAGAACTCAAGAGATGTAGGGCCTGAAGCTCATCATCAATCACCATCTTCATCGTAGACAACTGATTAATGATATCCTGAACCTTGTTCATATTTTGTACCACTGGGGTACCCTCCATCACTACACCAAATAAGGTCTTTTACGGCCTGCAATTTGCGCCGTAAAACTAATTTTACAGCTCACAGGGTCATGCCGTAAAAGCTCTAGCCTTAAAAGGGTACGAGTATTTATGCGTGCAAAAAATAGGCGTAACTTAGGTAAATGCACGTCGTAAGTTGCTAGGAAACTTTGGATCTTATTTACGTCCCATAACGTAGGTTGTAAATACTAATCTTTTTCGTCTCGAAGTGATGGCCGTTAAAGCATTCAATTTCTTCAATTTATGGCACACATAGCAAGTCATGAATACTTAAAATGAATACATACTATCTCACATTAATCTCCCAAAAATGCAGGTCGTAAATGCAATGTGTTTATGACTTAAAATGAGGGCCGTTAAAGGGTTGAAGAGTTTCATTTTTTTGGCTCGCAAGGCGTGCCATGATTATGGTTTTTTTAAATATCCAGATTTGAATAGCTACAAATATAAATTAATCAACCAAAATCAAATATGACTATAATATGGTTCTCACAGTATTTTCAACCGAAATCAAACTAATTGCATATCTACATAGAGAGTATTTACTTCCAACAAGTTGCACTAAATCCATAAACATTAATAATGTGATAGAAGCTTAACACAAAGCAAAAGTGTTTAAATTGGATTTCCAATAGCAAAGTCATTTTCTTACTATAAGACTCAATACAAAAGTCATTAAGCTCAAATCCAAAATTACTCTCTTACTACAAAAGCAAAAGACACTTTGACTTACTAAAAAAGCAAGTCACTCTCACTATAGCTGGACACTTCAAGACCTTCGAAGATTTTAAAGTTCTTAAGCTCAAAATATGATATTTTCTAGAAGCATGCCTCCCCTCTTCTTTAAGCGTAATTACCTGAATAAAAATAAAAATAATATTAACAAATATCCATAAAGAATCTGCTGAATTGATTAAATAAAAACAATATTAACACGATAAAGATTACAAGGCACTACTAGTTCATATGATTTTGAATAAGAATTAATAGAAAAAGACACGAAGCAGGTCCCATGGGCTAGGTAATGGGTCCGAATTCCGGTCGGGTTGCTGCTAAAGCCCGAGTATTAGATTCGACCCATTAACCACCTAGTGAAAATAGAATGTAACATATGCTTCAACTGTGTGTTTAAAATAGAGTACCATATTATTCCTTTATGCATGGCATACTACTAATTGCAAATTTTGAAATTTTGAGAGACTTTAAACATAGTTGAGAAGTCATGGACATTGTCGTGCAATGTTTAGAAAGTCACAGGACTTGAAGCAAGAAAAAAGCCAAGAGAAAACCTTCTTGAACTGATGAAGATGAAGCTCAGTCATTGAGACAAAATAATACAAGATTAAAACAAGCACAATCCTAATTTACCAAAATGATGGCAAACAATGATCAGTTTCAAACGAAAAACACATCTCACAGCTCATCATTTTCAAAACAAAACAAATATTGGTATACAATTACATATGGTTGTGTGGTATCAGTCTAATGAATACATTCCATATGATATTCCCTCAAACAAGGCATTAGTTGTAAACAAAAATGCAGTTAACTTACTGTTGCTTGCATCATTTGCTGTTGCAGATTTCCACTCGGTTGTACTAAAACATTAGGTACTACGCACACAAACCTATACTGCCCACTACTGCATCTTTGCAGTTAATGACTGCTACTCTTCATGCAGCACTGCACTTGTGATACACAAGTTTTCCAACTCTACACATTACCCTCTTTTATACACTAATTCCCTATCTCCATGTTGTACACACACACACACACACACACACTATGCTGGAATCTACAGTACTCCAGGATACTGGAAATGCCCAGGTTCAATAAGAAATGCCTATATGAGAAATGCCCAGGTTGTACACACACAACAAGAAATGCCTATATGATAAATGTCTGTACGAGAAATGCCTATACTACACTCTCAAGTACTCCATGCTGTAGATTTCCAACTCTGCACATTTCCAAGCCCTCTGAAGAAAATGGGATGAGGATTTTGCTTTCTGATGTTGGCTATAATGGGAAAATGTTAGGGAAATGAAGTAACTTCTTTGAGTTGTTTTTTAGTTAGATTCATCACTCAGATATGGTGCTTATGATCAAATAACTCAAATATATTAAAGGTCTCCATGAAAGAATATACACAATTAGGTTTTTACTTCGTGTATTAGGTCAGTAGCTAATAATGCAAGAAAAATGATTAGGATGAGTAACATGAGAGGATAAGTAGAGCTGCATATCAACACAGGTGCAGAAAGGTAAAGATACCAACTTTTAGTAGAATGTGGAAGGTTTGAAGGAACTTAAGAGGCCACTTTGTATTTCATGTGATGGGAACTTGATAAGAGTGAGATCTGATGAAAAATTGATAGCTAGTGTAACTGATTTGTTTTTGTGGTCTTTTGTAAACGACGAAGTTATCACTGTGGATCAATAGATGGAGTGGCTTTCGTCATGTAATTTTCTGGTCATAAGATGGCAACTTAATGTACAAGTTTATACACCACTAAGATTCCTTATTGTTGTAAGGATTATTTAGTAGTAAAGAGACCTTCACGAGCAATATGAAGTCATTACATTGGCCGATGATGTTAATGTCATGTATAACTAGAAAGCTCGTATAAACAAGTATGTCAAGCGTACAGGTAGGAGTTGCACAAATTACATGTTGAATATCTAACTACAACAATTCCTGAATTTGCAGTGAAGACTAGAGACTCAGAGTCTTCAATAAAGGAAGGTTCTTATGTCGTATCGAGGGTTTAGGAAAATGGCATGTACGACGAGATCAACAGAGAAATTTTTTGTGACAATCTATATACCCTACAGAAACATGTGCCAAATAAGGACCTGAATATGCCTAAAAAATAACTCCGTTATGCATAGTGGTGCTACATACCAGGATAATGAATCAGAAGGCAATAGACATGGGGCTGTAAATGATACTTCACGTTGCATCATCTGCAAAAGCTTCTTTAGGTGCCCAGGTTGGCTCATTATCCCAATAAGAAATGTCCATATGAATCCTTTATTTTTCCTATCAGTCAATATTAGAAATGCATGCCCAAGTCCAATAAGAAATGCCTATATGAATCCTCTTTTTTTCCTATTAGCCTATATTAAAAAATGCCCAGGTCCAATAAGAAAAGCCTATCATTCAAAATTAGCACAACAAAAAGTAAATTTGGGAAATTCCTATATGAATCCTCTCTTTTTTCCTTTAGCACACAGGTCCAATAAGAAATGCCTATCAGACAATATTAGAAATGTCCAATTGAAAAATGCCCAGTTTGTCGTATTGCTATATATAATTGAATTATATATTTCTATATATAACTGAATTTCCTGTCATTGCATAGTAGTTTCCATATACTCACCGTAGCAATTTACTTATGCATAGTTCAGTAATTTAATACGTATAAGTAGCGGGACACACATTTCACTATACTCCTCACTCACAACCACTGCTACATCAAGCATTTTGATGGAAACGTATGCATGTAAAGAGAATAAAAAGTGGTGGACAGGGTGTTAATGGAGGTGGGATTGGCACCAATGACAAGAATATGGAATACCCAACCCGAAACTGATCAAAATGTTTGAGTTGATTTCCAGACGGATAAATGTTTTGGGTGAGGTCTGGATACAAGATTGTGGACCCAGAAACTTATTGCAGAGGATATAAACATACTTATTTCAACACATATCCGAATATTAAATAAGATGAGCCTTCATACTAATATATGGGTTGACCGTAATAGCATTAATGAGTGAACCAAGTTCTTGAAAATTCTCAATTCTATCTATTGAAACCATACTATATATAAATTAACATTTATAACACAATCATACATATTGTCATTTAAGCTTAAATTTTGATACTCGCAGTAATGGACCTAGTAGAAAGAAAAAATAAATCGGGTATATAAAAAGAAGACAATAAGTACCAAGGTCCAAACCCGAACAAAATGGATAAGATTTGGCTACTTCTAAAGCTTATTAGGTTTGGGTGGGGTATATATAAAAGGAGAAGAATGAATTTATAGTGGTGTTGATAAGAACATGCCTCTTAGTAAACAAGATGATCATAAAAGGAAAAGAAGTAATTTATAGTGGTGCAACACCAAGTGATGAACAATAGGGCTTACATGGACACTCCAACCAAACTATTTGACCTGTGATTACAGTTCAGTGAGTAGTAAAAAATCTACTAAATGGTTTGCTTTACTATTTTTCGGTCCAAAATGTGATTAAAGCATAACAAACCAGCTAGAGAATGCAAACATTACTAATGAAAGTGCAAATCATATATAAAATCCCCAACACTAGAAAGGATGTTAGGGCAATTCCTTGGTTGAAAGCCAGTTAAAGAAGATTGGAGCAGTAGAGGAGGTGGAACATTTAACATATCCAAATTCAGCGTACATCTTTATCATTAATGCCACAATCAAGAACAAAAGTGAAGGTCCCTGGAGAAAAAGAGAGAACTTATGATATAGGAAGGGTCGCTTCTTATTCAATCTTTACCGCAATTATGCCAAACAATGAGTGGCTTCCTGAGGAAAATTTGAGTGCAAGGGTGCTAGAAAAGGTAATTCATTTAGTTATTCATTGTATCAGACTAATGAGGGATACCTGGGAGAACAAGAGAGGGATCACTTAAATCCATGATGTAGCAGCTGATGGTTTTGTGAGAACAATTGAAAATCTAATCCAAGACAGCAGTATATGCAAAAGAAAATCAAGTAAAGAAAAAAAAGTAGCAATTAAAACCAAGTAAAAAAAGTAGCAATTTAAATCAATCTCAATAAAACTCAACTCCTGAAGCTACCCAATCAAAACCAGTCCAATAAAAATATAGGAAAAAATTTTAAGCTAACATCAAAGTGAAGAACATATATTTAATTAGCAAAGCAAGAGAACTAACAACACAATTTAATATTCAAAAATCTTACGCCCCATAGTATGAACTATTGTTGGGATATAAACAGTAAAACCCTTTAGTACAAACAACAACAGTAAAAAAAACTTAAATACAAAGAATGTCCATGAAACAGTCAAGAAAAATAAAAGAATATAAGGAAACCTTTAAAACAAAGAAATAAATTAGAAAAATCACAACCCCCTAGTTCGTGAAACAGATCAAAGAGAAAGAGAGGTTAGGGGTTTTAGAAGGACTTTTAATGTTGGTAGACATTAGGAAGCAGGCAAATCAAGATGGAAGAGAACAAAACAAGGTGAAAGAGAACAAGCATGCTACAATAACTTAGTGAGTCCGTGTTAGTCCCAGGGCTTGACCAAAGATGGAAAACTGATGCAATCGAGATCTGAGATGTCACACAAAAACTTTGCAGTGATCAAACTCAAGATCTATGATGATGCAAAAAACCAAATAGCCAGATTACAATATGAAGGAGAGAAATAGAGAAGAGAAGATCTCTCGTTCTTCCTTGCAAACGTGTTGCAATTGGGACAGAACGAGTTACAATAATGTAGAGAAAGATGAGATGAAGAAAAGTTGCTGGGGTGTCAAAACACCGTTGCTCAAAGCAAGATTCGCCCCACACGAATTGCTTCCAGGAACCAGCAAGTTGAAGAACTTGTGGAACGCTCGACGTCACCTCTGTTCTGACTCCTCGGATGGACTTGCAATGGCGGCAGCAGCTCCCTCTCTATCTCTTTTTTCAGACTTATAAAATTTGTAGTACCTCACAAAGGAGGCCAGAAGAGAGTATATATAGAGAGAGGTTGGAAACCCTAACCGCCTTTTCAGTTATGAAAAGATTGAATTAAATTCCACAAAGATAGCAATTAAATTAATTCAAATCTTATGTAAAGATTGAATTAAGTCCCACAAAGATGGCAACAAAATTAATTCAAATCCCATAAAGATAGCAATGAAATTAATTCAAATCTTATGGAAAGATTGAATTAAGTCCCACAAAGATGGCAACGAAATTAATTCAAATCCTACAAAGATAGCAGCGAAATTAATTCAAATCTTATGGAAAGATTGAATTAAATCCCACAAAGATAGCAATGAAATTAATTCAAATCTTATGGAAAGATTGAATTAAATCCCATAAAAAGTGGATCTGAATTAATCGCATTGAATCAGTCTTTCTATAACTGACTTGTAGTCTGCACAGTCAGCCTGGTGCGAGTCCATGAGCTCATGAGCCCGAGCCCGAGTCCGAGCCCGTGCCCAAGTCCGAGTCCGAGTTCGAGTCCGAGTCGCTAAGCCCCTTTGGGGCTTAGCTCCAAATGGAATTAATCCAAGAGAATGACAAAAGCATTAATGCTTAATCCTTGGAGCCTTATTCTTACCTCCTAGTAAAATCATCCACATGGTTCCCTCTTTAGGGTCACCACCTCATGTGCATCTCTCAACAACACAACCAAGTATATATGTTGAGATAACTCATGGTACATTTTCGATGTGGGACTAAACTTTTACAAGGTATGTTGAGAGCAAGCTCTCTCCATGTAAAGAAAGCTCCAACAATCCCCTACATATCAAAACATATATTTGTGTCCAGGGTTGAGCGTTCCCCACAGAAACTATCCAATTTGCATTAGGATAGATGTCGCTGACGACTTGAATCTTCTCGCATGGGTTAAATAACAATGTGATACAAGAATGGACTACGCCTTGAATTCTGCACCACAATTGTAATTCTTCCCACTCACAAAGTGTAGTTATGTGTGCTTCTGGCTGCACATTAAAGGCCCTGTGCCAGCCTGGTTTCAGTGTATAATTTTGGGCGTCTACAAGTTTACCCTCAAGAGACGGCCTGATATCACTTTCCATACACTATAGGTGAGTTCTTTATTAAAGAGACATGGCATGAAGCCTTGCGCTTTCTTGCGGTGCTACACCGCTATGACATGGCCTGAAGCCGAGGCATTACCCCTACCTGGGAACCTCATCGTAGTGTCATACTACTGTAGCATGAGGTCTCAGCCTCTTTATAGTGCTAATCTACTCAGCATGAAGCCTAAGGCTTCCTTACGGTGTTACGCTGCAACTGTAGTGCCCCGTCCCGCTTAGTCAATCAGAGGAACAGGAACACCGACGGCGTTCGGCCTTAGCCTTGCAACGGCTACTCGGAGGCGTCACTTGGTCAAGGCGACCGCTCGCTCAGGTGGGGTAGTTTCGGTGAACTTGCCTCATCTTTGCCTTCACATAATAATACGCATGTTTTCAACTTGCACAAGTAGGCTTAATAATAAAAGAGATGAATCCATATAGCTAAAGGGAATAATCCCGACGGGTCAAAATGAGTTAGAACATGGAAAAAGGTCCAACGGTCGGCTTAGAGTTGGTGCACGGCGTGCTTTAAAAATGACACTCGGTCCTTCGTCCCGTGGCTTGGGAGAAGGAATGTTGGTCTTCGGTGCAAAAGCTAAGAGTTAGCCTAAGTCATAGGCGTCGCCCACATAAACGCTTGATAAAGCGTGCACGGTTCCATTGCGCAAGGCCCTGCATAGCCTTTGCTCATCCCTTGGGTTAAGTCGTAGGCTTAAGTAAGTTAGGCAAAAGTTATGCCGGTCGACCTAAGTCGTTCCAAGTGCTGTCCCGCCCATTCTGCGGTTGTCAAGTTAAGTAGTCCCGCGATCTCAAGGCCCGTCGACTTGGGCAGGAGTGTCGCGTAGGCACGATTGGCTTAAGACATGATGCACGGGCTTAGTGTCTAAGGCAAGGACTATGATTCAAGGTGAGTTTGAGAAAGGACTATCAAATAGGCATTCATGAGTTGAACCAAATGATAGGGTCTCAAGGAAAGGAATGCTCGCGACCGTGGGTCGTCGAGGGGTCTCAAGGAAAGGGATGCTCGCGACCGTCGGTCGTCGAGGGGTCTCAAGGATAGAAGTCTTGGTTTTGGCAAAGAAATAACTATATGAGACGTCAGTTTGTGTCGAGTCTTGCATGGTCATTTGACAACTTGTCAACAAGGGCGATGAACCCTCGAGCGGTAACCCCTGGACCATGGGGGCCGACTCGGCCTAGGAAGGAACAGGGTATAGTCGTGCGTAAGGTTTTGGCACAGGTTAAGCGGGAACTTGCGACGGGGCTAGCTACTTACGTCGAAAGGATCCCGATTAACAAAACTATACGTCAAGGTATAGCTTGTGATGCTAGTGGCCAAGTTCATATAGATGTCGGCAAATAGCGACTAACCGCGTGTATGCCTTAGGATTGAATTGAGTTGAAGGTGTGTACAGTTAGAACACAAAGTTTGGGCCTAGGATTTGGGTTTCAACATAGGCATCGTGCTTCGGCACGAGATGTGGTGTCAAGTCTTGAGTTGTTGGCATATAAGTAGCTTGAGTTGGTTGAGTTGTTTGAGTTTAAGTCGGAAAACCGCCGCAAGGCAAAGTTGGTTGGGTGACACTAACATTCACAAGTCTTGATTGGGTTAGTTGGTGGTCCAAGGAGCAAGGGCCGCTAGGCGGCAGGGCCGCGAGACGGTGATATAATTGAGTATCACTGAGTTGCGAGGCACGTCCTCAGCAAGGGTTTGAAGCACGGTCACATGGGAAATGGAGCATCATCGCGTAGTTACGTCTCTGATTTTGGCCGTAAGGCAAACACGACTCGATAGGTTAATGTTGTTGGCACGATAAGGGTCTTGAGGCAAGGTATGAGTCGACAATGTTGTTGCGAGCACGGGATGGTCTAAAGACACAAAATAGACAAGGCGTCGGTCATAAAACTGATTCTAAGGCAAGACTAGAAAGACAATTGATAAGAATGGACTATGTTGCATAAAGTAAAAATATCGTGCAGGTTTTGTATGGGTGGGCGAGGAGCTCACTCCACCAGTATAGTTGAGTACTGACACCCACATAGTTTATATGTGCAGGCACAGGTAGAAGCTCGTGGCACAAAGATCGCTTGGATGCGTCGAGGCATGGAGTTCCTTGGCGATTCGAAGTACGCGGTCGCATGGACTAAAGACTTATACGGGACATAATGTATGGACATCGCCTTCCGAAGCTTCCACTGGATCAAGACTTGTAATTGAGAGAAGAGAGAGAGAGAGCTGAGTGACTTGTAATGTGAGCTTGAGTGAGCTTAAGAGAATTATAATCTTGGCATTGCGCCCCGATGTAACCGTTATTTCAATATCAATAAAAGAGCTTCTTTAAATAACTTGTGTTTGTTCTAATTCTGCTGCTATAAATCAATGTCTCTGTACGGGACTTCTGTGCGACGACCCCGTCGCAGCCGCTGAAATCGGCCGTTATGGAACCCGCCTTGCACGAGCGCAATCTAGGCTCGTGCGGCATCACGTCTTAGCGAGGACGATCGCTCCTATGGGAGCGGGGCATGACATAATAGTATCAGAGCACGGCTTTACGTCCTTGGACTACCGATTGAATTCTTTAACTCATTGTTTTCGCGAACTCTGTTGCTTCCGTAAGTTGATATCTTTGGTGCGCTCTCTCTCAAATTGTCCCACGGGATGTCCATACAATAAGTCTATCTATTTTGCAAAAACATAGGAGAACAGTTTTTGACAACAAAACCAAAAGATGGTTCGCGTAAGCACGGTTGGCTAAGTTGGGCTGGGCATATACACCAAAGTTGCATCGACCATAGGAAAGTCGAGTGCAGGAATTGAATTGTGTCGGACGAAAATGAGTTGAACTCGATTGAGTAAAGTAAGATGACTATCGATAGGGGTACTATCGAGCGACGATAACGTCAATGCGATATAGATGAGCGTGCTTGGAATTCGAGGAATGGTTCGAACGGGATTTGAAGAAGTGGATTTTGATTCGAATGATAAGTTGAGGATTTGTTGAATGACTTCATCCCTGAGGGGTGTATGCGATAGCCTCAGGAATGTCGATCGATTGATTGAGGAATTGATGTTGTGAATGATTCGAGGGATAATGATCGAACTTGAATTTGAATGTCGAGGAGATTATCCAGTCGGACGATAGCATCATTCGCACGACTCGAAATTTGGTTGCAAAGGAAGATCGTCAGGTTACACATATCGTAGATGGTATTGAGGCGTATCAAAGATCGCTATGCGATAACTCGGGGGTACTCTAACTCGGCGAAAGACGATCGTACAAGTGTTATTGTTCGATTGGATGCTATACTTTGGATTTTGATTGCGATAAATGTTGGATGAAAGTGATCGTGTCTTGATGGTTACGTTGATAGCCACAACGTCGACGATCTTGTCTTGTGCGAGCGCAACTCTAGCCTCGCACATGCGTTGCGTCGAATTTGGGGTGATCATTTCGCGTGAGCGCTGACATGGTGATTCATGTCACGGGAATGATCGAACTCGAAAAATTGGGATGCTACAACTTTGATTGTCCCGACTATTGGCTTGATGCGAAGGTGAATTCGAGGATGTTTGAACTTGCGACTGATGAATTAAAGAAACCTGAGGATTGAGTAGGTCCAATCCGCGCATCGAGAACGAATTAGTCTAGACACAAAACAAGAGTTACGTCCCGATGAGAATGATTATCTCGCGGGAGCGTGCATGGTGATTCATGCCTACCATGGGTAATCTGAATTGCGTGAGATCGGGGCGCAACATATTGTTAAGCTAGACGACCTCATGATCGAATGCGTGAATTGGGACGAATGACTTAGGGAATATGAAATATGAATTGTGGTTTAGCGGTGGGTTGTGTCGTAGCATGCTTGACTTGAAAAGGATTGATAGATGGATTATGTCGAACATGTGCGAGGGATAGACTATACAAAATGGCTTGATGAACGAGCGATACGTTCTTGTTGAGAATTGGTTGAAACGTAAGTTGTCGTAGGATGGCTTTGCTGAATGACTCGGATCCCGTGCGACGAACGTTGGGATGTGCGTAGGGAATCGATGCTCGAAGTTTAGAAATCGGAGTGATGTGAGCTTGGGTAGAAAACCCCATACTATCAACTTGGTTTGACCTTAGGATGGGGTCAGTGTTGATATCGTTGTTTGGGAACTATGATTCCAATACTGACGGAAAGACATAGCCTAGTAGTTAGGCAGACGTCCGAGTGCGAAGTGGTAGGATTGGTGGAGGCACCACTCGCAAGTCTCGATTGACATGCACGTATATCAGGGACGCCCGAATATGTGCACGAACCGACTTGAGTGGTGATGGCGGATTCTCTATCAGGAGGCTTGGCTGAAATGCATATATTTTGGGGACGCCAAGAATATGTGCACGATCCTACTAAGTGATATGTTGAATTCAGGTGAGACTAGAAGAACGGGGAAGTATCGAGGATTTTGAGATCGTAAGTTTTGAAGAAAGGATTGAGGGTAGCACGAGCGTGGCTCGGATTTGAGGGAACGCATAGGAGAAGTGTGCGCGAGAGTCGTTGAACGTTCGAGTGGTAAGTCAAGGAGTAAGTACTCAGTTAGTTTCGAGGACGAAACTTTTTCTGAGTGGTGTATGATGTAGTGCCCCGTCCCGCTTAGTCAATCGGAGGAACAGGAACGTCGACGGCGTTCGGCCTTAGCCTTGCAACGGCTACTCGGAGGCGTCACTTGGTCAAGGCGACCGCTCGCTCAGGTGGGGTAGTTTCGGTGAACTTGCCTCATCTTTGCCTTCACATAATAATACGCATGTTTTCAACTTGCACAAGTAGGCTTAATAATAAAAGAGATGAATCCATATAGCTAAAGGGAATAATCCCGACAGGTCAAAATGAGTTAGAACATGGAAAAAGGTCCAACGGCCGGCTTAGAGTTGGTGCACGGCGTGCTTTGAAAATGACACTCGGTCCTTCGTCCCGTGGCTTGGGAGAAGGAATGTTGGTCTTCGGTGAAAAAGCTAAGAGTTAGCCTAAGTCATAGGCGTCGCCCACATAAACGCTTGATAAAGCGTGCACGGTTCCATTGCGCAAGGCCCTACATAGCCTTTGCTCGTCCCTTGGGTTAAGTCGTAGGCTTGAGTAAGTTAGGCAAAAGTTATTCCGGTCGACCTAAGTCGTTCCAAGTGCTGTCCCGCCCATTCTGCGGTTGTCAAGTTAAGTAGTCCCGCGATCTCAAGGCCCGTCGACTTAGGCAGGAGTGTCGCATAGGCACGATTGGCTTAAGACACGATACACGGGCTTAGTGTCTAAGGCAAGGACTAGATTCAAGGTGAGTTTGAGAAAGGACTATCAAATAGGCATTCATGAGTTGAACCAAATGATAGGGTCTCAAGGAAAGGAATGCTCGCGACCGTGGGTCGTCGAGGGGTCTCAAGAAAAGGGATGCTCGCGACCGTGGGTCGTCGAGGGGTCTCAAGGATAGAAGTCTTGGTTTTGGTAAAGGAATGACTGTGTGAGACGTCAGTTTGTGTCGAGTCTTGCATGGTCATTTGATAACTTGTCGACAAAGGCGATGAACCCTCGAACGGTAACCCCTGGGCCATGGGGGCCGACTCGGCATAGGAGGGAACAGGGTATAGTCGTGCGTAAGGTTTTGGCACAGGTTAAGCGGGGACTTGCGACGGGGCTAGCAACTTACGTCGAAAGGATCCCGATTAACAAAACTATACGTCAAGGTATAGCTTGTGATGCTAGTGGCCAAGTTCATATAGATGTCGGCAAATAGCAGCTAACCGCGTGTATGTCTTTGGATTGAGTTGAGTTGAAGGTGTGTACAGTTAGAACACAAAGTTTGGGCCTAAGATTTGGGTTTCAACATAGGCGTCGTGCTTCGGCACGAGATGTGGTGTCAAGTCTTGAGTTGTTGGCATATAAGTAGCTTGAGTTGGTTGAGTTGTTTGAGTTTAAGTCGGGAAACCACCGCAAGGCAAAGTTGGTTGGGTGACACTAACATTCACAAGTCTTGATTGGGTCAGTTGGTGGTCCAAGTAGCAAGGGCCGCTAGGCGGTAGGGCCGCGAGACGGCGATATGATTGAGTATCACTGAGTTGCGAGGCACATCCTCAGCAAGGGTTTGAAGCACGGTCAAATAGGAAATAGAGCATCATCGCGTAGTTGCGTCTCTGATTTTGGCCGTAAGGCAAACATGACTCGATAGGTTAACGTTGTTGGCACGATAAGGGTCTTGAGGCAAGGTATGAGTCGACAATGTTGTTGCAAGCACAGGATGGTCTAAAGACACAAAATAGACAAGGCGTCGGTCATAAAACTGATCCTAAGGCAAGACTAGAAAGACAATTGATAAGAATGGACTATGTTGCACAAAGAAAAAATATCGTACGGGTTTTGTATGGGTGGGCGAGGAGCTCACTCCACCAGTACAGTTGAGTACTGACACCCACATAGTTTATATGTGCAGGCACAGGTAGAAGCTCGTGGCACGGAGATCGCTTGGATGCATCGAGGCACGGAGTTCCTTGGCGATTCGAAGTGCGCGACCGCATGGACTAAAGACTTATACGGGACATAATGTATGGACATCGCCTTCCGAAGCTTCCGCTGGATCAAGACTTGTAATTGAGAGAAAAGAGAGAGCTGAGTGACTTGTAATGTGAGCTTGAGTGAGCTTGAGAGAATTATAATCTTGGCATAAAAGAGCTTCTTTAAATAACTTGTGTTTGTTCTAATTCTGCTGCTATAAATCAATGTCTCTGCACGGGACTTCTGTACGACGACCCCATCACAGCCGCTGAAATCGGCCGTTATGGAACCCGCCTTGCACGAGCGCAATCTAGGCTCGTGCGGCATCACACCTTAGCGAGGATGATCGCTCCTACGGAAGCGGGGCGTGACAGCAACGACATGGCTTGTAAGGCCGAGGCTTTACCCCTACCTGGGTACCTCATCGTGGTGTCGTGCCCCTGTAACATGGGGCCATCCTCCCCTTTGTAGTGCTGTCTACAACTCTTTAATTATGTCATACAGCATTAGGCTACCTGCCTATTTGTGGTGCTACGCCGCTATGACTTGGCTTGCAAAGCCGAGGCATTACCCCAGTCCTGGGAACCTCATGGTGGAGTCACCCCACTGTAGCATGGAGTTTCACTCCTTGTAGTGCTGCTCTACCGTGCTTTCTGTAAAGCACACCAGGCATTCACTCTGCCTAAGAACTCATTAAGGCGTTTAAGCCAACCTTCTACAGGATCTGTTTTTTCTGCAGAAAATACATAGTAGACAACAGTGGTTATGGGTCCGTATCCCTTCCATGTTCCAGAGAACAAGTACCCACTGTTACCTGATAGTTTCCCAGTCAGTGAACCTCCTTTGAACCAAAAGTTAGATGCCTAGTAGATTTTTCTTTGAACTAATAGCATAAAACTTTATGGTAGGATTACAAAGACACACTATCAGAATGCATTCAAGCCCATTTTACAAGCTGTGTCATCGATCCACTGCGCTTGAGGCCCTTTGTGAACGGATCTGCCAGGTTCTCCTGACTTCGAACATCAATCACTGCAATTACACCTCTTTTGATAAGATCGTGTACTGCCCTGTGCTTCAACCGCACAGTCCTCTTCTTTCCGTTGAAGAGGTCATTTGATGCCACCGCCGCAGTCGCCTGGTTGTCACAGTATATCAGTATCGCCGATATCTGAGCCCCAACCACTGGAAGATCATACATGAGCTCCCAAAGTCATTCTGCTTTATCTGCTGCAGTTTCAAGTGCATAGAATTCAGATTCCGTGGAGGAACGAGAGAGTATAGTCTGCTTCTTCGACTTCCACGATATAGCAGCTCCACCCAAGAAAAAGACATATCCACATGTGGATCTCTCGCTTTCTACCTCTGAACACCAGCTAGCATCACTGAAGCCTTCCACTACTGTCGGATACCCATTGTAGTGCAGTGCATATGTCTGAGTCTTCTTGAGATATCTTATCACCCACTTCACAGCTTTCCAGTGCTCAACCCCTGGGTTGCTTGTGAACCGACTCAGCATTCCTACGGCGAAAGCTATGTCAGGCCTTGTGGTAGTAGTAGCATACATCAAACTCCCGATTACGCTTGCATACTCCAGCTGCCTGATGCTTTCCCTTGAATTAGGCTTCAGTTTCATATCACACTTGTACGACGTATCGATCTGTGGAAGATCCTGATACCCGTAACGAGTGATCATCTTTTCAACATAATGAGACTGTGACAGCGCTAGTCCAGTGTTTGTTTGGATGATCTTGAGTCCCAAGATAACATCAGCATCCCCCAAGTCCTTCATACTGAACTTCGTCGAGAGGAACTTCTTTATCTCTGTGACCTAGCTTATATCCGTACCTAGGATTAGCATGTCGTCCACGTATAGACAAACAATGACTCCTCTTCCGTCAGCAAACTTTATATGGACACACTTGTCTGTTTCACTGAACCTGTAGCCATTTGACCTTATGACTTTGTCAAACTTCTCATGCCACATTGTGGGAGCTTGCTTTAAACCGTACAGAGATTTCACCAACTTGCAGACTTTGTCTTCAAGACCTTTGATGACAAACCCTTCTGGTTGTTGTATGTAGATCTCTTCGGTCAGCTCGCCATTCAGGAATACCGTTTTTACATCCATCTGATGTATCACCATCTTATGTATCGCTGCGGGAGCAATCAACATTCTGACGGTGGTCATCCGGGCTACTAGAGCATACGTGTCAAAGTAGTCGATCCCGTGCTTCTGAGAAAACCCCTTGGCCACTAACCTGGCCTTGAACTTGTTAATAGTTCCATCTGCTTTCATCTTCTTCTTGAAGATCCATTTGCATCCGATGGGTTTCGCTCCTTCAGGAAGATCAACCAACACCCAAGTGTTATTTGAGGTGATGGAATCAATTTTATTGTCAATCGCCTCCTTCCAGAAAACATCATCTCTAGTCTTCATCGCCTCATCATAGGTAAGCGGATTTGCTTCCACATGATAGGTGATGAAGTCATCTCCGAAGTTCTTCGGCCTCCTCGCTTGCTTCGACGACGGCTCAGCGAGTTCTGGTACAAGAGTTGTTTCATCAACAACAGCTTCTTCTTGGACTACTGGCCTATATGAGAATTCAGTCTCATTTGTACTTACATCATTTTTCGGAATGTCCGAAAGAACAATGTTTTTGTCTTTTGTAAACTTGTCTTCAAAGTATTCAACATCGCGAGATTCGATGATATAATTTGACTCAATATCAAAAAATCTCTGAGTATCACTCTTCTCGGCATACCCCAAGAAGATCGCCTTCATAGTCCTTGTCCCCATCTTCTGAATCTTCAGATTTGGAAGCTTCACATATGCCAGACACTCCCACACTCGAATGACATTCAAGTTTGGTCTGACTTTGAACCAGAGTTCATGAGGAGTTATGTCCGAAGTTGCATATGACATTCTATTCAGAATGAAAGTGGCCGTTAATGCAGCTTCTCCCCAGTAGCATTTTGGAAGACCTGCAGTAAGCAGCATTGAATTCATCATTTCTGTTAATGTTCGGTTCTTCCTCTCTGTTACTCTGTTAGATTGAGGAGAATATGGAGAAGTAGCCTCGCATATGATTCCATGTTCTTTGCAGAACGATGCGAAGTCATGAGACCTGTACTCCCCACCTCGATCACTTCTCAACCTCTTGAGTTGTTATCCAGTCTGCCGTTCAGTTTCGGTCCTGAACTCTCTGAACTTCTCGAAAGCTTCGTCTTTAGTCTTGAGCAAGTAGACGAACGCGTATTTTGAGAAGTCGTCGATGAAGGTTATGAAATACTTCATCCCGGCCTTCGTGGAGAAATGTTAAAAGTCACAGATATCTGAGTGTACTAACTCCAGATGATTAGTACTTTAGTTCAATCGTCTGAGCAGCTTCCCAACAGTCTTGTATCTGCACAGACCTTAAACTTCTCCACCTCCTTACCCCCACATTCCGAAGATAAGGTCCCGGTAGGACAGCTTGAGTCTGCTTCTGTCATAGAACAACTCTCAGTCCACTCAATGAAGTAACTTCATCGCCATCAACAGAAGTTCGAACATTCCTTCAGCACCGAACATCTTTTCGAAGAATGTTCCTCGCCAAAAAATTACCATCTGGCTAGTACGAATGTCCATCTTCCAAGTCTGTATCAGATAACAGACTTTCTGAGATCAGATTGTCAAAAAATCTCTGGTACGTGCAACACGCATTCCAGTGTCCTTGTCGGTGGTTAATAACCACAGTCTCGATCTTCAGAACTTCTGCTAGATATATGTTTGCCATCGAGACCTTCATCATAACATGGCTCGTCCTTAGTGAACAGCTCCTTTGAGAGCACACGTGGTCAGATGCACTAGTGTCAGACCACTAGTCAGCTACCACGCTAGATAACTCAACCTTTACAACAATAGCAACCAAGTTAAGTAATTAAAATAACCAAGTTTAGCTATACCTGTTATTTTGGTTTGTGCTTGGATTTGTATTCACTCATGTAGTGGCCATTCTTGCCACAGTTGAAGCAAGTCCCGTGGGACTTGGACTTCTGTTGCTTGAATGAAGGACCCTTCACTTTTAGATTTATGGAGTCCTTCTTCTTGTGATGAGAAGCCACCTGCATCCTTTGAACTCTCTTGAATGCACAAAGTTGGCCTTAGCCAGTTGTTTGGACAGAGAGTCCATCTTCTGTTGAGATCGCATTTCGTCCTCAACGTGGATCTCTTGTAGAAGATCTTCCAAGCTAATGTCCAGCTTCTTCCGATGCATTCTAGCATAGAAGTTGCTCCAACCAGCAGGAAGTTTCGAGACTATCCCTCCAACGATAAACTTGTCGACGAGAGGCATCTTCTGGCACAACTTCAGGAATTCCTTCACTTGAGGTAGCATTTCCATCTCGTCTTCGAAGAGCCACTTGTGGTACTTCTCGACGATGAAGATTTTAGACCTGTTCTCATCATTTTCATATAGCTTACCCAAAGAATCTCAGGTCTCTTTGGCCTTTACCTTCTTGGAATATGACTCTGCCAGAGAGTCTTCCATAGAATTGAGAATCAGCAGTTTACAGATGCTGTTTTCTCTTTTCCGTTTGCTCTGCTTGACGAGTGCAGCAGTAATAGCATCGGCAGTTTCTCCTTCTGGAATTGTCGGTTCATCTTCAATCAATACATGGTCTACGTCTACGAGTTGAAGATTAAGGGTGACCTTCCTCTTCCAGATTTGGAAATGTTCTCCTTCGAATTTCTCCAACTTGTTAAAGCTGGTATCGATGAGAGAAGCACGAGAGTTCTCCATCTACAAGGATCTTGCTTTGAGATTGTTAGTCCCGGGGCTTGACCAAAGATGGAAAACTGATGCAATCGAGATCTGAGATGTCACACAAAAACTTTGCAGTGATCAAACTCAAGATCTACGATGATGCAAAAAACCAAATAGCCAGATTACAATATGAAGGAGGGAAATAGAGAAGAGAAGATCTCTCGTTCTTCCTTACAAACGTGTTGCAATTAGGATAGAACGAGTTACAATAATGTAGAGAAAGATGAGATGGAGAAAAGTTGCTGGGGTGTCAAAACACCGTTGCTCAAAGCAAGATTCGCCCCACACGAATTGCTTCCAAGAACCAGCAAGTTGAAGAACTTGTGGAACGCTCGACGTCACCTCTGTTCTGACTCCTCGGATGGACTTGCAATGGCGGCAGCAGCTCCCTCTCTATCTCTTTTTTCTGACTTATAAAATTCGTAGTACCTCACAAAGGAGGCCAGAAGAGAGTATATATAGAGAGAGGGTGGAAACCCTAACCGCCTTTTCAGTTATGGAAAGATTGAATTAAATCCTACAAAGATAGCAATTAAATTAATTCAAATCTTATGTAAAGATTGAATTAGGTCCCACAAAGATGGCAACAAAATTAATTCAAATCCCACAAAGATAGCAATAAAATTAATTCAAATCTTATGGAAAGATTGAATTAAGTCCCACAAAGATGGCAACGAAATTAATTCAAATCCCACAAAGATAGCAGCAAAATTAATTCAAATCTTATGGAAAGATTGAATTAAATCCCACAAAGATAGCAATGAAATTAATTCAAATCTTATGGAAAGATTGAATTAAATCCCACAAAAAGTGGATCTGAATTAATCGTATTGAATCAGTCTTTCTATAACTGACTTGTAGTCTGCACAGTCAGCCTGGTGCCAGTCCATGAGCACTTGAGCCCGAGCCCGAGTCCGAGTCCGAGTCCGAGTCCGAGTCGCTAAGCCCCTTTGGGGCTTAGCTCCAAATGGAATTAATCCAAGAGAATGACAAAAGCATTAATGCTTAATCCTTGGAGCCTTATTCTTACCTCCTTGTAAAATCACCCACATGGTTTCCTCCTTAGGGTCACCACCTCATGTGCATCTCTCAACAACACAACCAAGTATATATGTTGAGATAACTCATGGTACATTTCCGATGTGGGACTAAACTTTTACAAGGCATGTTGAGAGCAAGCTCTCTCCATGTAAAGAAAGCACCAACAGTCCGCACATCAAAGTCCATCAAAAATTGGGAGTTCAACTAAATTTCCTCGAAGGCTATTATATGTTGTGACTGGAAGTATTAGTAAGGGCATTTGATATATATATAATTTATACAAAAAATTTACATAAATAGCAAGGTGCCACTTTCAACAAAAGAGATGCTTCAAGTATCTGTGAAGTATTCAGCTGCTCTAAGAATACTTACAAAATAACAATCAAGATCCATAAGAAGGGATTATTCAATAGTTCTTTCAAAACATAGATATTTCTAATAGTTAACAAACTACCCAGCTCTTATGATAGGGACACAATAATGATTACATAAACAATCTAGAACAATAATAGGATATACTGAGGGAATTCTCGTTGACACGCAAGGAAAATATGACATATTTAAGAATTTTACAAAAGAAAAAGAATACCAATGCACTATCTAGAAAATATCAAACACATGAACCTTATTGCTTTGTAACCACTTGTCCTAATTGCAAAGGGAACAAAAAATCTATTAAAAAAATGGTACAACAAACAGAAGATGCAAAAAAAACCCTAGAAGCACATGTGCAAAAAGAACATCAATAAAAAGAAAGAAATCAAATGATATGCCTTTACAAAATTCAAACAACCTACAAACAGAGAAAACTTTAAACCAGCAAATAGAAAAAGCAATCGAAAACATAGACAATAGGGTTTCTTACTCAGCGAGTCACAGGGTCTCTACGTCGCCCTGATCGCACAGAAATTGACCTGGAAAAGGTAGGACAAAGATTAGAAGAAATCGATCGAATACACCGTTCCAATTGATCGATACCACAACATTTTAAGAATACTCACCGATCGATGAATGCCTCAAGCCGAGGAGCTGCTTATGTCGCCGATTCGCTTGACTAGATCTGGTGGCTCCTTTAAGGAATTGGATCAAACACCTACCAAGTAAAGTTTGAATCAATAAAGTTAATGAATGCTTCTGATCGGACCAGAGCTTGCCGATGAAGACTCATCGAGAAAGACGATCTTCTCGGAGAAGGAATCCATCAGATCAACTATCTACACCGATGAAGACACGTAGAACTCCAAGGGACCGAAGCTTACCGGAGAAATAAACCCGGACCACCAAGGGAATGACGGAACAAGCGCTTGCGGTCGTCCACCGCTAAAAATTTGAAGCCGCCATAAAAATAGGGTTTTCTTCCAGGATAGGTTTTTGGGGTTTGGACGCCAAGAAAAGGCATTTTGGATCCGCCAACAAACGCCTTTGAAGCCCTTAGTTGGGAATTTGGAGGGAGTTTTTTCACCTTTCGCGGTAAAACTTTTAAAAGATGGCAATTTTTTTGGGAATCAATTAATTAAATAGGCAGGAAATTATTTATGGCGTGCATTTGGTAGGCTGTGAAAGCCTACCATCGCAGGCCATAAAATAATGTGAGAACCCTATATGTTTACGGCTTGCATACGTGCATGTCATAATTGATAACATTTAGTGGCCCTAAAAATGGATGCCGTATTAAAAAGCAAAAAAAAGGGAATTTATGGCTCGCATTTATGGCATGCCGTAATATTATATCATTTGCGGCATGCATCCAACGCGCACCGTAAATGGGAGACCGTAAAAGCCCTGATTTGGTGTAGTGCATGTACTTCGAGTTGGCGAATAAGAAATGCCTTGTTGTAAGTCTTTTTCCTTTCATATAGCGAATTCAGCTGCTTCCATAATGCTTTTATCGAACCCTTCATAGACACGTGGTAAAACATCGAGTCGTCCAGCCATTGACGGATGAATCCAATGACCTTCTGATCCAGTCGTTTTTAGTCTTCAGCAGCTTTTGTCCGATGGCTTTGTGCTGTCGCCCTCCAACGGACCACGTAAGTCCTTACACCAGAGTAGATTCTCCATCCTTAGCTTTCAAATCACCTAATTTCCTCATGTAAGGGTGATCATACGAGTGTTTATCTGCTCCATAGACATGATTGCCAGAACCTCCAAAGCTCTGATACCAATTGATGGAAATGCGGAGTGACCCGAACCAGAGTTAGCCCATGAGGTACGATATTGAATTGGACCCATATACCTTAAAAAATTCACATGTAAGGCCTGAACCAATTCCAATTATCTACACCACATGATCCCACCTCCTAACCGATGTGGGACTAAATTACTAACTCTATTGTCACCCCTTATTTGAGCGCTCAACCGAAAACGAGATACAATCCAACAATCTTCACCTTATCTCATTTTTGTTGACCGAACAACCTAGCACACCCGGCTACCATTTGTTCGTTTTCGCTAGCCGAACACCCTTAGCACACTCCGTCTACCTTTACTTGTTTCTGCTAACCGAACAGTCTTAGTCCACTCCGGCTATCTTTGCTTGTTCCCGCCAGCCGAGCACCTAGGAGATCCAATATATTGTCATCTCGATCCGTTCGACCACAGAGCCAAGCCTGACACATTCATCAACACCACAATTGTGTATCAACCACAAAGCCTTACTCCACTTTGGGCTCATAAAACCCACCTTTGAAGCTAAATTTTTTAGTTGATGCTTCTACTCTACCTTGAAAAGAGCCCGTATAATCCGATTATACACATGAATGTTCAGCACCATCTGTTCCGAACCAATTAGGGCCTTTCAAACAAGTCCCATAACCATGGGCTCAGATACCGCTTGTTGGGAATGACATGTGACCCGAACTGGAGTTGGCCCATGAGGTACGATATTGAATTGGGCCCATATGCCTTAAAAGAGAATTCTCATGCAAGGCCTGAGCTAATCCCAATTATCTATACCAAATTATTCCACCTCCTAACCGATGTAGGACTAAATTTCCATAAATAGACGAGGGGACCGAGGCTGTTACATACTACCCCTAATAGCAGAGTGGGTAAAGTTCAAGGGGACAAAGCTGTCATTTAATGTCTCTATTATCCTAGAATGTGTGTGGCATCTACTCGCTTGGTAGAATGAAGGAAGTGAGGCAAGTGATAGGTAGAGGGGATTATACTGTTGTAGCACTACTCGAGGCCAAAATTAAATCTATGAGGATTCTTAACAGGAGAGTACAATGTCATTGGAATCAATCACATAATCTTACAATGTGTGGTATGGCACGGATTTGGGTCCAATGGGACTCGCAGAGGTAGCAAGGGCAAGTTGTTCATATGTCAGACCAAATGATTGTGGTGCAGCTGACGAATAGAGGTGGGCTTCAATTCTATTTTGGTATAGTATATGGCCAGAATGATCAGCGTCAAAAGGAATCCTTATGGTAGGAGGTGATTCATGTTAGTCTTATAGCTAACACACAAAAGAAGCTCTCATTAATCCTTATAGGAGACTTTAATGCTTTGTTGTTTCGACACGAAAATGAAAGGGGAAGGGTGGTTTTGGATTTTATTCTATGGGATTTCCAGGAGTGTCTTTTACAGTTAAGATTGCAGATCGTTGAGCATGCAGGTCATATCTGGACGTGGAATAGAAGTCAACGCGCAAGTGGGTGGTGCATCAGTTAGAAAGAGCGTTAGGCAATCAACACTGGTTTAACATGTTCCCTAATATTATGGTGGAAGGAATGGCGGCAGATACCGGTGACTATTGTCCCACCTCTGTGAGGTTGGCACCCCTGGAAAAATTCAACGCTAGACCATTTCGATACAACAAGAAGTTGTCACGATCCATTCCCGTTTTTCGGGATACGAGTACGTAGCCAAGTCCAGCCTTCGCCGCAGCATTAGCGATAGTTGTCTAAACCTCAAAGTCAATCTCAAATATAATAAAACATAACTAATTGCTTATTCACAATTATTTAAATTATAATCCAATAATACATTAAAATAATTGTAACTCCTCCTCCCAGATTTTCAAATTTTTATTTTTATTTTGTTTACCGTGTTTAAATCTTTCGTCGAGACTTTGCAAATGTTATTTGATCAAAGTAGTTTTAAATTAAATATTTTGAGAGTGCTAATTAGTTCTAATATTTTGTAAAAAAATATTGTTACAATTATGGAAGAGGTTGGTTACTACTTTGGATCTTATTTTCAAAAGTTGATTTAAATACATATATACGTATATTACTCTATTACATTTACATTTCCCGCGTCAGGTTGGACACACCCAGACACAATCCCGAATCCCCAATTCCTAACCCTAACCCTAATCCCAATTCCAAATCCCCAATTCCCTATCCCTAATTTCTCGAATCCTAAAACCCCAACCCAACCCAACCCTATATTGGGTTTAAATATTTAGTTGGATTTTATGTACAATATTAAGGTTTGAGATTTATAGATAAATATGGTTATATAATTATTTGGATAAATGAATTTTGTTGGGGACTTTAATATATGTTCTTAAGGTGTTTAAAAATACTTTCCAAAATTATATATATTTGAAGGTCAAAAAAAATATTTACTGACTTATTTTATAAAATGTACTTCTAAAAATATTTTATATAATATTATCATTATTTTATTTTATCCTTGATTTATTACAATGAGATTGAATAGTTTTTTTGAATTAAGGTTTGAAATATATTGATTAGCTTTAAATTATTGATAACATCGAGTATTACTTTAAATCATTATTGCAATCTTTAATATATTTTGATTAGATCTAATTTGTGGTTATTTGATTTGGACTTTGATTTATGATTTAAATCAAGTTGCTAATATTAAATAGGGTGAATTGATTTATCGGGATGCATTAAATACTAGTTGAAATAATTTAATAGTAGTAGATTTTAATCAAGATATACCATAATCTTATTAGTATTCCCCATGATCTCCTAACCGATTTTTTTTATATATAGGACCCCATTCAGCCAAACCGTTCTCCTTACTCCCTTATATACGAACTCACTCCCAATTCTCCATCTTCCCGTAGTCATCCAACTCAACGTCCCATGTCTTCTCTATATATAGAGCCCAGCCAGAACAATTAACAACCAGACATCACCACCTCCGTAGCCATTGTGTAACGTATCCGTGTTCGTATTCATCTAGTTTTCCTTCCATTATCTATACATATACATTCCACGTCGTGTCGGACATGCCCGACACTTTACTCCCATCGCCCACAACCAGATCCCACCATCCCCGACCAGCCCAGCGTCGTCCCTGCACACCTCCAACCCTAGTCCCTCTCCCGACAATACCACCGGCCAAGCCCTCTCCCTCTTTGTCGTACTCGCTCGCCACACCACCCCAAACACCACAGCCACCATCACTTACCAGCCACGGATCTTCCTTGGCCGCAACCTCCTGCCACCGTGCCAGCACCGGTGGACCGAGTCTGCAGTAGTGGTCGACCGCGTTCGACAGTACCGCCCGCAGCCGAACCCCTCTCTGTCGTGCGTTCTCGAAGACGAGAGCTGGGCACCGGATCCACCGTTCGGGCGCACTCGGCCTCCTACCGAGACGACCACCGGCTGTGCCGAGTCTCTCTCGGTGAGCAGAACTCACCCTCGTTCCCCATGCCGGAGGTCGCGACCCCTCGCCAGGACGCGCACGCTGCCCTCCACGAGACTCTCCACGTCGCCCTCCCGTGTGTCGGAGCCGCCCTATCTCGGCCCAAAGCTGATGTCCACCACACGCAGGCACACCGACCACGATGGAGTCTCCCTACCGCTTCCCGGAACCCTCGTCGGCTCCTCCGCGAGCAGCCCCACCGCCGCATCAGCCGTCCAAAGCTGACGTCGCCACGACTTCGCCCAGCCTCGAATCGCCCCGACCAGACTCCAAAGCTCGGTGAGCCTCTTCCTCCCTCCCTCTTCCTCTCTCTCACTCTCTGTAGTCTAAATCTCTCTCTCTCTTCCTTTACCAATAAAGGAACGAGAAATCAAAGAGGATATATGTAGGTTAATGTCTTATAATATTTTTGGTTGTTTTATTACACTAAGTTGAGGGAAGGAAAGAGTAATGTTGACATTTTATTATTTTATTAACTTTATTATTTGTTACAACCAACACAGACAGTTTCAAGTATTTTATCTATTTATTATCCTTTATTTGGGTCTTTGAATTGTATGGAAATTGTTTGGACTTTATTGTTGTTAAAACTATCTATAAGCCATTAGGTATTCATTACAAAATGTTCTTAATTAGTTGGGCCTTAAGCCAATAGAGGTTTAATTAGAACTTCATTTTGGGTTTATTATTATTATTACTATTATACTTAAATAGTTTAATAAAATATATTAAAAGTTTTCTATATAGGCTTTAATAAGAAGCAACTTAACATTATATATTGTTGAGCTTTTGTATTAGTAGTATTGGGCTGTTATATTAAATATTTTTGATGCTAAATATTTTTAATGGACCTTTTAATTAAACATATACATTATTTTTAGCATATGGTTATATGGGATTTTATTTAGAATAAATTATTTGGTTTTAAGGAATTTCTGAACATATGGTTACGCCTACTTTCTAAAAAAACTATCTTTTATTTTGATTAAAAAAATAATATAATATATGAATCAATAGGGTTTCTAGTAAGTTTATTTAAGTTATAAATTTTTATCTAAATATTTTTCTAAAGAAGATTAAAAACGAAATTACCTTTTTCAAAGCAGTCTTCCCCTTTGATTAATTTTAATCGTAGCTAATCGCATTCATACCTCTTTATCAACCCTAGACAAACGGACTATACTGGACCCAACAGAATTGTTGGTTTCACAGATAAGGACCACATGCAAGTACACTTTCTGATTGCTTTTTGATTCATAGTAGTCTATATATTTTATGTTTATACATATGTCTTGCTGCTTGTTGACACGTTCGTCACACGGAGTAGTCGGGAGGGGAAATATCTTAGTAGACATGTTGACTACCCAGAACTATCCCCCGTGTCTTTCATGGAGAATAGTAGCTGCACACGACACGTGCAGGGTGCCAGATTTACCCCCTAGCCGTTCACATGTCGAAACAGATATTTTAAATCACATAGACAGTTGTAGTTTATTTGTTTTCCTTGTCTTCTCCACCACCTGCCATGTCATCAGTACTTTCTAGTTTTCATCTCTCATATGTTATTTTCATGTCTTGTTAATTCTATTGTGTTCTCGTATTGCCGTCTGTTTGTGTGATTGTTTCATTCCTGACTTAAAACCAACATTTTTCAGGTTAGTCGTTACTTCTTTAGCTTTGGGAGATTCGGGTGTACTTGCAGGCCAAACCTAGAGATTAGATAGCTAAGTTATAGTCATTTCAAATATGTAAGAACATTGTATTTTTCTTTCCAATATAAATCTTATAAATGTTGTAATCTAATAGAAATGTGAATGAGCAATAAAGTTATTATTTTGTGATTTTGAGCATCATGGCCGTGACAATGTTCTACCACCGACTCTGCGACGTAGGCTGGCTTGGACACGTCTCATATCTCAAAAGCGGATGCGGATCGTGACAAGTTTTTGTGGTGGCCAATGCAGGTCGGTTTTTGCAAAAGATTGTGAACTCGTGATAGTACTTAAGTTAGTCATACTATTGCGAGCCTGCGACTAAGGAATGCTCATTCACAATTAGTATTGAATTAATTTAGGAGAATGACTAGGAATAAGAGTCCCTTATTAATTTGATTATTGGGTAGTTAAGGATTAGGCCATGCAATTTATTAAATTTAGATGACCTGGAAGGTTTTATAGATACACCATTACATTTTGATACGACGATATGACCTAAGGTGGGTAGACTATTTACTCATCAACTTATGACTTTCTGGAACCCAATTCTTGACTGTAACCCCTCTTTCCGAAAGTTTGGAAAATGTCATTTTATTTAATTGTTTGAATTGAAATGTGATTTTTAGAATTTTATAAAATTTTAAGGATGTCTTAGTCATGGTTAAATTTTGGAGTGCCAAATGACTAGAAGTGATGGCACGAATAGTGCAGTGGCGTGCTTTGACCAGTGTATTTGCTATGGTCGGGAAGACCGAGCCATAAGAGTGTCTGAACTAGAAAAACCAGGCAAAGTTGTGACTTGATCCCTATAAATAATTTAATTAGTTATTTAATAATAAAATGACTTTTAGAAGGAAAATGTCATTTTATTTAATTGTTTGAATTGAAATGTGATTTTTAGAATTTTATAAAATTTTAAGGATGTCTTAGTCATGGTTAAATTTTGGAGTGCCAAATGACTAGAAGTGATGGCACGAATAGTGCAGTGGCGTGCTTTGACCAGTGTATTTGCTATGGTCGGGAAGACCGAGCCATAAGAGTGTCTGAACTAGAAAAACCAGGCAAAGTTGTGACTTGATCCCTATAAATAATTTAATTAGTTATTTAATAATAAAATGACTTTTAAAAGGCTCGGTTGTTCCAAACTAGCCCGAAACCAACCCAAGCCCTGGTAGTCATGTAAAGAGACCAATGACGTCCATATAGATATATAGATGTGTATATATATTGCTAGTCCATTTTTGTCTCGTGAATAATTTATGTAAATTTTATTTCGAATATAATATATGTATTATTGCTATTTAAATTTATATGTTACTTGGAAATAGTATAATCTTCTCTTAGATTGATTTTTGGGATTTTGCGAATTTATTTAGGATATACATATATATTTGTGTGTAATGTATATTCATAACAGGTATACGTAGTGCTTTATACATATTATTTTTTTCTTCTCTCCTCAATCTTGAATATTAGAGAAACAGAATTTAAAGTTTGTATTTCTCCTATCTTCGATCACTCCCTTCCTAATCAATCGTCTAATTTTAGAACAAATGCTTTCACTCCAAGGACAGATACGTACACTTACCTATCATGATCAATTTATTCAAATTTCTAGCTTCCTCTATCATAGTCAATTTGTTTAAAAAAATTTAGAAGCCCCTTTGAAATTTTATGGATATAGTTGAAAGAATGATCAGTGACTTACAATGGCAAGACAGAAGCGCATTGTCGCCATTTACTTGACTTATGGAGACCATGGGTTCACTGCAGCCACCAGCGCACTAGCGAGGCATAATCCCTAAGTTGAAGTAATTCCAAGTAAGCGTAGGTTATCGTGTATTATCAAAAATATGTCTTATTTGTCCTATTTAATCTTTTAATTATTATGCCAACATTGGATATAGTTAATAGAATATTCGATGATGTATCCTATTTAGAGTCATTAAACCAAGAGTTTACTGCAGCCAGATGTACACTGGCGAGGCATGAATTCTCGGTAAATGATTTCAAGTGTGCTTAAGGTTTTCGAATACCATAGAGGCTACGTTCTTTATTGTCATGTGACTATTAAGTTTTCAAATTGATTGTTCCTTATTCCTAGTTTCAATCTTCTCAATAAACTGGTTGTTCTTTTTCTCCATATCTTCCTATTTTTGAAGTCATCTTTTAAACCTAATTTGATTTCCTTCCACTAGATTCATAATCACATCTAGATTATGATTCTAGGATTATGCCTACATAATTGATCGTGCTAAGACGAATTAAAATTGGATCATCATTACGACTTTTTGATCGAGCTAGACTATTTGATTATATCTCGGTCATGTCAATTCGCGTATATTTTTTATTTTGAGTCCGTAATCATGCCTAAATAATTTTGCCTAAATATTTCATTGTGCTAAACAAATTTGAATTTTGACCGTTCCTGAACGACTTTACTCATGACTAAACTATCTGACTATAATTTTAATCATGCCTAAACGACAACTCAATTATTGCTAATGTCATATTCCTATCCTACTATGATCATGACTATTTTGTTCATGTTCATGCTCTTGCTAACTTTTAATTTTAATCATGCTTAGATGACTTGCATGAGTAGCCTTGATCGCGACTACTTCTTAAATTTATCTAAGTAATTTTTCCATGTTTAGCATCAGCCTAAAATTTTGGCCATTGATCATGCCTGTACAATTCCAAGGGTAGCTAATCGTGCCACATAGTATCTTTTCTTAAAATTTCAATTTTATTCATGACCAAATTCATTTGATCAGCGATCATATCATTTCTTGATCAAGACTAATTATGCCATTCGAAATTTCGGAGAAGAAATTTCTAAGGTGGGTAGGGTCTTCGATTAGTGAAATGTCCTTAGGGTTATCGATTTCTTGAAACTTTGGGACCTGTTGATTCAAGACCGCAGCCTAAGACTCCAGCACCAAGCCATATCTAGGTACTTCTCCACTTCCATCCTCCCGTGGTCAATACTTGATCACTAATTCTTCGATCAAAAATTCTTATTAAGCAAGTTTTGGTCACCCTTGATTTTATCCTATCGGTCAAAGTCGATCTTACTAAAATTCATGTTGCTACCTTTCCTTCAGCCTATCTATACTCGACATTCCTAAATTCGAGGACAAATTTATTTCTAAGGTGGGTAGATTTGTAACTCCTCCTCCCGAATTTTTAAATTTTTATTTTTATTTTGTTTACCTTGTTTAAATCTTTCGTCTAGACTTTGCAAATGATATTTGATCAAAGTAGTTTTAAATTAAATATTTTGAGAGTGCTAATTAGTTCTAATATTTTGTAAAATAATATTGTTATAATTATGGAAGTGGTTGGTTACTACTTTGGATCTTATTTTCAAAAGTTGATTTAAATACATATATGTATATTACTCTATTACATTTACATTTCCCGCGTCAGGTTGGACACGCCCAGACACAATCCCGAATCTCCAATTCCTAACCCTAATCCCAATTCCCTATCCCTAATTTCTCGAATCCTAAAACCCCAACCCTAATATTTAGTTGGACTTCATATACAATATTAAGGTTTGAGCTTTATAGATAAATATGGTTATATAATTATTTGGATAAATGAATTTCGTTGGGGACTTTAAAATATGTTCTTAAGGTGTTTAAAAATACTTTCCAAAATTATATATATTTGAAGGTCAAAAAAATATTTACTGACTTATTTTATAAAATGTACTTCTAGAAATATTTGATATAGTATTATCATTTATTTTATTTTATCCTTGATTTATTACAATGAGATTGAATAGTATTCTTGAATTAAGATTTTGAATTAATATTTGATAAGCTTTAAATTATTGATAACATCGAGTATTACTTCAAATCATTATTGCAATCTTTAATATATTTTGATTAGATCTAATTTGAGGTTATTTGATTTGGATTTGGATTTGGATTTATGATTTAAATCAAGTTGCTAATATTAAATCGGGTGAATTGATTTATCGGGATGCATTAAATACTAGTTGAAATAATTTAATAGTAGTAGATTTTAATCAAGATATACCAGAATCTCATTAGTATTCCCCATGATTTCCTAACTGATTTCTTTTCATATATAGGACCCCATTCAGCCAAACCATTCTCCTTACTACCTTGTATACGAACTCACTCCCAATTCTCCATCTTTCCGTAGTCATCCAACCCAACGTCCCATGTCTTCTCTACATATAGAGCCCAGCCAGAACAATCAACAACCAGACATCACCACCTCCGTAGCCATTGTGTAATGTGTTCGTGTCCGTATTCATCTAGTTTTCCTTCCATTAGTTATAAATATACATTGCACGCCGTGTCGGATAAGCCCGACACTTCACTCCCATAGCCTACAACCAGATCCCGCCATCCTAGACCAGCCCAGCGTCGTCCCTGCATGCCTCCAACCCCAGTCCCTCTCCCGACAATACCACCGGCCAAGCCCTCTCCCCCTCTTTGTCGTACTCGCTCGCTACACCACCCCAAACACCACAGCCACCATCACTTACCAGCCGCGGATCCGCCTTGGCTGCAACCTCCTACCGCCGTGCCAGCACCGGTGGGCCGAGTCTCCAGCAGTGCTCGACCGTATCTGCTAGTACCGCCCGCAGTCGAACCCCTCTCCGCCGTGCGTTCTCGACGACGAGAGCTGGGCACCGGATCCACCATTCGGGCGCGCTCGGCCTCCTACCGAGACGACCACCGGCTGTGGCCGAGTCTCTCTCGGTGAGCAGATCCTGCCCTCGTTCCCCATGTCGGAGGTCGTGACCCCTAGCCATAATGCGCACGCCGCCCTCCATGAGACTCTCCGCGCCGCCCTCCCGTGTGCTAGAGCCGCCCAATCTCGGCCCAGAGTTGATGTCCACTGCACGCAAGCACACCAACCACGGTGGAGTCTTCCCACCGCTTCCCGGAACCCTCGTCGGCTCCTCCGCGAGCAGCCCCACCGTTGTTTCACTTAACAAAAATGCCAAACAAAGGTTGGATTTTGAAAATAAAACGAGAAAAAGTACAAGAAGTACAAATTTGATTCTGGAAAAGTATTACTATGGAAGTCTGATCCATAAATGATCACTTTGTTCCTTGGACCATATGATGATGATGAAGATCACTGCTTGAAGTAGAACAACTTGGAAGAACTAAGTCACCAGAAAGGTATCGACGCACTTGGGCACTGATGGCGAGGCCGAATACTTTCCTGCTTTGCTTCACTCTGTTCTGAAAGAAAAGTTGAAGAAGAATGCTCTGGAGAATCAAAATCTCGAAGTTCTGATCTCTGTATTCTCTCCTGTCTCTCTGTCTGTGTTTCTTCTGAGAAAAATAAGTCTATTTATAGACTTGGGCTCTGGTGCATAAAAACTCAGCAAAAGTTTCGCCTTTACGCTAACAACCGCCACCCATGATCAAAGTCATCCTCTGCATACGTTGACACGTGTCCCATCAATTCAGTAAGAATAGGATGTACGTACACACGTTCTTCGAGAAGAGTGGCATGAAAGCCACGTAAGCAAACCACGTTCCAAACTAGTGGAGGAGAATAGGGCATAAAAATTGCCCAATGCACTCTGAGCGTAAAGCAATAAATTGAGCGTAAAGTAGCTTTGACGTAGACTTTCCACATAAAGTGGTTGTTAAATAACCTTGAGCGTAAAAGATAGCTCAAATAGACTTTACGCACACGTCAACTGTTGAGCGTAAAAGCTCGTTAAGTCATCGTGTGTAAAAGATGCCATAGTGTGAGCGTAAAGTAGCTCAATCCACACACTAAACGACAACATTGGTCTCTGTGTAAAACAAATCCCTTTGAATTCTGTGATATATGCCATCATTAATATCTTTATGTCAGAGCTTGCATTAAATGCAAGACTTGACAGCTTTGTCCAGCGTAAAAGTGGCTGCTCTGTCCTTGGCGTAAAATCATGGGTGTAGACCCGAGCGTAAAATGATCAGCCTGCTTAGGCGTAAAGCGATTAGCCTAGTCTTGGGCGTAAAGAGATTACCCGTTCTGCGAGGCGTAAAGCAGATCACTTATGAATGAGATGACTCTTTCTTTGAAGCACTTTTTACGCTCCTACAAGACCCCCTTCAAAGTTTTCAAATATCTCCAAAATTTGAAACACTTTGAACAGAAGCGTAAAAGTTGAGATTTGATCAGTCAGCGTAAAATTTGGGATACGCAACAGTCATCCGCGTAAAAGCGGGGATATCCAACAGTCGGCGTACTTTTCAAAAAAAAATTAATGTCGGTCAATACTTAACCGTCACAATAAATTTCTTTCTCGAAACTTTTGAATGTCTCTTCATCTTCCCGAGTAAGCAGTTTCCAACGAGGAATGTGAAGAGTTGCTTTGGTTTGTATAAATAAGGACAAATTCTTTATTCTTGACATTCATCCTTGTTTTGTCATGGCGCCGAAGAACGAGATTACCAACAAAGAGGCTTCGAGCTCCAGGCTTGATTTCGAGCGAGCGTGCAACCTTTTAGAGTGTTTTGGAGTGACTCCTGCAGTCTTTAGTCGCATTGACGGTGGTCCCCCAACTGCGTACGAAGGGCCAGGAGATGTCGAAGCGTTTCTTAATCTGATGTGCCGCTCCGGGATTCACAATATGCATGAACTAGGTATCTCCCTTCGCCAGCCCAACGAAGGAGAGAAAAAAATAATGTTTTTATGTATTGCGAATCTTTTATCTATAGGGGTCCACTTCCCCCTTTATAAATAAAATTTTGCTGTTAACCTCATCTTTGACGTGTACTTGTTTATGCACTTCTTTTGACTGCTTCTGTGGTTGTTAATTCCCAAGAAACAAACCAACACGTGGCATTTGTCTTATGGTTACGAGAGCTTTTAAATAGGATCTTCCCCCGAAATAGACTCATCCCAACAGTTTCTTCAGCCTTTATAAGTAGCCGAGAATGTTTCATATGTTCTCGTACTCATTCCTCTGAAGATAACTTTCTATGATGTTGTTCTCCAACAAATGACAATGGCGGAGCTTTTCCATGGCGTTCCTTTGTACGCCCAGTCTGATGACGTGGATTCAACCACTATTAGAGCCAAACCATTCAACTTAAGTGGTAAGTCCGATCGTAAGCAGATATCTGTCTTCGAATTTTTTGTTGAAAATACCTATTCATGAGCGTAAATTCTTGATGAGCGTAAAAAAAAAGAACTTGCTGAAGCACAGTCATAAGAGCCTTAATGAATCACTGGCGTAAAAAGCCTTGCTTAATCACTGGCGTAAAGGCCTTGCTGAATCACCGACGTAAAAGCCTTGCGGAATCACCGGCGTAAAAGCCTTGCTGCATCACCGGCGTAAAAGCCTTGCTGAAGCACTGGCGTAAAAACCTTGCTGAATCACCGACGTAAAAGCCTTGCTGAAGCGCTGGCGTAAAAAGCCTTGTGATCTGTTTTTAGTTAGCGTTTGATACGCATCTGATAATACTTCTGTTTAAAAATACTTCTTCTTTGTTGTTTTCTGCAGAAGTTTGGCTGAGCAGCTTTTCCAGAACTGGCATTGGCGATTTTGACGCTGTGAGGAGCGTTCTTCTGACATCAACATCAGGGACCTCATGCGCTTTTGACGCGCAAATCAGACAACTCAGAAATCTTCGTGGGATAGAAGGGTCTTCCTCTGTTGGTAGGAAGAGCTTTTATACACAGAGAGTTGGATGGTGGAGTCAACTCTACCCCGAGAAATCGGGTAGTAGAGTTCCTTTCACGGCAGAACTAGGAATTGTATCCTAATGCTGGATACATTCCTACCTCCTTTGAGGTGCCGCCACTAATCCACCAATTATATTGGCAGCAACACGCCTTCAGGCTGCCATACTCTGGGGTTCTCCTCTTTTCTGAGAGAGAATACCAGAGTTTGATTCCTACTGCTCTGGTTACCACTGGAGCTCAGACAGTCAGGAACTGCCACCAACAACGAACCCGTCAAAGAAGATCCAAAGAAGAAATAGATCTATTAGGTTATCGTTGGTGTATAGAATGAAAATCCTAGATATAATAGATTTCCATTGTAAAGAAAAGTCTAAGAAATGTAATAGACTTTTATGGTGATATGAGAGTGAAAATGATAATTCTTCTATGCTCAATGATTTGTATCTATCTGGATGTAATATGGACATGATAGATAATGAAACCTTCTTTTCTGATTTAGAGTGCACAATACTATCAGAGGTAATGTGGACATGACAGTGTGTGAGAACTCAAAAGAAAATTAGATTAATTTCTATGCAGAGGTCAAAATGGAAAGTGATAGATAAGTAGGTAGATTTAGCATTTATCCAGAGGTTGTGAAAACATGATAAATAACGAATCCCACTTTTTAAATCAATTGATAGAAGATTTAAAATCCCTCTCCCAAGAGACAAGAGGTCAGCTTAACCAAGCCTTGGTAGCTGGGGAATAAGAACACAGATGTGGTGGACGAATCAACGTATTTCTTGGGAACAGAAAGGACGATCCAATTCCATAATTAAATGGATGAACCTGGTAACATGAACGAACGAGTCTTTTCGGAAATGAAAAGTCGTTTTCAATTTCAAATACCGGTTCATTAGTAATCCTCCTCTATAAATAGGTAAGAATTCTCTGTAATCATTTCATTCTTATTTCTACTCCTCTGTTGGAAATGTCTTCCGAGGATGTACAGCAAAAGAATGAAGTCTTCAGGAACATTGAGGACGTTATTGAAACATGCCCTGCTGAGCCAATAGTGACGGGTCCGACCGAAATAGACAATATTTCTTCTACGCCCAAGCCACCCCAAGACACCTTTGCTTTCTTGGTAGAGCCAGAAAAAACTCCTGAAGAAGAAGCATTGAGGATGACCGTCTGTAAAATTTTTATGGGTTCAGGAAACGATGCCTTCTATGCATTGGCTGACTATGTATTCAATAAGAAAGGGAGTGACCCTCGTCCTTAATCTTTTATCTTGAACAAAAATAATAATAAAAGAAGTTTTATTTTTGTTCTGTCTTCTCTTTTTATACATAGTATTTCTTAAGAAATTTGCCATTGATCGGCAGCATGAGTAGATCTCCATTGGATTTTGACAACCGGTAGGCACCATTGGAGAACACGGACTCAATTACATACGGGCCTTCCCATTTCGCTTGGAATTTCCTTTTGCTTTTGTGAGTCATCACCATTGGTCTCCGAACAGCTAATACAAGCTCGCCAACTTTAAATACGCTCTCCTTGACTTTACGATTAAAAGTTCGAGATATACGGGCTTGATATAGCTCAATATGCTGTTGTGCTTGAAGACGCTTCTCGTCCAATCCTTCAAGTTCTTGGAGTCGTAAGCGATCATTATTCTCTGTAGTTAGCTCATTAGCAATAGCAATTCGAAGAGAAGGGATCTGGATTTCCAATGGGAGGACAGCTTCACATCCATAAACCAGTAAAAATGGTATAAAACCAGTAGGAGTCCGGACCGTTGTTCGATATGCCCATAAACATTCTCCAATCTTCTCATTCCAATCTCTTTTATTAGAAGAGACAAACTTTTTGAGAAGTTTGATGATCGTTTTGTTGAAGGCTTCAGCTAAACCATTAGCAGCTGGATTATAAGCCGTAGAAGCCAGATTTTGAATTCGATTTTTGTCACAGAACCGATAAAATGCCTGACTGGCAAATTGTGGTCCATTGTCATGAATTATTCGTCGAGGAATCCCGAAGCGATAAATGATATGATGTTTAATGAAGCTGATAACGTTAGATGTTTTCACTTCAGCAAGGGGAACTGCTTCTGCCCACTTTGAAAAGTAATCGGTTATAGCTAGTATAAACCGATGTCCTTTGACAGAAGGAGGGTTAATAGGACCAATGATGTCCATACCCCAAGCTTCGAAAGGCCAGGAGGCTGCTGTAGGATATAGAAATTCAGACGGCTGATGAATAAAAGCAGCATGAATCTGACATGCTTTATATCTTCTGGCATAGTCTATAACATCTGCTATCATAGAGGGCCAATAATACCCTATTCTTCGAATACGATCTTGCAACTTTGGACCCGGTTGATGAGCACCACAGACACCATCATGAGCCTCATGCAGTGTTTGTTTGGCTTCACTTTCTGAGAGACAGCGCAGCAAGAGTCCGTCATATGAACGACGATATAGCATATGTAAAGACGAATCATAATAGAATCGAAACGATCGTCTCTTAATTGATGCAGCTTCTTTAGGATCTTCAGGCAAAATCCTATGAACTGCATAATCAATGAATGGAGTTCTCTAATCTTTCTGCTGGGAACTTGCCTCTGTAACATAACTTTGTTCAATATGCAGATTACTCTTCACACAGAACAAGTCTCGTTCCAACAAAGTAATTGTATTTTGCCTTCGGATTGGGACAGCCAAGTCTGCAGCTAAACTGGCAAGAGCATCAGCCTCCATATTCTGAGAATGTGGTACAAATTCATTGACGAATCCTTTGAATGATAGGACCAACTCGACTACCACCTGATGATAGGGGATAAGATCAGGATTTCTGACTTCATAAGTCCCTCTAACTTGATTTACGATCAATTGAGAATCTCCATAAGCCTCTAAGAATTCAATATCCAATTGTTTTGCTACTTGGAGACCAATCAATAGAGCATTATATTCTGCTACATTGTTAGAGCATGGCTCATTAAGAGAATAGGCACGATATATGACCATTTTGTCAGGAGAAACCAAGACGATTCCTACCCCAGAGACAATATTGCCTTTAGGTCCTACTCGTGATGCCCCATCAAAATATAATTGCCATATTTCATTCTTCAAAGTCAGGTTACAATCCACGACTTCATCTGGAATGTCCTCATATAATTTTGATGTTTCAGGTATAGGGTGAGCAGCTAAGAAATCGGCTAATGCTTGACCCTTTATTGATTTCTGAGATACATAAACCATGTCATAAGGAGTAAGCAACATCGCCCAGGTAGCCAACCTGGAGTTAAGAATGTTAGGTTTTCTCATCAATACCCGAATGGGATTTATTCTGGAGATGACATGAATAGTCTGCCCTGTCACATAATGTCTTGTCTTTTGGACGGCAAAAACCAAAGCTAGACATTCCTTTTCCACAGGAGTATACCTATGTTCAGCTCCGACCATCATTCTGCTCAGATAATATATTGCTTGCTCATGACCCATATCACTTTTCTGTGCAAGAAGAGCGCCAAGTGAATGATCCAAGGCTCGAACATATAGCAAAAATGGTCTTCCTATCACCGGAGGTACCAGAACAGGCGAGTTTGTAAGATATTGCTTAATGTCATTGAAGGCTTTTTGACACGCTTCATCCCAGATGAAAGATACCCCTTTCTTTAATAGACGGGAGAAAGGTTGACATCTCCCAGAAAGATTAGATATAAATCTTCTGATATAAGCAATACGGCCCTGAAAGCCACGGAGTTCTTTCAGATTACGAGGAGGACGCATTTCAAGAATTGCTTTAACCTTATCAGGATCAACATGGATACCTTGAGAGGTAATGACAAATCCTAAAAACTTGCCACTAGAAACCCCTAAGAAATACTTAGTAGGGTTCATTTTCAATTGATGTTGGCACATCAATTCAAATACTGTCTTCAAGTCCTGAATGTGATCATTCTTTGACCGACTTTTAACAGCAATGTCATCTACATAGCATTCAACTATTTTCCATAGATGTTCTTGAAAGATATTGCTCATAGCCCGTTGATATGTAGCACCAGCGTTTTTAGGACCAAACGGCATAACCGTATAGCAGTAAACCCCAAGGGGTGTTTGAAAAGATGTATGCTTCTCATCTTCTGGATGTATCTTGATCTGATTGTATCCTAAGAATCCGTCTATAAAAGACATACGTTCAAAACCGCATGTATTGTCTATCATGACATCAGTAATGGGAAGTGGAAATTCGTCCTTTAGACAAGCCGTATTAAGATCTCGGTAATCTATACAAACTCGGACTTTTCTATTCTTCTTCATAACAGGAACAATATTGGCTACCCAATCTGGGTGTTGTTCTTCACGAACAAAGCCACATGTAATCAGCTTTTTGACTTCTGCTTCAATTGCATCCATCATATCTGGTCTAAAGCGTCGTTGCTGTTGTTTTACAGGCTTGACATTAGGCAAAATATTGAGTTTATGAGTAGCAATTTTAGGATCTAGCCCTGGCATATCCTCATAACTCCATGCGAAGATGTCAATGTAATCTTTGATAAGTTTTATCAACTCTTCCTTTTCATCTTCAGAAAGATTCTTACTGATGAATATTGGTTTGGACGTAATTCCATCTCCAACATCAATCTGGATAACCTCATCTTCTGTAGGTGGCTATCGCTGTTCAAAACGAAGTTCCCATTGAGTATCCATCTGTTGAGCCCAAGGATCATTCTCAAATGGCTCTGATTCTTCATCGGCTTGAACCATATTGACTGAGAATATTTGCCCAGATTCACAATATGAGGAACGAGACATATCGGATTCGATGAATAGAATTTCTTCCGAAACAGATGATTGCGAAGAGCTAGAAGAGAATTCTTCTTGTATATCGTCATTAAATATGTGGGACGGATCATATCCCAACCCATGACGAGTCTTCTGGTAAAACGGATCACCGCATAATGGTAGTCGTCTACCCTTGCCTTGATTAAGCCCTTACATAGTCTTCAAATCATATCCCATATTCTGGATAATCTTGATAGATTGTTGACTGTATTTGTCAATTCGGATTCTTCCTTTATCTTTATCTTTCAGATCATCTGTCTGAGCAACAGGGATATTTCTAGCCAGACCAAACACAATTTGACATTTGTTTTTCTTATCAGACGGAACCACAAAATAGGATTCTTCGTGATGTCTGAAAGTTATGCAAGCTTGTGATAAAGCGGCTACGGGAAGTAGATAGGGAGAAGATGTTAGGAACCTTTGAGCATAAGGTCCAACATCTACGTGAGGAGGGAAAGAATTTTCCTTATGATCGATGTATAAAGTTTCTTCTGGCTCGATGTCGTCTTTATATTGATGACTTTGATTATCAGAAGATAAAGTCATTCTTTCGATAAACTTGACAGCCATATACTCGAACAGGAAATCTTCATTAATATCAAAAAGTACAGAATGATCAATATTTACATCATTTACAATCTGATTGTTACGCTTCGGATTAATCAACAGTGGACCATCATCCGTCTTCTGCGTAGATTTGCCAAGATTGACAATCAATGGTGATTCTGGATCATTCGTACAAGAAGTACGCCCTTTGACCTTGATCATAAAAGGTTGAACTTGGCTCTTAGCAGGAATATTTATTGATTCCTCAGATGAAGTTTGAGTTCTTCCTTTAACCTTGATTATCAAAGGTTGATCATTGACAGGTTGGGATTGGATTCGTCCCTTGACTATGATCTTCAAAGGTTGCTCCTCTGGCGGATCTTTATTAATAGACTAATCCTCAGATGATGATTGATCTTCAGCCATATCTGATATCTCTTTTACATGCTCTTGTTTATAAAGCCTAGAATCAGAGAAGTAGGCTTCGACACCCTTGAACGGATTAATATCAGCGAACTCAGTTTTCACAACTCCTTGGGAGTCCACATACTTGAAACATTGGTGAAGAGTTGAAGGCACAATATTGTGCTCATGAATCCACGGTCTTCCAAGAAGAATATTGTAGGATACGTCCGAGTTGATAACATAGAAAGTTACCATAGTTCGAAGATCACCAATCTGAATCTGCAGACGAATCTTCCCCAGTGGTTTGCTCTTGCCAGAGTTAAAACCGACTATCGTAGTACTAGTGTAAGTCAGCTCACTAGTAGGAATCCTCAGGGGTCTTAGCATACTCTGAAGAATTATACTAATTGAAGACCCAGGATCAATGTAAATCCTGTCAATTTCAGTAGATCCGATATATCCAGTGTAGCACAGAGGCCTATCATGCATGTTGTGTTTCAATAGCATATCCTCTTGTGTAAAGGTGATATTGGGAATTGCTTCCATCACACTATGACATTGCGGACATGACACCGGTATATTATCAGGAGTCTTGAGTTGAGCCAAGCATGAATCTGCTTGAAGTAAAGCTTCGCTCAAAGTCTCTCTGCTTTCTCTGGAAAGGCGAAGCAGTTCAAATATAGATAGTCTAGCCGGAGTATTGGCTAACTGAGCTAGAATGTCAAACTTGTAAGGCTTCATCACCACCCCCTGATTGGAAGAAGACTTCAATGGGGTATCAAAGTGTACTGCCTTCTGTTTCCCCTTTTCAACCACAGACGATTTAGCAGGAACAGGAGAAGGTTGAACTGGTAGAGTTTCCACTACATCTTCTGCTTCTTTGGACGATCCCTCATAGTCTTTGTGGTACTCTCTTCCAGATCTTGTACCAGCAAAAGTTTTTTCTTCAGACTCAGGAGAAGAAAGTACCATATTACAGGATTTAGTCTTTTTTCCCTTAGCCTTCTTCTTGTGAGGGTTGTTACGAGGAACTTCAGAACCCAATCCAGCAGTAGAATTCTGATTTTGAATTTGTAAAGGAAGACGTATTCCTTTATCATAATTCAAACCTTCTGCTTTTTGAAAGTCGTAACCCATCTTCCTCATGGGAAGGACAGATTGCTGACTATACAAGTGGATAGGCAGTGAGCTTTGGACAGGTGTTTCAGCACAGGAAGAGGAAGAAACCTCTGTAACTACAGGAGCATGAAGCATAGATGTCTCTGTAGTTAATGGAGGAGAAGGATTCGGGATACGAGGGGAAATCCCTGTTGGAGCTTTTTCATAAGCAGCAAAAACTTGTTGTGTCCGGTATAAAGAAACACTATTCATGGCTAGCCACTGCTGATGAGTAAGCTTGAGCTTGGTAGGAGGAGATAGACTTGGAGGACAGATGTTTAGTCCTTTCAGTCTATCTTCTAGAGGAAGGCCATCCCATAGATGATCCAAGTCATCAGGATTCGGAATAACATGAGAAATCATGTTGCAGGTTTTGACTTTCTTACCTTTCTTAGATTTTAAAGTTTTACCTTCATTTTCCAACTCAGGTACTAAGTCAGGATGTACCCACATAATTTCACCATTCTTCAATATGAGCGGCAGCAATCCTGTATTTTTTTCCCTGGCAGGCGGGATATTCACGATCTTCATCGTCGCCTTCGGAATTGGAATAATTCCATCTGGGACTTGTCGTGGAGGAAAATCCCCGAACTGAAGAGAAACCATATTGGTCGTAACCGTATGGTCATCATTGGTTAAAGCGATAGCGCCACCATTTATCAGCTCTTGGATCTTTTTTTCAAGACATAGTAAGCACTGGTAGGATGATTAATGTATCTATGATAGATACAATATTTGGGATTGTCAGTCAGATTCACCTCATTAGGCCTTTTTGGCTCTGGAATCTAAAGTTTACCACTTTTCACCAGACATTGAAATATCCCTGGGATATCACTTTCGTCAAAAGAGTATTCTTCCTTTGGCTTGGAAGATTTCTGATTATTTGGCGTCATTTTGTTCTTGGAAAGATTGACCATAAGAGTATCTTTTCCTTTCACATTACGATTGCCAGGATTATTACCAGGATTACTTTTCTTCCCTTTATCTTCTGAAGCGAAAATCATCCCGTGTTCACGAGCCAACCTGCCATTGGTCTCGGCAGAAACTGCTGCTATGATAAACGAAGCCCAATCTATGAATTGGAAACCTGTGAAGATAGCAATGGATGGTCGCAGATTTATCTTGCATGTATCAATCAACGCTGAATCTGGCATACCAGGAGGCATCTTTAGAGTAGCCTGTCGGAAACGTTCAATGAACGTCCGAGTATCTTCTTTCTCCTTTTGTTTGATTTCTATCAAGGAGGACATGTTCATGTCCATACCTCCTTCATAGAAGCGGGAGATAAACATTGCCTTGAATTCGTCAAAGGACGAAATAGAGTTATCGGGTAAGCTACGATACCAGTCATAAGCTGAACCCGTCAGGCACCCGATGAACACTCGAATGAGAAGAGCATCATTTTTCTGCAAGTGTACAGTCATAATATCAAAGTAATTGATATATTAACTGGGAGATGCTTTTCCATCGAATAAAACCATGGATTGCGGCTTGAACTTCGGTAGAAAGGGTACATCATTCCAATGAGGAGGATAAGGTTGCTTAATCCCTAACCTCTGGAGCTGATCTTTGTGCCTCAAAACTTCAAACTGTGCTTTGAGTTCACGTACTGCTTGAATGGCTTCACTGGTTTGAGGAAGCATATTTGATTGAATAGTCGTTGGATGTACCGTAACCCCCACTGGAGGTGGTACATCTTCTGGAATGATGGGATCTGGAGATACAGAATTTTGATTAACGGCAGGCTCTCGAATATTCAAAGGTATATCAGCCCCTTGACTATCTAGAGTTTGTGCTGCTACTGGTACCGGGGTTATTACTGTAGGTTGAGCAGTTTGCTGATTCAAAATTATCTGATGCATACTTTGCACCATGTTAAGCATGTCTTTCAATGATTGCTCCACGGCAGTGAGACGTTGTTCCGTATTAGCAGAAGACGTCTCTGGTTCATCTCCAACAGCGTAGGATTCAACCTCTCTTGAAGATATAGAGGGATTAGTATAGAAGTATGAATCCACACTATCAGTATCAGACTCAAAAGATTGAGTACCCCCAGCTTCTGAATCAGAAGTCTACAATTGTCTTTGTCTTCTCGATCGAGTATTCTGATATACTCCTTCAAAGGAATCAAGAAGCCTGTTGAACTGTTGTTGACTTGGGGTTTGGGACATATTCCGTCTTGGATGTCGTCCTCTATTAGTATGAGATTCCATGTTGACTGACACATATGACAGCTCATGTTCTTGGTCTTCAGCTTGATGTTGAGGCGAGTTAAAACTTAAACGATCAAAAATTGACCGTTTTGAAGCCGAACAACAACAGTTGATCACAACCTGGTGATATTCACAATGATGTTTTTCTTGGGGAAATATTACCGGAGATTGTCTGTTCTTACGTTTTTGCATTAGCAATTCACGTAAATCAGAAGGAACAGATGGAGTATTCTTCTTTATTACATTTGGGGTAGAAAAACGTTTAGTCCCTTGTGTATAAAGAAGATTATTGGCTGCATTCGCAGAACCAAACTGTACATTTTTACGCGTTTGGAGTTGTGTGCGTAAATCTTGAGATTTAGCACGAAGAACTCCATTTTCTTGGCGTGTAATTTGTAAGTTTGGTACTTTGCGTAAAGCAGTATAAGAAGGTTGTTGGTGTAGCACAGAAGCTTTACCAACGACATTTTTATGCTGTACACGTTTAGGTACATTCACATTAGATGTGCAAACATCGTTATAAATTTTATCTACACTGTCAAAGACAGGAGACTTACCTTTACGCGTGGAGCGTAAAAATTGATTATCTACCACGTCACAGACGGGAGATTTTGCTTTACGCGAGGAGCAAAATTTATTTGGGCCTACCACGTCACTGACGGGAGACTGATTCTTACACTCAGAAGCATAAACTTTAGAATCTGCCCCATTACAAATGGGAGATTCATTCTTATGTACTGAGCGTAAAATTTGGTTCTTACCCACTGAGCGTAAAACTTGATTCTTACGCAGTGGGCGTGAAACCTGATTATCTTTACCGTTACAAACGGGAGATAAATCGTCACACTTTGAGTGCAACTCTGAAGTAAGGACTTCCTCGTTACGAACGGGAGCCCCTACGACAGGAGTGGGAAGAATTCCCTTGTCATCAGAAGCAACAGAGTGATCAGAAACCACTTTGGAATTGGAAATCCAAACTTTTTGTACCTTGCGAGACTTTTGAACATTGGAGTGGCGAGAACCACCCCCAGTTCGGAGCATTTCTTCATAGGCAGTCTGGTCGAAGTGCACAACCAAAGTCTTCTTGGTCGAACCGACCGAAACATCATCATATTGAGCAATCGCCTCCTCGTTAGAGGAGAAGGTCGTCCCCAGCAGAGTCGCCATTTTGTTTCACTTAACAAAAATGCCAAACAAAGGTTGGACTTTGAAAATAAAACGAAAAAAAGTACAAGAAGTACAAATTTGATTCTAGAAAAGTATTGCTATGGAAGTCTGATCCGTAAATGATCACTTTGTTCCTTGGACCATATGATGATGATGAAGATCACTGCTTGAAGTAGAACAACTTGGAAGAACTAAGTCACCAGAAAGGTATCGACGCACTTGGGCACTGATGGCGAGGCCGAATGCTTTCCTGCTTTGCTTCACTCTGTTCTGAAAGAAAAGTTGAAGATGAATGCTCTGGAGAATCAAAATCTCGAAGTTCTAATCTCTGTATTCTCTCCTGTCTCTCTGTCTGTGTTTCTTATGAGAAAAATAAGTCTATTTATAGACTTGGGCTATGGTGCGTAAAAACTCAGCAAAAGTTCTGCCTTTACGCTAACAACCGCCACCTATGATCAAAGTCATCCTCTGTATACGTTAACACGTGTCCCATCAATTCAGTAAGAATAGGATGTACGTACACACGTTCTTCGAGAAGAGTGGCATGAAAGCCACGTAAGCAGACCACGTTCCAAACTGGTGGAGGAGAATGGGGCGTAAAAATAGCCCAATGTACTCTGAGCGTAAAGCAATAAATTGAGCGTAAAGTAGCTTTGACGTAGACATCCCGCGTAAAGTGGTTGTTATATAACCTTGAGCATAAAAGATAGCTCAAATAGACTTTACGCACACGTCAACTGTTGAGCGTAAAAGCTCGTTAAGTCTTCGTGCGTAAAAGAAGCCATAGTGTGAGCGTAAAGTAGCTCAATCCACACACTAAACGACAACATTGGTCTCTGTATAAAACAAATCCCTTTGAATTCTGTGATATATGCCATCATTAATATCTTTATGTCAGAGCTTGCATTAAATGCAAGACTTGACAGCTTTGTCCAGCGTAAAAGTGGCTGCTCTGTCCTTGGCGTAAAATCATAGGTGTAGACCCGAGCATAAAATGATCAGCCTGCTTAGGCGTAAAGCAATTAGCCTAGTCTTGGGCGTAAAGAGATTACCCGTTCTGCTAGGCGTAAAGCAGATCACTTATGAATGAGATGACTCTTTCTTTGAAGCACTTTTTACGCTCCTACAACCGCCGCATCAGCCGTCCGAGCTGGCGTCGCCCCGACTTCGCCCAGCCACGAATCGCCCCGACCAGACTCCAAAGCTCGGTGAGCCTCTTCCTCCCTCCCTCTTCCTCTCTCTCTCTCACTCTCTGTAGTTAAATCTCTCTCTCTTCCTTTTCCAATAAAGGAACGAGAAAGCAAAGAGGATATATGTAGGTTAATGTTTTATAATATTTCTAGTTGTTTTATCACACTAAGCTGAGGGAAGAAAAGAGTAATGTTGACATTTTATTATTTTATTAACTTTATTATTTGTTACAACCAACGCAGACAGTTCCAAGTATTTTATCTATTTATTATCCTTTATTTGGGTCTTTTAATTGTATGGAAATTGTTTGGACTTTATTGCTGTTAAAACTATCTATAAGCCATTAGGTATTCATTACGAAATGTACTTAATTAGTTGGGCCTTAAGCCAATAGAGGTTTATTTAGAACTTCATTTTTGGGTTTATTATTATTATTACTGCTATACTTATATAGTTTTATAAAATAAATTAAAAGTTTTCTATATAGGCTGTAATAAGAAGCAATTTAACATTATATATTGTTGAGCTTTTGTATTTGTAGTATTGGGCTGTTATATTAAAGATTTTTGAAGCTAAATATTTTAAATGGACCTTTTAAATAAACATACACATTATTTTTAGCATATGGTTATATGGGATTTTATTTAGAATAAATTATTTGGTTTTAAGGAATTTCTGAAAATATGGTTACACCTACTTTCTAAAAAAACTATCTTTTATTTTGATTAAAAAATAAAATAATATATGATTCAATAGGGTTTCTAGTATGTTTATTTAAGTTATAAATTTTTATCTAAATATTTTTCTAAAGAAGATTAAAAACGAAATTACCTTTCCCAAAGCAGTCTTCCCCTTTGATTAATTTTAATCGTAGCTAATCGCATTCATACCTCTTTATGAACTCTAGACAAACGGACTATACTGGACCCAATAGGATTGTCGGTTTCAAAGCTAAGGACCACAGACAAGTACACTTTCTGATTGTTTTTTGATTCATAGTAGTCTATACATTTCATGTTTATACATATGTCTTGCTGCTTGTTGACACGCTCGTCACACGGAGTAGCCGGGAGGGGAAATATCTTATTAGACATGTGGACTACCCAAAACTATCCTTCGTATCTTTCGTGGAGAATAGCAGCTGCACACGACACGTGAAGGGTGCCGGATTTAGCCCCTAGCCGTTCATATGTCGAAACAGATATTTCAAATCACATAGATATTTGTAGTTTATTTGTTCTCCTTGTCTTCTCCACCACCTGCCATGTCATCAGTACTTTCTAGTTTTTATCTCTCATATGTTATTTTTATGTCTTGTTAATTCTATTGTGTTCTCGCATTGCCGTCGGTTTGTGTGCTTGTTCCATTCCTGACTGGAAACCAATATTTTTAGGTTAGCCGTGGCTTCTTTAGCTTTGGGAGATTCGGGTGTACTTGCAGGCCAAACCTAGAGATTAAATAGCTAAGTTGTAGTCTTCAAATATGTAAGAACATTGTATTTTTCTTTCCAATATAAATCTTGTAAATGTTGTAATCTAATAGAAATGTGAATGAGCAATAAAGTTATTATTTTGTGATTTTGAGCATCATGGCCGTGACATCGTTCTACCGCCGACTCTGCAGCGTAGGCTGGCTTTGACACGTCTCATATCCGAAAAGCGGGTGCGGGTCGTGACAATAATATTCGAAACAAACCCGCTAAATATTTAAATACAAGAACTTTCTAATCTAACTAGAATCTATGTTTGGCCTCCAAGATATCTCTAACTCCAATCGAAGGAACCCAAAGCAAGACAGTAAGTCATCAAGAGTTGTCAACTAAAAAATATATCTAGAAAGGATTGGAACAAGTTCATCATAATACTGCACTACACAATATAATATAAATACAGAAGGAAATAATAATAAGAAAAAATTAACTATATGCATGACATGATATGGTAACAAAGATTAAAATTATAACATGAGGATAATATGACAGTAGACTCGATGGAAGAAAAATAAATGAACAATATAGAAACAAGAGATCACATATAATATGTGTTTTATAATACCAATGTTCAACATGTAGTTGGGTTAGGAATTGGACAGTCAACACGTGAGGTGTATTGACTGAACAAACATTGTAAGACGGTCCCCTAACTGAATAAACTTTGGGCTACACTGGGTACCATATGTCTACTAGACGTATTCTCCCACCCGACTAACTCACAAGTACATGTCCAACACGATAAATATTAACAATATGATAAACAATAAACATGATAAATAAAAAGTAAAATATGAACATGTACATGTACTCTAATGATTATAACTCTCGTGTACAAGTAGTAATCATGATGAATCTAGAATGAGGACAACAAGAAGTAATAGTGAAAAGACGATAAAAAGATACATGCAGTACAAAATAAAGGCAATATAATGTCATAGTTAAACTTGTCTGATTTTTTGGACAAACCATTTTTACGAGTCGAGGACGAGAGAAACTCTGACCTAAAATGTACCAACCCATATCATACCATCGTACCATAAACCATGCACGAAAACCACAAGTCAGTTCTAAGATTCTTATTCTAAAAATTATAAAAAGATGGCTAATGGATTAACCTAATTAATATTATTTAATACTAACATAAATTATTTAAAAATCTAATTTAAACTAATAATAATCTGAAATATAATTTAAATAAGGAATTTTAGCAATAGAAAGTTATGGCTCAAATTTTGAAATTTGTGGCACGTAAATCGAGACATACCGTTAACTAACTAGCCAAACTTTATGAACTCAATGATTTGAGTATTCATTCTAGTATATTTCAGCACTACGAGTGCACTGGGATCGATGGTACCACCAAATCACAATTTGATCAAAAGTTATCGTCGTTATTGTCACGACCCGTACCCGCTTTTCGGGATACGAGTGCATGTCCAAGCCAGCCTACGCCGCAGAGTCGGCAATAGAACGTTGTCACGGCCAGGGTGCTCAAAATCACAATATATAACATTTATTGCTCATTCATATTTCTAAATCGATTACAATATTTATAACATTTATATCTAAAGAAAGTATAAGGTTCTACAATTAATAAAATAAAACCACATCTATCTAATTTTTAGGTTTCTGCCTGCAAGTAAACCCATATCTCCCAATGTTAAGTGAAGCCACAGCTAACCTGAAAAATGTTAGTTTGCAATCAAGAATGGAACAAGCACACATATGACAGCTATCCGAAACATAACAGAATCACAGAACATGAAAATAGAATATGAGAAGTGAAAACTAGGAAATAAAGCATCATGGGATCATGGAAAAGGACAGAAAATTCTAGCAAGTAAACATGTAAAGCATGGCAAGTGGTGAGGAACATAATGAAACAACTGGAACAAAAACAATCTACATGTGTTAAAATATCCATTTCTACGTGTGAATGGCTAAAGGGTAAATCCGGTACCCTGCACGTGTCGTGTGCAGCTGCTATTAGTCAAGAATAGACATTTTGGGGATGGAATGGGTTGTTCACATGTCTACTAAGATATTTCTCCGCCCAGCTAGTACTCATGGAATCAGTCGCAAGCATAGTAATCATGTAATGACAGTCAAGAAGTATAATAAATCTATGATACTAATTTTTCGTGTGACGAGCGTGTCAACAAGCAGCAAGACATATGTATAACATGCAAAGAAAACTACAAGAAACGGAAGCAATCAGTATATGCACCTGCCTGTGGTCCTTTGATAGTGAAACCGATAGTACCATTGCGTTCGGAATGGTCCAGTTGGCTAGGGTTGAGGTGAAGTAGTCCATATTGGCAAGGAAAAATAAAAGTTTGATTAGTCGTAATTGAGGACAACTGAGCGAGAAAGTCGTTTTAGGAAAATTAATTCTTTATAATCTATAAGGTACATTTTTATTTAAAAACCATTTTAAAAGCTTTCTAAACTAATACTAAACACGCATGTTTAGAATTATTATTTATATATATAAAATTTAGTAGAATATTAAATATATAGAGCCTAAATCATTAAGACAAACCCATATTTTAATATAACCACACTTTTAGTTTCTAAGCTAAATACTTTATTTTGAGAATAGTTGGAATTAATATATATTTATAAAAGGCTCAAATATATTTAGTACCCTCAAGTCCAATACTATGAAAAAGCCTAATATTATATTTGGAAAATATATTAGTCAAGATGTATAAATCACAAATTTTGTCAAGCCTTAGTTTTAATTCAAAAGCTATATAATAATAATAATACTAATAAATTGAAAAGAAATACTAACTAATAGTCACTCGTTTAAATGTTAGCAATATACTAATTAATCAAAATAATTACGCGAATAATGGAAACTTCATAAACTAAAATAACAAATGGTGAAACTAGCCAACCCATACGCTCAAAGAATGCAACCCAACCTTCACAACAGCCCACACTCATGAAGCCTACAACACATAACCTTAATATATAGCATAGATTTGTTCTAAAGCCAATATATATATATATATATATATATATATATATATATATATATATATATATATATATATATATATGAAGCATAAATAATATAACTATAGTTATAATAGTAAGTTTATTATGATCAGTTAATTAACCAAAATAGTATTTGAACCCAACATATACCAAACCAACTAACATAGGCCCAAGCCCACGGCTACCCGACCTAAAACCACACATACTCACAGAAGAGAGAACACTTTCTTCTTGAATAAACGAGGTAGGGAAGAGCTCACCGAGCTTTTGGGGAAAACGAAATCAACCATGCGGAGGAGGCTCCGAGCATGGTGGTCGACGCGATGACGGCGCGGCTCGCTAATCACTGGCTCGCTGCGCCAGATCTGTGGAGGCGATGCTAAGGAGAGGCGTGCGGCGCGATCGTCACTGGACCAGACTGTAGCCATAGCGGAGCGAGTTTTTGCGGCGGCAGGTCCGACGCTGGCCGAGATGGGGGTCACCGGTGCTGGCTGGGTCGGACGTGGCCGCCGACGAGGTGCGACAGGGATCCGTGGGGACGGGCGACGGAGGTTCCCGCTATCGTACTCGCGGGATGGCCGTCGACGAGACCGACGAATGCGCTCCCTCGCGGTGGCGTGGCTCCTGGAAGACGAGGTCGGTGATAGTGCAGGTGAGTTGGGGTAATCTTACTGGTGATAGCGATAGGGGTGGTGACGATGCTGATGATTATGGTAGTGGTGTTGGCGTAACGGTGGTGACAGGGAATGGGAGAGCAGAGAAGACCAGTCAGCCATGTCGGGGATCGGTGTGGCCACGAGTGGTGGCAAGGACATGGTGGTGATAGCAGTAGATGGTTGTCGTGGGTGTTCTAGTGTATGGATGCTTTGGCATGGACATAGCCCTAAAGGTTTGGCAATCATAAAGGGATTCGATATCAGAAACTTTTTAGGAGGGAGATGAGAGAGAACATGGGTTCTCCTTTCCATACACTTCTATATCTATTGGTTGCTGATAAGGTTATGCATGCATGGGCCGGTACTTGATTAGATTAGATTAGATATGAGGTGTTAGGCTCTGAAACCTACTAAGCTAATGAATCTTATTGTATATAGATTTGATTAGGGATTTACATTTGGTTTAGAATTTGAATAAATTTGAGATTATCTTAAATAATTATTTAGATATAGTTTAGGATATTCGTTTAAATATTTAATCCATTAATATATTATCTTAGCTATATTTTGATTCAAAGAACTATTCCTTTAAAATAGAATACTTTATTCGTCAAATAAATTTTCAAACTGCACTATCTCAAAATCCTAATCAAATAATTGATCATAAAAGATATTATTTGGTACCATCAAATAATTCAAGTATATCTTACTAATTAAAATTTCATCAAAAATAAATATTTCTTTAAAATATTTATATATTTAATGAATCTACTTTAATACTTGGTGACAGTAAACTTTAAAATAATATTTTATTTTCTTTAAACACAATACTTTGAAAGTGATAGTCGACATTATCAAATAATGTATTAAACATATTTTATAACTCAAATCTTAAAAATAATTAATTATAACAACCAAGTAATTCCATAAGTTTATTATTATAATTATTAAACTGTAAAATAATAACTCAAACGATTCTAGAATATATATATTTCTACAAATACAAATTTATTTATTTTATTTTTAATTTGACATTTTTTTTATCATCGAAAATATCTTTAATAGAATTAAAATAAAATTCTATATTTTTTAACTAGAAAATGTTTAGAACTAAATATAAGATAAAAATAAATAAATATTCAGGAAATGGGCTTACAGTTATGGCTAACCGTGACTAAATCAGTAAATCATCGATGAAATCTGAGTTCAACAAATTTAATAAAATATTAAGTGAACTTATAAATTTTTGGAAAAGTTATATGTTGTAGATCTTCATGTCAACTTTCCAAAACATTAAACGGATCACAAAAACGGAGTTCGGGATCTCCCGAAATCTTGAAAACCGTACGATGTGTCGAGTTTTGGACAACCGGCAATTAAATAAATTTCCAAAAATTCACAAACAAAATATCAGAAAATAAATTAGATATTATGAAAACTGACCTTAAGATGATTCCAACAACAAAAAAATGGTGCATGAAAAGGACTTTAGGATTTTTCGCAATCGCTCCACAAAGTCGAGAAATCACCGAGATCAAAAAGCTCCAAAATCGGCCAAAAGAAATAGGTTTTCAGGAAACTAATAACATATATATAGAGCCGAGTTGAGGCGGGTAACTCAAACCAGCGGCTAGCTTGCCATGTGTCGTCATATGGTGCATGTCATGCCCCAGAACCAGAATACTGGCAAGTAGGAACGGACCAGGCCAGCTACGTATTCCAAAGCACTCCAGTACGCCGAAATAACGTATAAGCTGTATAGACATGGGGGTTACTACTACAATCCAACAGTCAATCCTAGGTCAAGCAATCCAAGGTATCTCAATTACAGAGAAATATACAAAGTACAAGAAGTATGATCATCAGACATAAAATAGTAAAGCATCACAAACTATATATACATGGATAATCATGAAGCTAGTAATAAAAAGTGAAGAACTAGTATGAGTAATAGTCAGACATATTAAGCTCTAGCTATAGTCTAGAATACGCAAATCATGTTTAGGCCCGTAGGCTAAATTTTAAGATCCAAAATACGAGCTAAATACGTGCTCGGAGGCTAAACGCCACAAAAGAATAATGTACATAACTAGTGGAAGAATGATATAGGAAAACCTACTAAGGTACTCTGGTGCTCCGGGTAGTCACCGTCAAGTAGATGGTACGGAAGATCCTCCGGCTCCTCTATCAGATCTGGCCAAACAAAACCAGTGGGGTCAGACCCCCACTAACAAGTACCACAAAGAAAGCTAAACTATGAACTAAAACCAGCAATAACTAGCATAGCAATAGATAGAGACAAAAATAAGTAAATATGGATCGAGACTCATGCACTGCCAATGCACTTATCCCGATAATAGAAAAGATAATAAGCAAACAACATGGAGCATAAAGTAAGTAATATGTGACATAAAGTAAACTATAGACATGTGAATTAAATAAAAGATGTGAATATGTGAGATAAACTGAACAATGTAAGAGAAATAATTTATGTGAGCATGTGAGATAACTAGGACATATAAGCATGTTAGATAACTGGGACATGTGAGTATGTTATATAACTGGAACATGTGAGTATGTAAGATAATTGGGACATATGAGTATGTAAGAACTATATAGAATGACAAATGATAAGATAACTTAGGAACTGTCCCGGAACCCAAGTTACAACCCGTAAACCAAATGAGGACCGGGGTTGTAACCCTTCTCCTGAACAGAACTTAGTCTCTATCATTTATCGACAAAAGCAAAGCATAAGCAATGATGTACTGAAATAAACAAATTCGAACACTGCCTAGACAAAATTAGACTAGACTGGACTGCATACAACAATCACGACCAAGCAATAAAGCTAACTAGGGTTATCATAATCCTAATTACTAATACATGCACTTTTGAGAAATCTAATCCAGTTACCTGCCATGCAGACTACCCGACTCATCCAGGCCAAAAGAAAACAAGTATAGCAGACACACATCAGTAAGATATGTGTGTCCTAAAGAGGTGCCCCACTCGACGGTGTGCTGGAAGAGTGCTCATCATGAAAGATAGCTCCAAATCCCATGTATATATAGACCGAAACAAGAAGGGCTACAGGTAACAGGAAAATTCTTCCCTCCTAATGATCTAAAAAATCAAGCAAGTTATTAATCCTTAATATTTTCTTGTTGGATTCTGGGTGTAGCATTTTGAAGAATCCATCCTAGACATGATATGCAAGACTAAACAATATAAGAAAGTGCACTATAATAAGTCACAACAAGAAAATATAATAAGCTGGAAGCTAGGAGTGCGCTACGACGAGCAACTAAAGAGAAAATAGGGAGTGCGCCATGACAGGCCACTATCATGTAAGCAAGAAAAGACAATGACAAGAGTGCACCACGACGGATCACTATCTACTAAGCAAAGAAGACATGTAACATGAGTGCGCCACGACGGACCACTGTCTAGTAAGCAAGGAAAGACAAGTACAAGAGTGCACCATGACGGATCACTATCTAGTAAGCAAAGAAGACATGTAACATGGGTGCGCCACGACGGGCCACTATCATGATTAATAAGATGAGATCATGTTGTCATGTTCAAGTTAAGTTCAATATTAAAATTTTATCAAGTCGGGTCGTTGCAAGTTAGGCCAAGTACAAAAAACATACAAAGAAGATCAAAGACATTCATGGGTGATTTGAAAATATCAATTACATATGAACTCCAATTTAAGTGAGACACGAAGATTCCTAAAGCCAAGGCGAAGATCTACAAATTTTATGTTTTGAGTTTTTTAAGATTCTAGCTACAAAACAACATAAACAAGCAAAAATAGCCATTCATGAGCGCGAACAAAACTATCCACGGTGCGCGGGACGTGAGAGCATGGCGCGCAGGTGCACGAAAAATGAATCACGAGGGTGCACGGCCGTGAATCGCACCACCCATGGATGCAAGGCCCGCGGAGCACGAGAGAACGACACTCAGGCGCGCAGGCGCACGAAGAAAGAATCGCGCAGGCGCGCGACCGCGAATCGGGTAGTGCGTGGAACGCGAGAGCATGGAGTACAGGCGCACGGCACTCAAATTGCATAAGCGTGCGACAAACAAATCGTGCAGCGTGCGGATGCACGGCACGCGGAGCACGAGAGCACGGCGTGCAGGCGCACGGCTGGCGCGTGGCACGCAAAAGGTGCAACGCGCGGATACACGGCACGCGAGGTATGATAGCACGGCAATCAGGCGCACGGCCAACGAATTACATAGGCGTGACTGTTCATCTTCTCAGAAGCACTTAAGATATACGGGAATCCCATGAACATAAAAAATGCCATAACTTACTCAAAATAAATCAAAATTAAGTGGTTCAAAAGCCAAAATGGGTAGAATGAAATTTCCCACAACGTGGAACCCTTAGATTTCAGAAATAAAAAATTTTAAGAGATCAAAACCAAAGAAAATCGAGAAAACTACAAACATAGATCTACAAAGATGTAAACATCAAAACCAAAAATTCTAAGTTCTGAAGTGGCTTAGAATCATGTAAGGAAGAGAATTGAACAAAAAATGGCAAAAAATAATATTGTTCAAGATTTAGCAAAATGTACTTGTCTAGGTTAAGCTCCAAGCCTAATCTTCTACTCCTCCTCCTAGGGGGTTAGACACCACACCCAAGGCCTTAAGGCCAAGCTCTTGGCAAGCTCCAAGGGGAGAGAAGAGAAGAAGTAATGTAGAGAGAGTGAAGAGAATAAAAAGAGAGAAAAGAAAGTGAAAGGGTATATATAGAAGGGAAAAATTAATCATAACCGTTGGATGGTGATCCATGTGAAAATCTAAGTCAATCATGGCCATCCAAGAAAACCAAGTATCCATTGGATAATAGAATGCACCTACACAACTCACAAAAATATCTAAACACTATTGATCAAAATATCTGAAATCGAAAATATCTAAAATAAGGAAAATCTGCCCGGGTAGTATGTCGTCGGTATACACTGGTATACTGGTGATATACCAGTCAAGGAGAAAATCTATAAGTTAAATTTTTTTTAAAGCATTTCAAAAACCAAGAAAATATAAAATACAGTACAAAATACATATCCATATATAAATACCGATACAGTGAGAAGAGTCTCACAACTCTTCCATTCGTAGAAAAATTTTGTCCTCGGAATTTCCTAAAGCTAGTAAAGCATGATAAACAAAACAAAAGCTCAAAAAAATATAACTATCTCAATAAAACAAAGCATGACATATAAGTAAATGAAGGCAACAATAATATAATCAAATGCGTAAGCAATAATACCACCACAATCAGGAAGGGCTGGAGGCATATGAATAAATATGTCTCCTGAGTCAGTTGAGTAGGGGTCCGCCCTTACTGGCCTATTCTGACTCCCAAAATAGATATGGGTCAAGTCTCAAAGTAAGTCGGTACCAATGACTTAGTCTAAGACATGATTCTACCCATGACGTATCTTCGTAGTCGAGACACATGATAGATATCATGTATCTCAAGATATGAAGACAGAAGAGTGGGACAAGAAACTCTTATTCACTTATCGAATAAGTCAAGCCGACCGTTGTACTCCTAATATAGGTGGAATACAATGCCGCCGATAAGAACCCAAGATATACTGCCACTACTTGGCCTACTACTGAAGCATAAATCAAAAGAGCATAATTGAAAGAAGACCATAAAGATGGTACCTGAGACTCCCTAGGTACTACCCTCATGTCGATACAAGAGCTGCCCTTAAGACTGCGCATACAACTGTGCTCTGCGCTGCCTGACCCTCTGTGCTCGCGATGGTGGAGGATACTGTGCCAATGGCTGAACATCTAGTATTGGCCCTAACTGCTCACCCACTGCAGGGGGTGATGACTGATGTGAGTGAAACGAATAAGGTGGTATATCTGGTGTAGTTGGTCATCCTCGAGATGTCAGATAGGGGCAAGTGCTAACTGAATGGTCCTCCTCTCCATAGCAGAAGCATCGCCTATTGGTCGCCCAACAAATTGATCTGCGATGCCCTATCTTGCTACAATAGGTACATACTTCCTGTTCTGCCTGATACTGCTGGTCTCTCTACCTCTGAGCCTGGGCTTGTATATACTGTTGAGGCCTCTCTTGCTGGAATGTATGGGACTGTGTCGATGAAGGCCTCTGAGCTCGCTTCTGCTGAACTGGTGTTGGTACCCCGAACTTGGTAACTGTAGGCTAGTAGGATGAAGATCCAGCTAAACTCCTCCAAGGACAAATCTCTATTACGTGGTCTGGTGATCCGCATGACAAACATAGAAAGTTGGCCCTTCGATAATTCAGATGAGTGTGCCCTCCCCTTCCATAGAAGGAACATTCGACTGGTAACTCCTGGTGTTAGTATAGAGATTTATATGCTGGTACTGGTGAGGGATGTCGAGGTGGAAAGCCTGACACGGTTGCATGGTATCTCTTACGACCCTCAGTTCTGGCTGTAGTCCTCCTGGCTATATGCTCATGCTCTCGTACTACCTCTACGGTAGGTCGGCCTCGATATGCTAACTGACTCGATGACTGGTATTGCCTGGCTATAATCTGTACTCCATCTAGCTGCAGGTCCTCGGCTTGAAATACCTCTGGTATTCCTTGCCCACTACGGTCTATCAACATCTGTATACTCTGCTGGAGAACGAGATCTCATTATTGTTGTGACTCTATCATATCCTTCATGATCCCTAGGAATACATGCACATCAGGATGATCTGATACTACCTCTGTTCGGATTGTTGACTGTACTGGTGATATAGGATGCCCTGACTCAGGCGATGCCTCGTTTGGATGATGATCTATCACTGGTACTGACTGATGGGACTCTGGCTGAACTAAAAATACTGACTGTATGGGCACAGCTGGATGATCGAGATGGACGAACATCACTACCCTCAGTTCGACTCTCGATTATGCTCCTAAATATTGAGACTGATCCTCCAAAACTAGCCTAACAGAAGATTGCTAACCTGCCATCGGTAGAATACAAACAAGATGATCGAAAGGAAAAGAATAATGCCCCTAAAAGTTAAAGGAAACGAGGATCAAATTGAGGGAACAGAAAAGATCAATGATCAAGGCAGATATCAGGTCAAAGGATCAAAGATATAGAATAATACGAAGGATATTGATAAAGGAGAATTGTGACTGGGATATCTAAATATCAGTAACCCCCACATATCTGATAAATCAGACCTGCATGGGCTACCACTAAAACCTATGTCACGCCCCAGAGCTAGAATACTGGCAAGTAGGGACGGAGCAGGCCAGCTACGTATTCCAAAGTACTCTAGTACCCAGGAATAACATATATGTTGTATAGACATGGGGGTTACAACTGCAATCCAACAATCAATCTTAGGTATCTCAATCACAGACAAATATGCAAAGTACAAGAAGTATGATCATCAGATATAAAATAGAAAAGCATCCCAAACTATACATACATGGATGATCATGAAGCAAGTAATACAAAGTAAAAAAACTAGCAAGAGTAATAGTCATACATGTTAAGCTCTAGCTATAGTCTAGAATACATAAATCATGTTTAGGCCCGTAGGCTAAATGTCAAGATCCAAAACACGAGCTAAACACGTACTCGGAGGCTAAATGCCACAAAAGAATAATGTCCATAACTAGTGGGAGAATGATATAGAAAAATCCACTAAGGTTATACTCTTGTGCTCCGGGTAGTCACCATCGAGTAAATGGTACGGAAGATCCTCCGGGTTCCTCTATCAGATCTGGCCAAACAAACCTAGTAGTGCCAGACCTCCAATAGCAAGTACCACAAAGGAAGCCAAACTATGAACTAAAGCCAAAAATAACTAACATAGCAATAAATAGAGACAGAAATGAGTAAATATGGATCGAGACTCATACACTACCAATGCACTTATCCTGAGAATAGAAAAGACAATAAACAAACAACATAGAGCATTAAGTAAATAATATGTGACAGAAAGTAAAGTGTGGACATGTAAATTAAACGGAAGCATATGAACATATGAAATAAACTGAACAACGTAAGAGAAATGGTACATATGAGCATGTAAGATAACTGGGACATGTGAGCATGTTAGCTAACTGGGACATGTGAGCATGTTAGATAACTGAAACATGTGAGTATATAAGATAACTAGGACATGTGAGCATGTAAGAGCTATATAGAACGACAAATGATAAGATAACTTAGGAATTATTTCGAGACCCAAGTTATAACCCGTAAACCAAACAAGGACCGGGGTTGTAACCCTTCTTCTGAATAGAACTTAGTCTCTAATTATTTATCGACAAAAGTAAAGCATAGACAATGATGTACTAAAATAAATAAATCCGAACACTGCCTAGACAAAACTAGACTAGACTTGACTCCATACAACAATCACGGCAAGCAATAAATACTGCTTTATACATTAGCTAAGTAGGGTTATCACAATCCTAATTACTAACATATGCACTTTTAAGAAATCCAATCCAATTACCTGCCCTACAGACTACCCAACTCATCCAGGCCAAAAAAAATAAGTATATAGCAGACACAGCAGTAAGATACGTGTGTCCTAAAGAGGTGCCTCACTCGACGGTGTGCTGGAAGAGTGCTCATCATGACAGATAGCTCCAAATTCCATGTATATATATATATATATATATATATATATATATATATATATATATATATATATATATATATATATTCACAAAAAACTCTTTGTTTTATTAAAGAAAGCTCAAAATGCCGAAGCCTGCTGACGCATATAAGACGAAAACAAAGAGACAATGCCTATACAAGTATACCACCAAAAGAGAGACGAGGGAGAGAGACTACTCAACCACCAGGAGTCAGGTGTTGAGCGAGGATCAGAATGCTCTCGGACTGTGTGAGCAGCCGTGGCTTCTTTTGCGGCATTGGCGGATGATTTCTCGAATGAGCTGGTCTGCTGAGTATTATTGACCTTCATATCTAGCCTTATTGCAATTCTTCCAAATCGCCCACGTGGCGGCCGCTGCGACGATTTGGTGTCCATGGGAGGCTGATCCCCAGGAGGCTGCGAGATCGTTGAAGCGTCCACCGCTCTGCTCAATACTGTATAGATGGTTAAGAGTCCTCCAGACACTGCCGGGCAGGCTCCCCTGACAAAATATGTGGTCAATAGTCTCCATTTGGGGTTCAGAGCAGCACGAGCAGGCAGAAGCTAAGCTAATGTCGATGGTGTTGAAGATATCGTCGGTGGGCAATTTCTTTCTAATGACTCTCTATCTTAGGATTGACCACTTCTTAGGAATACAAAATTGCCAATAGTGGGCCATAGAAAGGTACGACTGCCCGGACCCCTAAACAGCACTCCTCGCTGACCTCACGGTGAAAACCCCTGAGGCCTCTAACGTCCATCTCAGAACGTCGTCCTCGTGGCTGATTCTTAATCTGATCCTATGGATGCTCTCCGTCGATCCATTACCGGTCCATTCCCGAATTTTATCCCAGTTCCAGTCGTCATTTGTTGGATTTCATAGGTCTTTGATCCTAGTGTCTCTCGGGGTCTCGGTGAGACTCGGGATCATGCTATCCCCCACCCATCGCTCCAGGAATGGATCCGAGTCGCCCGCCCCCAGATGGAGTCTAATTATGGGTTCGGCGAGGTCTTTTTCGATAAGGATCCGACGTCAAGCCGCTGAGGATCTGCAGTTGGAAGTGGCCAAAACTGGATGGATATGCTTGAAGTACCTGGCCTTCATAAACCTGGTCCATAGGTTGTTGCTCGTGCGGAGTTTTTACCATAATTTCATCGAAAAGGCTTTAACAATGTGGGAAATTTTGGTAAATCCCCGTCCTCCATCGATAGTCGGATGAGCCATGGTGTCCCAGCTAGCCCAGTGATGCTTGTCTTTGCCGTCGCAGTGCCCCCAGAAGAAATTACTGAAGATCTGTTCGATCGAAGAGAGAACCTTCTTGGGCGGGGAGCAAGGCGCCAGAGTATGGATGGGGATTGAAATGAGCACGTGATTGATGAGGGTCATCTTACCGCTGGGGGATAGCGTGGGATTATGCCACCCTTCAAGTTTCTTCCTGATTCTCGAGATCAAATTGTCAAAGTTGCCCACGTTGGATCTTCCATAAACAAGAGGGCTTCCGAGATAGTTGACCAGAGGATGGTCAGCAAAAAAGGATGTTAAGTTGGCAAGGATGCTAGCGTGCTCTCTCTTGATGTTATGGTGGGCGTAGATAACGCTCTTAGAGGTATTGATCTTTTGTCTGGAGCATCTAGCATACCGCTGCAGGGTGTTGTGGACCACTTCCACCGCTCCCTCGTCCCCGAAGGAGAATATGAGTAAATCGTCGGCGAATGCCAGATGTGTGATGATGGGGCATCTGCTGGATGTGTGGTAGTATTGGATGTTCGGGGTTCTGACCATGTTGTTAAGGTTCCTGCTCAGAGCGTCAGCTGCGATGATGAAAATAGTTGATGATCGAGGATCGCCCTGTCTAACCCCTCGGTTGGATTTGAAAAACCCCTGAACTTGTCCGTTGATGACGGTGGAGAACCAGGAGTTGCTAATGGATCTCCATATGATGTTTGTCCAGGTTTTCGAGAATCCGAAAGCCCTGAATACCCAGATCATGAATTGTCAATCTAGTCTGTCATAAGCTTTCTCCATGTCAATTTTGACTACGATGTTGCCCCCTCTAATAGGGAATTTCATGCAGGTGATAAGCTCTTGGGCCAGCATAATATTGTCCTGTATGTTTCTCCTGCATACAAACCCACTTTGCTCCTCCGAGATGATCTTGGCGAGGATATCTGCCATTCTGGTAGCGATGATCTTGGAGATGATCTTGTTAATGTAGTTGCATAGGCTGATGGGGCGAAAGTTGCGAAAGGACTCTGGGTTATCTTTTTTAGGGATAAGAATCAGCTTGGCACTTAATATGGCTTTAGGGTAAGTGGCACCTTCGAAGAAAGCATTAGCAGCTTCGGTGATGTCGTGTTGGATAATATCCCAGCATGTACGAAAGAAAACCCCCGAGAAGCCGTCCGGGCCAGGAGCAATGTGCTCGTTCAGAGCCCACACTACATCTCTCACCTCCTGGGCATTAGGGGTGCGCTCAAATTTGGTGTTGTCGGTGGCATTAATAAGGAGGGGGATTTGATCAAGGAACTCGCTATCTTTGTGAACAGTCTCTTTGGAGAATAGTTAGGAATAGAAGTCCTCGGTTGCTGCTTGAATGCCCTTTTGGTCAGTGATGATGTTCCCGTTGTCGTCGGCAGTATTGTGAATTGAATGTTTTTGTCTGCGGCCATTGACGTAGTTGTAGAAATATTTTGAGTTTTTATCCCCCTCGTTGTCCCATTTCAACCTAGATTTCTGCTTCCAGAAATCAGTCTCCACTTTGAGCCTGAATTTGAGCATAGCTTTAGTGAGGTTTAGAGCGATCCTGGCCTCTATGGAATGGTTTGTTACGAACTTGGCTTCGGCACGGGTGACGTCGTCCTCAATAATCCGAACGGCTTGAAAGATGTCTCCATAGGCTTGTTTGCTCCAAAAGGACAGAGCTCTTCGCGTGGCCTTGAGCTTGTTGCTCACTCGAGAAAAGGGGTTGGGAGAGTCCTCGCTGTTCCACGCTTCCGTCATGATGCCAAGAAATTATGGGTGCTCGATCCAGAAGTCGAGAAATTGGAAGTTTTTTTTGAGTGGAATGGTGTTGTTTTTAATTTCAACCAGCAGAGAGGCATGGTCAGATTCGAAGGAATTGAGGTGGGATAGGTGGCTAGATAACCCCATTTCATTCCAGAATGCATTTATGAGGGCTCTGTCCAGCCGAGAGTATTGTCGACGGTCGGCCTCCTGCATGTTGCACCAGGTGAATGCGTTGCCTGTGAACTGAAGGGGTTCAAGATGAGCATTGAAGATGAAGTTGTTGAAATCTTGCATAGACAGCATGGGAGGGGAACGACCGCCGATTTTCTCTTCTCTGCAAGTAACCGCATTAAAGTCCCTGATGCAGAGCCAAGATGTGTTGCTGTGGTGGGGGTTGATATCGAGTAGGTTGTTCCAGAGGTATTTTTTCTCTGCGATATCGCAACTGCCGTGGACCGCAGAGATGATGGCGCGCTCCGGGATCATAGGGTGTTCAAACCAGCAGGAGAGGGCCTGCTCAGAGTCCTGGATGACTCCTAAGTAGACGTCCTCCGTGCTGAGGATCCAGATGTCGTATCTGCCAGCTACGGTCGTGGGGAGGCCAAGTTGCAACTGGATAGATTTTAATCTTTTGGGGGGAATTTTGGGTTCGAAAATAATGAGGATGTCGATCTTGTGGATTTTTCAAAGAGTGGTTATTCTCCTTATGGTGGGTGTTCGCTAGGCCTCGGATATTCCATGAGAGGATGTTAAGCATTAAGGATGTTGAGGGTAGGTTTTTTGATCCGCTTGGCGGCAGATCTGGTTTGGATTGTTGAGGTTTCTGCTACACGTTGTGTGACCTTGGTCTAAGTGACTGGTGCTCCTGTAATTGACGAGGTGGTGGGTTCGCTGGTAGGTTGCTCTTGTGGGTTCGGGTGAGGGCATATTGTTTCCCCTGCGGAGTCCAGGCTCGGATTCTCGGGAGGAATCACTATGGAGTCATTGACATTCTCTATCTGGAGAATATTCTGCTATAGAGGATAGCCTGCGGCTAGGACCTGTAGTCCTCTCTGCACCGAGTCTGGTCCTAGGATTGTTAGGGCTTCTACCACCTCTTCTTTGTTGGATTGTGCGCCGGTGGCCATGGTCGCCTCTACGTCCACCGGGTTGGTGGGTGATTTGATGGGAGCACAGTCAACATGGGGGCATTCGGTCTCCGATTCCGTATCTCCCGCATCGAGAGCGTCGAATTGGTTGGAGAGAGTTATGACTTGAGTGATGAAGGGGATTAGGGCTTTGCTGGGGGAATCACTCTTCTCTGATTTCCCGTCGCTGGATTCAAATCGGGTGTGTGAGTTCGGAAGAGGTAGGAGGGGTGGCTTGGGATTCCTTCCCTCTGATGGTTAGGTGTCGTTCCGGGGAGCTTTCTTTTTTAGTTCCGGGTGAAGGCGGTGGCAGTACTTAGGGAGGTGACCCCTTAAATGACAGTGGTTGCAGAACATGATATGGTTGTCATAGAGGATTTGTTGGGTGTGGGTTTGGTTGCCCAGCTCGATATAGATGAAATTGGACGGATCGTTGTTGATGTCGAGTTCCACACAAATTTTGGCGTAGTGGGCCTTGGTAAGGTTGCTGGTCTCCGGTGCTGTGGCTATATAAGTTCCGAATGAGTTGGCTATGCGCCTAAGCGCAGCTGGGACAAAGCAGATGAGAGGTAGATTAGGCAAGGTAACCCATGCGGCGACCTGTGATGAGTCTTCTTTGGTGCTAAAGCCCGCTGACCACTTGATGATCTTCATCTGGTGGGAATCTATTCTACATGTTCCTTTTGACCATACTGTCCTGTGGTCGCTGTCGGATGATAGGTGGAGAAGAATATGTCTCGGGTCGAGGGAGGCCACGCGGTATTCCGCTGAGAGTCTCCAACTGGCAATCGTCTTCTGTACCCTGGAGAGTTTGGGGCAGCCGTTCATAAATTTAAGGATGAATGTGTGGGGGAAAGAGGATGAAAGAGATGACATTTCCGGAAAACGGAACCAAAGATACAGTGGACTCATGGGAGTACTCAATGTCCGGAAGAGGGACGTCCGAAAAAAAGAGACCTTTGCCTGACACCAAGTCCGGGCGCAACTTGGCGGCGTATGAAGTCTGATCTTTACCTGATGGGGGAGGATCCCGAATCTCTCCGCAGGGGGGAGGAAGAGCATCCTGGGAAGGAGACTGTCCGGGGAAGGGAGAAGGGCCCAAGGATCCGGAGGACTCACCGAGCACAAGGGGTGGCGCCATGCCTGCGCCCAGAAGAGGACGGGCCAGGGGAGGGCAACCTCTCCCTGCGCCGACGGAGGCGAGCTGACTCGCCGAAACTACAGGGGGAGAAGGGAAAGTCATCTGACCGAAGGACAACGGGCTGGAAGCCGAGGGGGGCCACGGAGGAGGGGGGATAAGGTGAGGGGTGATCGAGATGGAGCCTGGTAGGGGCGCGGGGGCCTCACGATCGACGGAGACGGCAAGAGCAGGGCCATCAGGGCGGCCTGCAGGGTCCCTGGGAGAGACGGAGGGGGAGGACAGCCCGCCCAGCGGGGCCTCGAGGGAATACTGCAAAAGGGATGACTCGCGGGGGGAGGGGCGGCACCTGAAGACCAAGCGTGCGCGTAAGGGAAGGGATAGGCTCCAACCGTGGGATACACGTACAAAGAGGCAGGTGCGTAAAGCTGAGAGGCTAACGCAGGCGCGTAAACCTGAGAGGTAGGCATAGGCGTGAAAACATGGGAGGCAGGCGCAGACATGTGAGAATGGACGGTAGGCGCGAGCGAGTCATGAGCGTAAAACTCGATGGAAGGGGGGTCCCACCAGAGGTGAGAGCAACAGGTTGGCTTGGCACGTATTGGCTTGGCGCATAAAACTCGGTGGAAGGGGGGTCCCACCAGAGGTGAAAGCAACAGGTTGGCTAGGCGCGTAAAGTCCATCGGGGAGACCAGACGCGTAATAAGCATTAAGGGGTGGGCCCCACCAGAATAAACCGGTGGCGCTGGATTAATACGCTGAACTTTGGGGGGTGGGCCCCACCGGAGTAAACTGTGTGCGAGGGAATAATACGCTGAGCATTGGGGGGTTGGCCTCACCGGAATAAACCGAGGGCGAAGGAAAAATATGCTGAGCATGGCCTCCCACGTGGTGATGGTTGACACCGACCACGTGATGCCAGAGGGGCAGTCCCCCAGAGCCTGCACCGCAGGTGGGCGACCCCCCCAAGGATATGACAGCACCATTTGAATTTTGAACTAGGGTGGGAGAGGGGGAATAGGCAGAGGGGAGCTGGGGATGAGGATGGGGGCTGCGGGCGAACGCGGAAGCCGGACGGCCAACCGAGGCGGATGCCGGAGCCGAGAAAAGAGGGTTGCTAGAAACCGAACCGGATCTGGGAAGGGGGGAGCAGGGGACTAGTGTGGGGGGCTGGAGGGGCGGACGACGGGGGGGGTTGGTTCGGAATAGGGAGGCTGGAGAGCGGGTGGGGGGAGGAGGGGGAGAGCAGGATGAGCGGGCAAGTAGGAGGAGTAGAGTTGACGAATCAACTCCACACATTCGGCCGACCAAGGGTGGGCCATCGGCGAACACCAACCACCGAAGGAGAGCTGGAGAGGGGAAGCCCTAGGGGCTTCCCGGGCGGGAAAGCAACGGGAGCTCAGGAAGAAGAAGCAGAGACATCTAAAATTAATATCATGTATATTATATATATATATATATATATATATATATATATATATATATATATATTTTATATATATATATATATATATATAGACAAGAACAAGAAGAGCTGCAGTAACTGGAAAATCCTCCCCTCCCAATGATCTAGAAAATCAAGCTAGTTATTAATCCTTAATATTTTCTTATTCGATTCTAAGTGTGGTATTTCGCAGAATCCATCCTAGACATGATATGCAAAACTGGACAATATAAGAAAGTGCACTATAAGAAGCCACAACCAGAAAATATAATAAGCTGGAAGCTAGGAGTGCGCTACGATGAGCCACTTAGATCTATAAAGATGTAAATATCAAAACTAAAAACTTCAAGTTCTAAAGAGCCTTAGAATCATGCAAGGAAGAGATAGAACAACAAAAATGGCAAGAAAATAATATTTGAAGAATTGGCAAGATGTACTTGCCTAGGTTAAGCTCTAAGCCTAATCTTCTACTCCTCCTCCTGGGGGGTAAACACCACACCCAAGGCCTCAAGGCCAAGCTCTTGGAAAGCTCCAAGGGTGAGAGAAGAGAAGAAGAAATGTAGAGAGAGTGAAGAGAATAAAAAGAGAGAGGAGAGAGAAAGTGAAAGGGTATATATAGAAGGGAGAATTAATCATAACCGTTGGATGGTGATCCATGTGAAGATCTAAGTCAATCATGGCCATCCAAGAAAACCAAGTATCTATTGGATAATAGAATACACCTACACAATTCACGAAAATATCTAAACATTATTCATCAAAATATTTGAAATCAAAAATATCGATAATGTGGAAAATCTACCCGGGCGGTATGCCGTCAGTATGTACTGGTATACTGGCGACATGCCGGTCAAGGAGAAAATCTATAGGTTGGAAAAAGTTTAAAGCGTTTCGAAAACCAAAAAATACGAAATACAGTACAAAATACGTATTCGTATATAAATACCGATGCTGTGAGATGAGTCTCACAGTATGTCCCACCCAGAAATGGACAGTGAGATGACGACCCGGGTTGAGCCAAGCCGAGTTGGCTAGACTAACTCCAATTAAGAAAACCATAGCCAAATCAGCCGCTGACTAGGCTAACACGTCGCATGTCCCACTCGACCTGCGTGGCTAACGGGTGGGCTAGTGTCCTGACTGCGCACCGTTGACTAGGTCAATAAATTCAAAAAAATTATTTTAAAACTATTTTAAATTTTAATAAATCAAAAATAAATTGTAGAAAAGTCCTAGAACATTCTAGAAAATATTTCTAAGTGTTTAGAATCTAAATAAAATAATTTATCTCAAAATATCATCATGTGACCCCATAATAAATCTCAAAAGCCTATAAACAAAATAAATTATATAGGTTTTAATTCTCTAAAATTTCTTAAATATTCTAGAAAAATCTAAAAAAATCCTAGAAAATTTTAGAAAAATATTTATATTCATCTAGAGCCCAAATAAAAAATATTTAGTCTCAAATTACCCCCGAATGTCCTTACAGTAAATCCTAAAACTCCATAAAAATAATAAACCCTTAAATATTAAATACCTAAAAATATCCAAAAATTCTTGAAAAATATAAAATAGATAAATAATATATCTAGCGCTACCTGGAGACCATAGTGACCATAAGTAATCTAAGTTAACCATACTTCACCTATAGGCTTAGGTACGACCTCTTTGTGATTCCAAATCAAACCCTCGATAAAAATTAAAAAAGTATATAAAGTAGGTGCTACACAAGTGGTCGTTGATGTAGGGGTATGAGGAGGTCATCATGGCGGGGCTCCGGATGGAGGTGCGGTGAACTCACAGTTCAGATTTGTCCAACATCTGAAGAGCGTCAAGGCGGGACTCAAGCTATGGAGTCGCACCAGCAATACCTACCATCTCCAAGTAGAGGAAGTAAAGCTTCATTTGCTACAGATAGAGCTTCAGTTGGATCTTCTCAATCCGGATCTAGCAGCCAGGGTGACATCCCTTATTAAATAAGTGGGGCTTCTTCAAGCACAGGAGGAAATAGACATGGCACAAAAGGCTAAATGTGCTTGTCTAACATAGGGCAACTAGTGTACTAAGTTCTTCTTTGATATAGTGCGAATGAAGGCAACATTGCAACCACATTAGCAAGCTTATCGTGTCGGATGGAAAAGAGGCTATGACTCAAAGTGAATTGCAAGCAGAAGCAGTCAGGTATTACTCTGACTTATTTAATCAGGACTCCTATTCGACTATTTTTCCAACTATTGTGTATAAGAGACTGGTTACAGGGCTTGGCAACAGAATATTAATAGCACTGATTAGGATGGAGGAGATCAAGTCGATTGTACTCAAGGCTGACCCGAATAAGTCGCTAGGCCCTGGCGGCTTTGGTAGCAAATTCTATAAGAAGCATTGGAAGGTGCTAAAGGGTGATGTATTGGAGATTATATGTCACTGCCACAATTTTAGCCTAAGGGTATTTTGGTCATTTATGACTTTTTATTAAAATTAAATTATTATTATTATTAATTAATATTGTATTAATCTTTGTGTTGAGCCTTGACCTAGTTTTTCCCTAACCTAGATGTTAGTCATGATCCTAGAGACTAAGTTAGAGGATTACAAACTTAATGGCTAAGTTAGAAATATTTAGATATTTGGCGAAGAAGATATTTGTTGAGCCTAAGATATTTTACAAGCCTACCCATTACCTAAATATCTATCCAAACCCTAGATAACCCCTTGGCTGCCATCAAAGGGTCCCCTCCCCTATATAAACACATGTTAGCACACCTCTTACATCTTTTCATTCACACATAAACCCTAAATTTAGTTCTTCCCCAAAATCACCCTCTTTTCTCCAAATCAACTCCAAAATGAGCCTAATCAATTGCAACACACTCCCCTGGTGTAGACGATGTCAATAGAGGCTAGATAGCAAGTATTGAAGGCTCTTGGACCATAGCAAGTTGGTGAAGGATCTCATTTCTAGGCTTTTGCTTTGAGATTCTGACTCTCAATAGGTAATGGCTTCTAAACCTATTAAAGTGCTGATTTCTTTTCATAGATGCATGCATCTAGGTACCATACACATGTAGACCAAGATTGGTAGGATTTTGTGTCCATTTGATATGCGTATTGGAGGCGTATCGAAGTGTAGTGCAAAGTGTTTGGTAAAATGCCACATAGGATTTTACTTTGCTATTTTCCAAAACTAATTACATAGACTTGTATCCCTTGATGTGTAGATCACGTATCCCTTTGACAAAGCATGATTTGACACATTTTTGTGTCCAAAACTGGACACGAGACGCCCGTACACTCTGTGTGCAGTGCCCTACTGACACGAGCCTCGTGCTCGCAGCACAAGCTACATGGACCTGCAAAATTTGGCATGGAGGTGGGGGCCATAACTTTCAAGCCACTCCTAAAGTTTTAGGTGAGTTGGTGTCGTGTCGAGTGAGTTATGACACTTGTACTGATTCTGTAATAACCCACACACGCAAACTGGGGCCACTGATACGTGGCTGGACACGACACACGATGCACATTGGACACATATCAGGGTTACTAACACGTAGCCCTATGACTCAGCTCTCCTAGGACACGACCACGAGACCTACGAGTGGACATGTTGGGTCCTAGCGCACTCGACACGTGTGCATGACGCTGTGTTCTGCCTAGTTTGATACCCCCATGTTTGACACAGTTTACTCTCTGTTTTGGTCACATGGACATGTGTCACTTGGCATGGAGGTGGGGCCATCACTGTCAGGCTCCCCCCCAAGTTCGAGGTCGATTGGTGTCGTGTCGAACACATAATCGATCCTGCATGGGTTCGAGCCTGCACGGCACACGCGCACAGACACCCACTGATATGTTGTTCGAGCCTGTACTGCACACACGCAAAGACACCCACTATACACGCGCACACTTCGCCCTACTGCTTAGACTAGATTAGCTAGGCTTTATCTTATTTCTTATGTTAGTTGTATTTGACATATGAGTTGTATATTTTTGAATGTTTGAGATGTTGTGTCATTTAGACACTTAGACTTATTTTCTTCTGTTTGTATGTTCTCTTTTGAGATATCATATCTATCATATCGTGCTATTTCTACCTTAGAATTGTGATTGTGATGTATCTTCTGTATTGTCCTCCGATTGGAGAGTATATCTTGTACATGTATATTTATATTGTGTTAGATGTATATGACCTAGGACAGCATTCTACCGTCGACACTGTAGCGTAGGCTGGACGTACCCACTTCTCGTGCCCTGTACTGGGTGTGGGTTGTGACATTATACAAGACTTTTTTGTGCATGGACGAATTCAACTCAATCATATTTTTTTATGCTTATTCCGAAGAAGGAGGGGCCAACTTGTTTGGCGGACTATCGGTCGATAGCCGGTTGCACCTACATCTACAAGTTGATCACACATATTATGTGTCGGAGGGAGGACATCATGCCAGAGCTGATTTCTCTCAATCAAGCAACATTTATAAAAGGGAGAGCGATAGCAAGTAACAACCTGGTGGCGCAGGAAATAGTTCGCGGATTCAACAACAAATGAGGGAAGAAATTATGTATTAAACTGGATTTGCGAAAGGCATATGATACAGTCAATATGGAGTTTGTCTGTCATATCATGAGTGCCATGGGGTTTGACCGGCAATGTGTGGCAATGGTTAGGGAGCGACAACGGCCTTCTCTATTCTGATCAAGGGGGCAGCCACATGGGTTTATCCAAAGCAATCGGGGGTTACAACAGGGGGATCCCCTATCACCATATCTGTTCACCATAGTGATGGAGTATTTCACATGCCTTATGGATGTGGCGGTTGAGCAGAAGCACATATGTCCTATTCACAAGAAAGTAAGGCCGCACATATCTCACTTGATATACGCAGATGACTTACATGTTTTCATGTCTCCGATATTTGCTGGCCTTCATGCGTTGGAAGAGATTTTACAGTCATTTGCAGGAAACACGGGTTTGTATATAAACAAAAACAAAAGTACAGTCTTCTTCAACCTCTATTGCAAAGACAAAGAAGAAAGGGCCAATGTGCTGGAAGTGAAGAAATAGGAGTTGCCAGTGCATTTTTTGGGTACTCTGCTCTTGATTAATTATTCTAGAGATACTAAATGTCAGAGCCTAGTGGATTATGTGAAGGAATGGTTGAGGGTTGGCAAGCTCAGAGCCTGTCATTTGGAGGTCGGATAGAACTAGTGCAATCAGTAGTTACTGCCATAACATTGTATTGGCTACAAATTAGTATGATCACTATTAAAATCTACTCAATTGGCGACCTATATTTAGCGACGTTCGATTAACGTCGCTAAATTGTGCACATTAGCGACGTTTTATTGAAACGTCGCTAATAGTCGCTACTAGCGACGAAAATAGCGACACGACAACGACGTATATTAATTACATGAGCTAGTCGTCGCGAAACGTCGCTATGACGTCGCTAATAGCGAATAATTTAACAACGGTAGTATGAACTTCGCTAAATTCTAATTATATTCTTCTCCCAACAATTTATTTTCCCCCATTTTACTCTCTCACTCTCTCTCCTCCCCCCTCCTGTGCTCTCTCACTCTCTCCGGCGACTCTCACTCTCACTACCAGAATAAGTCGTTTTAGCGACGCCTAAAGACGTCGGTAAAACGATAATTTTCGTCGCTAAAAATATTTAGCGACAAAATTACCGACGTTTTGGGCTGGTCGCGGAAATGTAAGTCGTTGATCTTCAAAACGTCGCCAAACGTCGCAAGTACCGACGTTTACCGACGTATATATACGTCGGTATATTACCGACGTCTACCGTCGTGTCGTCGGTGTATTAGCGACGTGTTTCACGTCGCTACGCATCGGTAACTTTACCGACGATTACCGTCGTTTCGTCGGTGGTTTAGTGACATGTTCAAAGTCGCTACACGTCGGTAAAATCCTGGGAATTCCTGGGATTATTACTGACGTGCACCGACGTTTACCGACGTTCTCCGATGTATAATGACGTCGGTAAATGTCGGTACCCTAGAAAATATTGCAGATTTATCGACGTTTACCGACGCAAACGTACGTCGGTGGACGTCGGTAAACGTCGCAAAATCTGCAAAAAAAATAAAATACAGAATGTCCATTTCTCCCCGCAGTTTAAAAAGATAACCATTTCTCACTGTAGAATAGGATCCAAACAATCACAGAATGTCCATTTCTCGTTGTACACAGGTTTCAGTCCCTATAACCAAGTTTACAACAATCACACAATGTCCAGTTCTCAGAATGTCCATTTCTCACTGTACACAGATTTCAGTCCCTATAACCAAGTATACAACAATCACTACCAAAATTTGTCGATTTAGCGACGGCCAGATCCGTCGCCCGTACGACGAGAATTTCTATTAGCGACCGATCACTGAAGGATCTTGGCCAAAAAAATCCGTCGGCAATCAGCTCGTCGCTAATAACGGTTCGTCGCTACGTAGTCGTCAAGCGACGTAATAGCGACGGCATTTCAACTTCACAATATACGAAGCATTGTCGACTACTTTTCGACGATACTAATCCGAAATGGTATATAATAATCCAACACGGCCGATACCTATCGGATATAACCAATACCAAATCAATAAGGCCAATATGAATCCTAGCTATACGGCCGATACATATCGGATAGGACGATACCAATTCGCTAAGACCAATACCAACCGATACGGCCCATACCAAAATGATAGATCGATACTAATCCGATAGGGTCAATACTTATAAGTACCTATGGTCCAGGAGGTTGATCCGCTAGTACATCCATGTACGATCAACGAAGTAACGATCCATTTCAATTTGGATGTGAAAATCTGTATCGTAAGACAAACTAAACATAATCAGTTCTATTTCACATGCTTATTGCCAAGTATGGGAACGAATGGCTCAGAACACAACCCAAAATTCATTCTAGCATACATTAGTGTGAATCATCTATGTTCTGTACATATGGTGTAGTATATGTTCTTATCGTATCTAGTATCTGAAGGATATAACAGAATCAAGATGAACTCACATAATGTAATACTAAGACATCATCTACTACTATATAAGATATAGTGATAGGTTGTCGTATCATCATTGCCGAGGGATGAGGGTCGCAGGACAGTCAACTTTATCTACGGCTACATAGTTTCTGCCTCGCCAGTCGAATGGCTTAATTGCCAAGTATGGAAACGAATGGCTCAGAACACAACCCAAAATTCATTCTAGCATACATTAGTGTGAATCATCTATGTTCTGTACATATGGTGTAGTATATGTTCTTATCGTATCTAGTATCTGAAGAATGTAACAGAATCAAGATGAACTCACATAATGTAATACTAAGACATCATCTGCTACTATATAAGATATAGTGATAGGTTGTCTGTAAAACCCCTAAATTTTCTACTAATTTTTTTATTTATTTTATTAAATTTTGTACCGATTTAAATTTTTGTATTGTACGTCGCGTAGTCGTATTATACGTCGTGCACGAAGTTTATTTTTCGAAATTGCTCGACGAGTGCGATTATGTGCGAGCGTACATATTTTTGAAAATATTATTTTTCTATTTTTGTAGTTTCAAAATAATATACATAATAATTATTTTGTTATTGTTCCAAAATTTCCAAGTTTGTTATTTTATTATTAAGGCCTTTCATTTCTCACAATTTTTAATAATATATAATATTTTTATCGTATGCTAGAAAAGCATAATTATGAGAACATCATTTTGTACCTACATACATATTTAGTAATTATTTATTAGTTATTTTAAAATAATAATGTAATTTTCGAAATTAATATTATTAGTATTTTTGGAAAGCATATTTTGAATTTATTGTGGCGATTTAAATCTTGCTTTGAATCTATGGATTATTTAAATAGTAAAATATATTTGAAATTTGATTATCCCATTTGATTTTAAACTAAAATAATTTAATTTAAATTGAATTTTATTTGGATTTGGATTGGATAAATTTCAAATTAAATTACAAACTATCTATTTTGGGTTTAAACTACTCTTAATCATATCCCAATGGGAATTCCCACATCCTATAAATAGGCAGGTACTCCTCCATGAATTATTCCAATTCTCCACAAAATATTCCACAACCAAACGCGTGCATCGTGTCTGTGTCCCGGTTTCCCTTCCACTATATCTATTTAGTACAAATACATTTTTTGACGTGTCCGACAATCCCGGACATCAACACCTCCTGTCCCCAATCTCCGCCGTCATCTTCCTTCCCGACGGCCGAACCCAGCCATCAACCCACTCTGCACCACCGTCTCCACCTCATCCCGACCCATCGCCAAAACCACCGCACCCCTCGGCTCATCATCACTGCCACCAAACTACCCCATCGACATCACCTCCTCCTCCTTGTCCCGGCCAACCTCACATCATTATCCCAGCCACCACGCCTCCACGCACAGCCACCACCCTCACCAGCGACCGACACCACCACCCGGACCACGGCCATCGGCCGGAAAACCCCAGTCCGCCACCATACCATGCCCCAAATCGACCGACCAACCAACCACCACCACCGTAGTCGACCCCACTCCGGCCACAGACCACAATCGCGCCACTGTGTGCGTCGACCACCACAGAAAAAAAAGAAAAAAAAGGGGAAAAGCTCGAAACCCTCACCCGTCCGGCGTCTCCGTCGCGCGTGACTACTCCGGTGGCCGCCCTGCTCTTGCAGCGCCACGGTCGCGCTCCGGCCGATCTCGTCCGTCTCCGCCACAGCCAAACGACCGCCTACACCTCTCCGCCTACCTCGCCGCCTACACCTCACCGCCGCTCACGGCGAGCCCGCCGTCCGCCACACCCGAGAAAAACCCCCATCGCCTCCGACCCTCTTTCTCCACTCCTCGCCGTCGACATCCGCCCGCGCCCCGTCCGCTCAGCCAAACCCCCTTCCTTTCTTGTCTCCCCTCCGTCGTGCGTCCGCCGCGTGCGCCACCGTCCGATCGGCGCCGATCCGAACCCCCTCTCCTTCTTCCTCAGCCATCCCAGCCCATCGCCGGCCTCCCACTCCGCCGCCGACCGAGACCTCCCTCCGCTTCCCCTCCGCGCAGTTCCCTCTCTCCTCCGCTCACTTTTCTTCTTCCTTTCCAATTATATTTTTCTCTTTCCTTTTGACCCTTTCCATTTGTTTGTACAGTAGGAGACGACAGTCCCCTTCTTTGGTATATTTATTATATGTTGAGTCTATATTTTTGTCCCTGGATCCTTGATTCGAGTCTACATTATTATTATTATTACTTTATTATTATTATTATTATTATTATTATTATTATTATTATTATTATTATTATTATTATTATTATCAGTATCATGATTATTATTATTATTATTATTATTATTATTATTATTATTATTATTATTATTATTATTATTGTTTTGTAAAACTATTTTGTTATTAATTATTATTGTTACTAATCTCATTGGTTTCACTAATATACACCAATAGTGTTATATTTTAATTTATTATATTACTATGGTATATATTTTTAACTTAAAAACTATATTGTTATAAAATATTTAGATTAACCTTAAAGTTTTAAAATATATTTTTATGGTATTTTAATTATGTTTTGACCTAAACTAATATTTTGACAAAATTGGATTTTGGCCAGTAATATTGATTAGTATATTGTTTAATTTGTAAATATTTCCAAAAATATATTTATGACATTAATTTTATGGTATTTTAAATATGGCTTTTTGACACCAAAACTATAGTTTAGCAAAATTTATGTTTTTAGCCTAAACAAATCTTTAGGACTTACAAAGTATTTATCTAAAATTATTTTTGAATATAGTTTTCTATTATCATAAATATTTTTCTAAAATATTTATATATACAAAAAAATCTCTTGCTTATCATTCTTGACCATGACTATCCCAATTGTTCCATATCTTCGTGCAATCTCGAACTTCCTTATATCGTCCCTAGCCAATTTGACTATTCTAGACTCAATGACATGGTCCATGCCACCAACAGAGGTCACCTTGCATAGTGGTTGCACCGAAGTCGCAGTTCGTGCCAGCTTGATTATCGCAGCACACCAGGCGTACTACCAGGCAAGACACCTTGCCATTTGCTGTTTAACTATTTTAGCTCATATTTCATGCATGTTAATTATTTTCTTTATGCAAAATAAACTGTGATACATGGCATAACTGTTAGAACTTACTGTTCATTTATTTTCCTGCTATGTATTATTTTTCTCATATTAAACCTAGATTTAAGGGCCACCTTATGTGTTGCATTCATTGGCCTTGACACGTTGTAAACACGAAGTTGTGTGTCGCATGTAGAACACGGAAGTGCATGATTGGCTGGCCACCAGTACGTACAAGCCGTACGATAGGAATAACCGCTAATAGAGATTGCATGCTAGTTTGACTTAGCGGTTATAGTGGTTTGTGTTGTGGATACAACACAGTAGGCATTGGGCGGGGAGGACAATTCCTTAGCGTATGGGCTTCGATGCACTTCCCTTGTGACCCGAACTCTCCGCTGGAGATACGGGGTTGATGACCCATGATTACTGACGGCCACTGACGATTCTGTGGAACGTCATGGTCTTTCTGATGGGGCCTCTGGTGCCCAAAGGGGGACTAATCCTATTTAGTCAGGGCCCATGCGTAGGAAGGATTGTTCTTAACTATATTTCACTTAGAACGGTTAGGTACCTTTATCCGTTAGGTACGAGTACTTTTGGTTTGGGTACTTGTATCTGACCGTGGCTTGGAACAATAACTTGTCGTGGATTAGTTCATCACATCTTGTCCTTGTTTGGTTGTAGGTGTGACTTACTACTTCGATGAGAAGGTATTGAACCTTGTTGGGTCCGGATACCATATTGGATTCATGGCATGGAAAGATACGTCGCCGTGAATTAGTTTACCATCTCCTGTCCTTGTTTGGTTAGGAGGATGGTACGCTCGTTCAGCAGGTGCGTATTGGACCATGTTATAAATTCGATTGACTTATTTATTGAGCAATATTTATTCAGTTTATATGGCATGCTATTATGTGTCTTGTTACGTCCCTCTGAGGACCTGGTTGTCTTGTCAGGTGTGTGCTATTGTCTTTCGCAGGTGTTCTAGCTCTAGTCGTGATCTTCGCTATTTCTTCGAGGATGATTGCATTTGGGTCGTCTTCGCTTCGCTCGTCACTCATTTCAATTTCTATGTACTTTTCTTTATTTTGTTGGTAGTGGATTTGTCTCCGCCCAACATATTGTATCAAGATAATTTATTCTCATTATATGACATCTTCTATTCATTTATTTTGTGTGGATGAGATTAGTTGTGATTTTACTGCATTTTACAGCTTATGTATATATACGAGGCTTCCATATATTGGAGTATACTTCGTATAAATACAGCTGGCATGTCTACGTTCCTAGTCCTACGTATTTTGGGACTGGGGCGTTACATGTTTTTGTGGTGGCCCATGCAGGTCTAGATAAATTGTTTGGTTACTTTACCGTACCACCATTGCCGAGGGATGAGGGTCGGAGGACAAATATCGCTTGAGTGAGCCAAAGGCATGTAGCCACTTTCCTCCCTCTATTCACCCTCTCCCTCTCTCATGCTATCAATGTCACAACTTTTCCACCTCAAGTTCTGATCAAGCATCTTCCTTCTCCTCTCCTCCACCATGGCTCTGGATCCATCTGCTCCTCCCTACTTCCCTTCTTCTTATTTGACTATCTCAGCCACATATGATATCCATCTCAAGTGTAGAGTCGGAGAAGAAAAAGTGGGCAGGAAGAGGAGGGGGAAGCAGCACAGCCGGCGGCATGACCCGGAGGAAGTACAGAGGTTTTCTTCAACATCCGTAGGAGAACTATAAGGATATATCTTTTCACAATATATCACCTTGTCAAAGACCCGTAATGTGACAACCATGTTACCGTGGTGTCGGAAGACTAGCATGTCATAATTTTCTAAGCCGTGTGTTTTGACATAATCCTCCAAACTCTTTCCTGCTATGTAGTAATGCAAGATTACTACATAGAAGGAAAGAGTTGGGAGGATTATGTCAAAACACACGGCTTAAAAATTTATGACATGTTAGTCTTTCGACACCGCGGTAACATGATATTCATATTAAGGGCCTTTGACAAGGTGACATGTTGTGAAAAGATATATCCTTATAGTTCTCCTACGGATTTGAAGAAAACATCTGTACTTCCTCCGGGTCATGCCGCCGGCTGTGCTGCTTCCCCCTCCTCTTTCTGTCCACTTCTTCTCCCCGACTCTACACTTGAGGTGGATATCATATGTGGCTGAGAGAGTCAAATAAGAAGAAGGGAAGTAGGGAGGAGCAGATGGGTCCAGAGCCATGGTGGAGGAGAGGAGAAGGAAGATGCTTGATCAGCATTGTCTTTCGGATCGTCCTCATCAAGGCATAACGGGCTGCTCAGCGTGCCCAGCTTCTTCAACTTCTCGCTGGCTGCAGAGTCAAAATGGGAACGGGTCCTCTTTGCCGGCCCGGAGCTCTGACTCGCACTCGTCGCCTCGCTACCGGTTTTCTCTCCTCCTCTGACGCGGGTCATAAGAAAATAAATTTTGTACCTCTTCTTCACATAAACATCATTGCCGCCTTGTACTCGAGCCTCCTCGTTTGTGACGCTATCTAACTTCTCGGTGCCTACATTGTCACTCGAATCTCCCCTTCGACTCGTATCGTCCTCTTCTTCGCCCGTCTTTTCGCTCTCTGTCTTGCAATCATCTGCTATCACCGCCGACTCATTTGACTCCTTCTCCGAGTCTTCCTCCTCCTTCTTCTCCTTCTCCTCCTCCTCATTCTCACTGACACATATCTCACTCATGCCCTTCACTCTTGAGTCACACACACAAGCCTCTATTGACAGGAACTTACTCTCCTATGATACCATCCTAACATCTATGTAGCTCAGTGATACATCCCTAAATGGCACCCTCTAATTACTCAAGACACTCAAAACAGTGGTGTACACGGGAAGATAGACCACATTAATTTAAAACAGTAACAATTTTTAGAAGAAAAGAAGGAATAATCATAGCCAAACAGCCCCCTTCCCCTCTTCATTCACTGCCACTTAATTCAAATGGAACCGAACTTCTCATTCATTGTCACTTAATACAACTATACTACAAGAGTGGGGGTTAGGGTTTACCGAGACCGAAGGGGTTGATCGGGAGGGGGGTCACCGGAGGGGAGGAGAACCAGAGGCAAAGGCAGAGGCAGAGGGGAGGGGAAAGAGCGCCTGCGGAGGGGAAGGGGGGTCATGGCGCCGGGCTGTAGGAGGAGGGGAGGGGAAGGAGCGCCTGCGGAGGGGAGGGGAAGGAGCGCCTGCGGAGGGGAAGGGGGGTCACGGCGCCGGGCTGTAGGCGGAGGGGAGGGAAAGGAGCGCCTGCGGAGGGGAAGGGGGGTCACGACGCCGGGCTGTAGGCGGAGGGGGGCTGGAGATCGGGGAGAGAGTTCAAAAATTTAGGGCTCGAAAATTTGGTGCTCGATTGAGTGGAGGGAAAAGAAAACCCGATGCCCAATATTAAAAATTTAGCGACAACAAATAGAAACGTCGCTAAACGTCACCATCAGCGACATATTTATGTTGGAGTCACTAAACGTCGCTAATGTAAAAACTATAGCGACGTTTACCGAATATTCTATGACGTTATCTTTTATGAAATTAAAGCTGGTCGGTAGACATCGTTGGACGTCGCCAATAGTGTCGTTTTGCGACATCTTTTGAGGACGTCGCTAATATGAAAAATGTTGGCGATGTCTTCCTTCAACATCGCTAATTTCGTCGCTGATTTGACTTATTTTGGTAGTGTCTCTCCGGCGTCTCTCCTCCCTCTCCGGTACGTGACTCTCCCCCCCCCCTCTCTCTCTCCGGCTGTTTTGGTTGTTGGTGGTTGGGGGTGCGGGTTACTCGGGGGGAGGGGCAGGGGGGATGCGGGTGGTTGGGGGTGAGTGGGGGTGGCTGGGGGTGGGGCAAGGGGGTGAGGGCGGCTGGGGGAGGGGAGCTAGGGTTAGGGTTCGGGTTCGGGTTAGCGGTGGGTATTAGGGCTGTGCACAATTAAGTCAAACCGACCAAATCGAACCAAGCCAAACCGAACCGATTGGTTTTAAACCGAATCGATGGTTCAGTTGGTTTGGTTCGACTTCAAATTTTTTAAAACCGACAGATTCGGTTCGTTTCACGGTTTGGTTATGCAAAAAATCGTATAAATCGAACCGAATCGAACCAAATCCTTGTTAAATAATTAGGGTTGGCCGGTTGGGTATGGGTTCATTGGGTTGTATTATACCGGTTTGGTTCATTTATTCACATCACAGCCATTTATCAAGTAGAAGTTGAAAGAACTATCTCTCTCTCTCTAGTCTCAAAGAGGAGTACTTGCAGCTCATATTCTTTTCTAATTGCTCCTGTGCACATGAAAGGGACTTTTGGTTGAATGTATATGATTTTTTTAATATGTATAATTAACATTTTTCTCCACCTACAACGCACAAGTTGAATTGAAGCTGCTGAATTATATTTACTATTGCAAAGTACAAGTTGACTGAGATTTCACCAAAAAAAAGAGAATACGGTCCATTTTTTATGTGATCAAAATCGACCAAGTCGAACCGATCCAAACCGAACCAAGTCGGTCGGTTTCAAAACCGAACCGACCATTTGGTTGGTTTGGTTCGGTTTTGTTTATTTTCAAACCGATTAACTTCGGTTCTACTTCTGTTGGGACCAAATAGTTCGACCACCGACCGATGCACACCCCTAGTGGGTATGTGTGGGTGAGGGAAAGGGGAGCAGAGGGGGTGGTGTAAGCCCCCTGAATTTCAGGATTTATTTTTATTTTTTCTGAATAAATTATTTTTGATAAATGTTTTATTATTTAATTGTTTAGATCATTAATGTACCTTCCCGTGACTTTGACTTCTGGAGCGTTAGGGATGCCAATCTCTGTAAACTCTCTTTACGAGTTTTGTAGTAGATAAGATTATCTTCGTTTTGATATAACATGTCCCACTTGAACTCGTTTTCTTGTGCTCTTTTTGTATCGCACAACTTCGGGTCAACTTAGACCAAATAATCGTTGAATAATTATTCCCACTTTTATCTTTGATCATCGTTCGCACGTTACCGTGACTTTTAATTTAGGAGAACGAGACCAATCATTTTCTCAGAACCAACATCTCATAAATGATCTACTCGAGACGCTCTTCACCCATGACCTTCGTGTCCCACTCAGACACTCCATTTTGTGCTTTATTTTTTTCGCACAACTTTCGGGTCAAATTAGGCCAATTAATTATCTACCGTAAGACCTGATTTAATTTCTAATTTAATTTCGGGATCCCACATCGATCCAACCTAGTCGACCAGAAGTATGGACATGGCCCACATGAAGCCTACTACCCACATGAAACTTGTGTCCCAATTATTGGAGTCCCCGTATATTATTTATTTACCCGTGACCATAAATACGTATTTAATTCAATTATTTCACCCTGTCCGATTTCGACCCGGCCCGGCTCGATCGAACCCGAACCCAAGCTCCATATTGTTCTCTCATGATTGCCCAAATACACCACACAATATTTCTCTTTTTTCTATTTTGAAAAATATCTCTTCCTCTCTCTACTTTTCAAATATCCCACAGATTTATATATATACATATATATATAAATATCTCCCTTTCTCTCTCCTCCTTAAAACACTCACACACACCACCTCACCCTTTCCATCACCAGCAAGAACACCCCCCCTCTCTCTTCAAATATCTCTCTCTTTTTATATATATATTATATACATATATCACTCTCTCTCTTCCTCTCCATACAAACACCCACACACACAACTCTCTCTCTCACTCAACACACACACCACCCCACCCCCACAGCAGACCCATGGCCGGCCGACCACCCCATGGCTGGCCGAGCTCCTCCCTCTCCTCCTCCTACTTTCCACCACTCTATCACCATCACCACCCTCATCAAACCACCAACACCACTTCCACCATCACCTCTACCACTCTCATCACCATCACCACCATGCACCACCACCTTCACCATCTCCTCTGCCACCACACGCCACGGCACCTGACCGTCGCCCTTGCCGCACCGTTGCCGTGCCTGGCCAGGCCCACCCCAGTGCTGCATGCAGCAGCAGCTGCAATACGCGCTGCAGCAGCAGCCGCGCGCGCGCGTGCGCCGCCGCGCCGGCGAGGTCCCCGGCCGCGTCCCGCCGCGTGGCTGGCCCCCGACCCTCTGGGTGCACCCAAGCGAACCACCCCGTGGCGGCCACCATCCACTAGGACACGCCGCCTAGGCATTTCGTGCATTTTCCATGCGTTTCCGTCGTGACGCTCGCGGTAAACTTCAGAATTCGCGTCTCGGGATAGCGACTTCGCGCATGTTTTCTGGGAGATCTGACCTTGGATCGGCGAACTCCTTGCTCCGTCTCAATCTCGGTATATAGCACTTCACTCCCCTCAAGTGTCGTCCGTTAATTTTGTCGTTTGATACCTCAAAACTGGCCACCAAGTTTACGTTTGAAATTATACTATTTTTGGACAGTTTTATGGAGCCAACTTCGTCAGCTCGTAACTCTGCCATCGCAGCTCCGGTTGGTGTGCTACCAGTTCCTGTGCGCAGCTGGTATAACCATCTTCCTGCCTCCTTTACGTTTCGTTTCATTTTAAGCACGTTCGGTTGGTAGAATTCGACGCCAAAGTTGGCCGTCCGAATTCTTTAATTTACACTTGTTAAATTCCATTTTTGAACCCGGGACTCCGAATTCAATTTCTAACACCACCAATAGACTCGTGGCATCGTTCTGGCATGTTTTCATATAATATTTGCTTGATTTGGAGAATGTGGGCCCTGGCACGCATTTTGGTACAAAGCGGGTCCTACTTTTCGAGTCAACGTGTCACTTTGAGATCGGCTCATCGAAATCCAATTTCGGATATGCCGTTGAGTTCGAATCGTCATTCTGGACTCGTTGACATATAATTTGCTGAGTTTTGAAGATATTTGCTCCGGCATGTATTTTAATGCAAACTAGATTCCAAGTGTCCGCGTCAACGTGTCATTTTGAGATCGACACATCGGAATACTATTTCGGACATACCGTTGGGTTCGTATCATCATTCTAAATTCGTGGACATATAATTTGCTAGATTTTGTAGAATTCTATCTCGACACATTTTTCGGTGCAAAGTGTGTCCAACGGCGGACATCATTTTGATCCAAAATTACCATTTTGCCCCTGTGTCTAAATTGGATCTAGTGTCACTTCACATTAGACTTTTATGCTAGGTCCCCACTTAGTTAGTAACCAGTTAGGAGTCGTGTCTCACCACTAGTAAAATATTAAACGTAGCTTAGAACTGAGTTTGTATATCATTATTGATAGGACACCGGACATCTATATCTTCGTACTAGTATTATTGCTTTGCTCGAGACAAGTACATCTACAAACTCATTTACTGTCTTTTAATGCTAGAACATGTATTAACCCTGTTAAAATACTGATCCTTGATGTAGCAAGTTAAAATCTTCACATGTTGTATTACTTTCAGTACCTGCCATGCTTAGGACAGTTCTTATATCTTCACATGCTTCTTACTGGTTTTCAGTACATGTTTTACTATACTATATACTGCTCTGAGTATTCACATGTTTCATACTGCTCCCAGTACCTGCCATGCTTATACTGCTCCTAGTATCTCTCACATGCTTTATATCGTTCTCGTATCTCCCACATGTTTTTACTATTCTCGTATCTCTCACATGTTTAAATAATGGGTTAAGGGGAAACTGCTAGTAGTGTACGTGATCATGACCCCCTTCTTCGTATGTATTTATCGTGCTCGATGACATTCTATATGTGACCTTACCGTATGTTCTGATCCCGCATTTGTGTATGGATATACACCGATGCCGTTCGTGCACGTATGTGCATGCCAGAAAACTTGATATATACCGCTGTACATCCTATTCACCTATTGACCGATTCACGTACATGCTACGGTTTTAAACTTTTAAACTATATGTTATCATTTCTAAAAAGAACCAATTAAACCATGATATGCCATGTTCCCTATGTTACTATGATATTGTGATCCCAGTTGTACCATGAGGCCATGTTTTCCAGTATTTCCTATTTTATAAACTTATCATATTTTGTTCTTGTTGTACATCTCTTTCATTATATATTCAGTACTTTAGTTGTAGAGGTTGTACTTGCTCCCGTCCTGACAGGATAACGTTGTAGGTATACTTTCTGAGGAGGAAATGCTATGTGATACATATTATGGTACTACATTGAGGACCTGGCCTTAGCTCCAGAAGAGGCCCCAGTGGTGAACCTTGCTTAGTTATTTTCATGTGTTTTGAGACTTAGACTTTGGTCTATTCTTATATTTGGATACTGGACTTTGTCTCCAGTTAGATACTTTGGAAGTGTATTATTAAGTCTGTACTTGTTTACCTTCGCTTATAGATGCTGTGTTGGAATGAACCTTTAAATGTGATTTTAGAATTGTTAGCAGCTTAGATCCTTTATTGTCTATTCTTAGAACAGCTTACTACGCTTTAACAAGCATAGGCTGGGCATGGCTTGGCCCGGCCCAACAATTTGGGTAACGGGTCATGACATGTTTCTAGTGGCGGCCCATGCAGGTCCAGACTTAAGTTGTTTGGTTACGTTATTGTACCAAGCATGCCTGCAATTAGGATCTAGGACAACTTGTTAATACTAGGAACAACAATTAGAACACCTAGAGGATATCTAGGATTGCAACATAGGAGAACTCGTCACAGCATAGGATCGTTAACTATATTTAGTCACTTGCTTGAAATTCAGTGGGTTACAATTTTGACCAATTTAGTACCCTTGGGATGACCCCTGAGGATCTCACTCTAATCTTACTTCGAAATCTATTTTCACTTATTTTCATTTGCTCTTCCTTAAATTCGTTGTTGAATTTAATTTCTGATTTTCGTTGTTGACTTTGATCTTGCATCGTGATAAATTTTGTGGATTGAATTATGATATAACCTGATAAGGTAAATGTCTGCTTTAGTTATGGAGTTTAGAATTTATCGCAGCCATATTAGCTGGTATGACAAAAACATAGGGCCTGAATTTTGGGTATACTTATCTTAGTTATAGAATTTAGATTTTCTCGCAGCCATACCGGTTGGCGTGGTGAGGATACTAGATAACATGATTAGAAGATGTATACCTTAGTTATGACTCTATCGTTTATTGCATATAAACTTACTGGTGTGGCAAAAATTCTGGCAACATAATTTCAGGAAGACGTGTATGGTTATCAAATCATATCTCAACTTGGTTCACTTCGTTATGACCGAATGAGCAAGAATAAATTCTTATTATCATTCTTTTCCGTCTTGATTAACTCTGTTTTATCTACATCTACAACTAGGATTATAGGTTCTCTAGGACTCTCCAACATGATTGCTTTCATGTTATCTTTTTGGACATAGTTATTTTTGTGTTCCATCTTTCCTATGACCTGACTAAACTCTTCTTTGTAAACCTCTTGGGTAATTCTTCTCGTTATGTATCCTTCGTACCATTCTTGGAGATATTCCAATAAACTTTTCCGTCTTGCTTGACCTTTAACTTGTTTGGACACTATTATGGATTGTTTGACCCAGCCTTAGGTCTTGTTACCTTCTATTTGATAGACAACCAAAATAGCCAAACCATGTTGACTGATCCTGTAGTATAACTATAAATGTATTGTGTGTGTTTGTGATAAATACTTTACCTAAGGATTTGTTAGATTAAGCTTATAGGACAAGTATGAGTGACTGACTGTAGTAGACTTGGAAATCATTAAGAACGATTGTATTGATAGTATGACTCGATGATAGGGTATCTAAGATGGAGAAATAAGATATTATATTATTTTGACTATGGATTGAGGATTAGAATCTTGTGCTTAGAGTTTGAGGATTGAGCATTCATAGGACTTTGATGACCAAGTGATTATTGGTTATCTATAGCTAATTACATGTGATTAAAGGGTAGATCGATATGTGGAATGATATAGAATAAGTTAGAATGGGATATAATATTACGTACGAGATCGGAAAGATATCAGTTAAAAGGACAAGGAACGAGGCAAAGACATATGTATATTGGTATTTAATAAATCGGGAGTTTTGAAATCGAGGATTTATATCCGGAGGACTTGTTGAGTAAAAAGAATAAGGCTCTATGCCAAGGATAAATATTGAACGTATAATTTCAAAGAGAAGCTGTAGGAAAGGATTGACGACAAATAATGCAAAGAGCCTGTGTATTGATAGAATAAGGATACTTAGGATGTGATAAGGAAATCAAGTATTTACAAATTGAGGTTGGAAATATGATTGATGATTAAGCATTTTAGGCTTATAGACATGTCCAGAGAATGACCTATATTTTAGGGTATACGTTAAGGTTCCATGTTAGTATGAAAGATTCTAAAAGATGTATGACGTAGTTTATGATAGAAGGACTTTGTTGAACCTGAACCAAAAAGATTGTAAAGAGAAACAAAAGAGATGATTACAAGGGTAGCCGATTAAATATCATAGCCAGAGCAGCTACATGTTATAGTTTGACCTATTGGATGATTTTTAATTTCGAGGACGAAATTCTTGTAAGGTGGGTAGGATGTAAGCCCCCTGAATTTCAGGGTTTATTTTTATTTTTTTCTGAATAAATTATTTTCGATAAATGTTTTATTATTTAATTGTTTAGATCATTAATGTACCTTCCCGTGACTTTGACTTCTGGAGCGTCAGGGATGCCAATCTCTGTAAACTCTCTTTACGAGTTTTGTAGTAGACAAGATTATCTTCGTTTTGATATATCATGTCCCACTTGAACTCGTTCCCTTGTGCTCTTTTTGTATCGCGCAACTTCGGGTCAACTTAGACCAAATAATCGTTGAATAATTATTCCCACTTTTATCTTTGATCATCGTTCACACGTTACCGTGACTTTTAATTTAGGAGCACGAGACCAGTCGTTTTATCAGAACCAACTTCTTATAAATGATCTACTCGAGACGCTCTTCACCCATGACCTTCGTGTCCCACTCAGACACTCCATTTTGTGCTTCATTTTCTTCGCACAACTTTTGGGTCAAATTAGGCCAATTAATTATCTATCCTGAGACCTGATTTAATTTCTAATTTAATTTCGGGACCCGACATCGATCCAACCTAGTCGACCAGAAGTATGGACATGGCCCACATGAAGCCTACTACCCACATGAAACTTGTGTCCCATTTATTGGAGTCCCCGTATATTATTTATTTACCCGTGATCATAAATACGTATTTAATTCAATTATTTCACCATGTCCGATTTTGACCCGACCCGGCTCGACCGAACCCGAACCCAAGCTCCATATTGTTCTCTCATGATTACCCAAATACACCACACAATATTTCTCTTTTTCCTATTTTGAAAAATATCTCTTCCTCTCTCTACTTTTCAAATATCCCACATATCTATATATATACATATATATATATAAATATTTCCATTTCTCTCTCCTCCTTAAAATACACACGCACACCACCTCACCCTTCCCATCACCAGCAAGAACACCCTCCCTCTCTCTTCAAATATCTCTCTCTTCATATATATTATATATACATGTATCACTCTCTCTCTTCCTCTCCATACAAACACCCACACACACAACTCTCTCTCTCACTCAACACACACACACCACCCCACCCCAACAGCCGACCCATGGTCGGCCGACCACCCCATAGCTGGCCGAGCTCCTCCCTCTCCTCCTCCTACTCTCCACCACTCCATCACCATCACCACCCTCATCAAACCACCAACACCACTTCCACCATCACCACTACGTACCACTCTCATCACCATCACCACCATGCACCACCACCTTCACCATCCCCTCCACCACCACACGCCACGGCACGTGACCGCCGCCCTCGCCACACCGTCGTCGTGCCCGACCAGGCCCGCCCCTGTGCCGCATGCAGCAGCAGCTGTAAACGCAGCAGCGCGCAGCGCTACAGCAGCAGCCGCGCGCGCTTGCGCCGCCGCGCCGGCGAGGTCCGCGGCCGCGTCCCACCGCGTGGCTGGCCCCTGACCCTCTGGGTGCACCCAGGCGAACCACCCCGTGGCAGCCACCGTCCACCAGGACGCGCCGCCTAGGCATTTCGCGCATTTTCCATGCGTTTCCGTCGTGACGCGCGCGGTAAACTTCAGAATTCGTATCTCGGGATAGCGACTTCGCACACATTTTTGGAGAGATCCGACCGTTAGATCGGCAAACTCCTTGCTCTGTCTCAATCTTGGTATATAGCACTTCACTCTCCTTAATTTTCGTCCGTTAATTTTGTCGTTTGATACCTCAAAACTGGCCACCAAGTTGACGTTTTAAATTGTACTATTTTTGGACAGTTTTGTGGAGCCAACTTCGTCAGCTCGTAACTCTGCCGTCGCAGCTCTGGTTGGTGCGCTACCAGTTCTTGTGCGCAGCTGATATAACCATCTTCCTGCCTCCTTTTGGTTTCGTTTCATTTTAAGCACGTTCGGTTGGTCGAATTCGACGCCAAAGTTGGCCGTCCGAATTCTTTAACTTACACTTGTTAAATTCCATTTTTGAACCCGAGACTCCGGATTCAATTTCTGACACCACCAATAGACACGTGGCGTCGTTCTGGCATATTTTCATATAAAGTTTGCTTGATTTGGAGAACGTGGGCCCTGACACGCATTTCGGAGCAAAGCGGGTCCCACTTTTTGAGTCAACGTGTCACTTTGAGATCGGCTCATCGGAATCCAATTTCGGATATGGCGTTGAGTTTGTATCGTCATTCTGGTCTCGTTGACATATAATTTGCTGAATTTTGAAGACATTTGCTTCGGCACGCATTTCAGTGCAAACTGGAATCCAAGTGTCCGCGTCAACGTGTCATTTTGAGATCGGCACATCGGAATCCTATTTCGGACATACTGTTGGGTTCGTATCATCATTCTGGATTCGTGGACATATAATTTGCTAGATTTTGTAGACTTCTATCCTGACACATTTTTTGGTGCAAAGTGTGTCCAACAGCGGACATCATTTTGATTCAAAATTACCGTTTTGCCCCTGTGTCTAAATTGGACTTATGGGTAGGCTATCCTAGCTAATTTGACCATTCTGGACACGTTGTTGATATTTATTTTATCATCCGACAACATCTGTAGATTTTGCTTATGTATTATCCTTAATTTGTAATTAATTATTTTTCTAGAAATTATTACTTTCTGTTTTTGAATTTTTATATATATTTTAATTTCTGTAAAAATCTGGGAAAAATTATATTTAAATATTATGTTAATTTAGCTAATTTATTATAATTTTTCCAGCATTTAATAAGTACTTTTGGTATTTTATAAAAATGGGAAAACAGAACCCTTTTTCAGGATACATATGTTTGATAATTTTTAATAAATATTTATGTAGGTTTATAAATTCCAAAAAAAATATTATAAATTTCTATAATTAACAAGGATCATTTTGGTATTTTATTTTATGTATATTTGAGCTTTTTGTCTATCTCAAAACTTGTTGGAACGTAGGGTACAGTTTGATTTATTTATTGAATAGTTACGACTTGCAATATTTTGTGTTGTTTTGAGTTATTGTAGTATTGGACCACCCCCTACACTAGTGTAAAGGCCGTAGAAAATTAGTTTGGATCTAGTGTCACTTCACATTAGACTTTTATGCTAGGTCCCCACTTAGTTAGTGTCTAGTTAGGAGTCGTGTCTCACCACTAGTGAAATATTGAACGTAGCTTAGAACTGAGTTTGTATATCATTATTGACAGGACACCGGACATCTATATCTTCGTACTAGTATTATTGCTTTGCTCGAGGCAAGTACATCTACAAACTTATTTACTGTCTTTTAATGCTAGAACATGTATTAACCCTGTTAAAATACTGATCCTTGATGTAGCAAGTTAAAATCTTCACATGTTGTATTACTTTCAGTACCTGCCATGCTTAGGACAGTTCTTATATCTTCACATGCTTCTTACTGGTTTTCAGTACATGTTTTACTATACTATATAGTGCTCTGAGTATTCACATGTTTCATACTGCTCCCAGTACCTGCCATGCTTATACTGCTCCCAGTATCTCTCACATGCTTTATATCGTTCTCGTATCTCCCACATGCTTTTACTGTTCTCGTATCTCTCACATGTTTAAATAACGGGTTAAGGGGAAACTGCTAGTAGTGTACGTGATCATGACCCCCTTCTCCGTATGTATTTACCGCGCTCGGTGACATTCTATATGTGACCTTGCCGTATGTTCTGATCCCGCGTTTGTGTATGGATATACACCGATGCCGTTCGTGCACGTATGTGCATGCCAGAAAACTTGATATGTGCCGCTTTACATCCTATTCACCTATTGACCGATTTACGTACATGCTACGGTTTTAAACTTTTAAACAATATGTTGTCATTTCTAAAAAGAACCAATTAAACCATGATATGCCATGTTCCCTATGTTACTATGATACTGTGATCCCAGTTGTACCATGAGGCCATGTTTTCCAGTATTTCATGTTTTATAGACTTATCACATTTTGTTCTTGTTGTACATCTCTTTCATTATATATTCAGTACTTTAGTTGTAGAGGTTGTACTTGCTCCCAAAAATTGAATATTCTGTATTTTATCTGCTTTCAAAAATGCACTCAAACGAGATGATGGTTCCTTTAGTTAGCTTGCTTATGTTACAATTATATTATTTATGAATATCGATGTTACCAGATGGCACCCATGACCCGAGGAGCAGCAAGTCGTTTGAGGGAAACAGTGATTGCTGAGGTGGCTCCTACTGTTAAGGAGGAAGTGGCACCGGTAGCTGGTGAGACCGGGAGTTCTATTCATCCAGCACCTACAATGAACTACATCTCTCCTGTCGCCGTCGATTCCACTTATTTGAGGTGGTTGCGTAATCGTATCACTGAGCGTTTACGTGAGCTGCATGGTTCTCATTAGCTATTAGTACTTATTTGTATTGGACTATTTGTATTGGATTGTTTTTGTATTAGACTATTTGTATTGGACTACATATATGAATTAGTACTGTGTCAATCTCTGGATTGTATTGGACTACGACATGGTGATCAGGACATAGTCCCTGCAGCCATTCGACTTGTAGGCAGAAACTATGTAGCCGTAGATAAAGTTGACTGTCCTTCGATCCTCATCCCTCGGCAATGATGATATGACAACCTATCACTATATCTTATATAGTAGTCGATGATGTCTTTGTATTATATTATGTGAGTTCATCTTGATTCTGTTACATTCTTCAGATACTAGATACGATAAGAACATATACTACACCATATGTACAGAACATAGATACACCATAAGTACAGAACATAGATGATTCACACTAATGTATGCTAGAATGAATTTTGGGCTGTGTTCTGAGCCATTCGTCCCCATACTTGGCAATTAAGCATGTGAAATATATCGTTGAAGAACATAAAACTTGTGGTCGTTACTGCAGAAAGTGCAGACTGACATGAACTGACGCACGAAAAGGAGGAGATCAAAGCTGTAACAAGTAAAGTTGTGTTTTGGATGTTCTACTCTTGTAAGCTCTTTGTTCACAAAGCAAGATATAATGAATACAAAACAAGTATCGAGTTTATAACTCTTGTAAGCTCTATACTTGAGTTACGAACTCGATACTTGTTCTGTATTCTTTAATCATAGCTTGCTTTGTGAACAAAGAATTTACAAGAGTTCTTTTTTCAAAGCACAAATTTTTTTGTTCCAGCTTAGAGCTCCTCATTTTTGTGCGTCAGTTCATGTCGATCTTCACTTTCTGCAGTAACTTCCTCCAATTAACCTCCCTTCCTTGGCAATAATGATATGACAACCTATCTTGATTCTGTTATTATAGTAGATGATGTCTTAGTATTACATTATGTGAGTTCATCTTGATTATGTTATATCCTTCAGATACTAGATTCGATAAGAACATATACTACACCATATGTACAGAACATAGATGATTCACACTAATGTATGCTAGAATGAATTTTGGGTTGTGTTCTGAGCCATCTGTTCTTACACTTAAAACAGATATAAATTAGTACTGTGAGAGCGCCGGAGAGAGTGAGAGCGCCAGAGGGGGGAGGAGAGAGAGTGAGAGAGTAAAATAGGGGAAAATGAATTGGTAGGGGAATATAATTAGGATTTAGCGACGTTCATACTAACGTCACTAAATTAGTCGCTATTAGCGACGTCATAGCGACGTTTAACGACGACTAGCTCATGTAACTATGTAACCGTAGATGAAGTTGACTGTCCTCCGACCCTCATCCCTCGGCAATAATGATACGATAACCTATCACTATATCTTTTAGAAGTAGATAATGTCTTAGTATTACATTATGTGGGTTCATCTTGATTCTGATATATCCTTCAAATACTAGATTCGATAAGAACATATACTACACCTGTCATGACCCACACCCTAGAGTAAGGGCACGAGAAGTGGTTAAGTCCAGCCTACACCGCAGTGTCGGTGGTAGAACGTTATCCTAGGTCAATCATCTAACAGTATAAAGGTACCTGTATAGTATATACACTCCGAATAGAGGTGACATAGCATAATACAGTCTCAATCACATCTAAGGCAGAATGATAAGATAAAAAGATAGATAGATAGATAGATAGATAGATAGAAAGATAGATAGATATGAAAATGAAATAATATCCACAGAGATACAACCAGAGAAGTCTAAGTGTCTATGATAACATCTCCATAAACATCAGATAAAACAAACTCCCAGTATATACAATAATGTATCAATGAGAAAGAGTCTAAGCTAGCAGTCTAAATTACTGGGGGTAGATCCTTTACTGCAAGTGGGTCCAAGTCACAAGTGTTGTCTAAAGCTGCACCATAATGGGTAGACACCAGAGCCTCATCATTATTTGTAAAAATTTTAACAGGTCCAGTCAGGACAGGAGCAAGCACAATACATCGCACGCAGATCATAACAGGTTAGAAAATATAAACATACAAGAGAGTACGATACATAAAACTAAAAGAAAGTACATGATGTAAATAGAGAGAGAATTGTAATAGAAATATCTACTATAAGTAGAGAGCTACCAGTGACTAGTGATTTAGAGTACAAAGTCGACATGTGAACGGCTGGATTTGTACATGAATATGCTAAAGAGGCGCACATGGATATACTACTTTAAAATTGTTCACATGACTATTTATACTCTCCCATACCCCAATCAATACACAAGGATCCAGACAAGTTATGTTACGCACATGATTATCACATGAAAGCCCATAAATGGGTGCACATGAAGTATACATGAGGGCTCATAAATGAGTGCACATGAAATTCATATGAAGGCCCATAAATGGGAGCACATGAAATTCACATGAGGGCTTATAAATGAGTGCACATGAAGTATAGGTTATACATGAGAAACATGACCGAACATGAGAGCACATGAGAGTACACGAGCATGCATAAATAAGCATGAAGCACATGAGAAACATGAATAACATGAGAGCGAGGAATACATGATGTACATGAAACACACGATATGATGTATCCGATGCTCCCGAGGGGGATAACATCTCAATGTAGGGATCCATATAGTACCAATCCGTGATAATATCGTGACAACATCAAGCAAGGTAAACTAGAGCAGAAATATAATTCTAAGCAAGTTATGAAATGATCAAAGAATGTACTCGCCTGGTATCCTGAATATTTGAAGAGAATATACTGTCCGAGGAGTGGTGTCTGTCTCCTATAGAACATTACAAGTCACTACAAGTCTAAAATAATATAATAGACTGCAACAATGCATCTACATGATGTTTAGGGTCAATCTAGGCTAAAGTCAACCCTTGGTCAACTCTAGTCAACTTATTCTAGTCAAACTAGGTCAACTAGGTCAAGCCTAACCCAAACTTAAGTCTCACTAAGCCTAACCAGCCTATTCTAGCATACACACACAATATATAGGCTGTACAAGCCAACATCACTCCTGCACTGACATTCAAGCCATATACACAGGCTAGGAACCATAGGCTATAGGCCATAGGCTAATCACATATAGTCTATTTCATACTTATTGCATATTCCCACATATTTCACACATTTAAAATATATTTAATTTATATAAATAGCACACATTTATACATATATAGGCTACATGATAATATTATATATAGATATGTATATACATATATATATATACATAGAGTGATAGGGGAAGAGACATGTGTGTTTGTGTCTAGGTGTACATGTGTGTATGTGTGACCATATGAAAATAGTGTGTCTATCATATGTCCAGGAACTTAGTAAAACATAAAGGAATCATTGCAATGTATGTGTGTGTGTCTACATGTGAGGGTGTGTGTGTAGAGTGTATGACAATTTAGTGTTAGGTTAGTGTGTGTATCATGTGTTTAGGAATAGGAATTCAAATGTTAGTTAACACATTGCTAACAGTGATACTAACATGTGTGTGGGTGTGGGTGAATGGAACATTGAGTGTGTGTGTGTGTTTCTATGGAAACAGTGAACCAATCTCTGGTTTATGCAATGACAGCCCATACCATCCAAACCCAATTCGAATCCCTATTACTTTGATAACATCAAACCAATGAATCAATTAACAGTGAACTAATATGCATGTGCAGGACTGAAACATGGCAAATTAACACCTATAAATTTAGTTTAAAGGATTTAAAATCAGAATTTTAGTTAACATGTAAAATTCTGGGAGTTTCAGTCTATACATTTCAAAAACCAAACCCTTGTTGCCTCAACCAATTCATGTAACCATCCTCAACAGTAAACTAACAGATGTAATTGAATCTAATCATGATAATTGAACATCAAATTTCAGTTTAAAATAGGAAATTAAATCAGAAATTAATTTCCTGAAACATGTATCAGTCAACAGTTCATCAAGCAGTCCAAAACCCCATTCGAAATCCCAGAACCATACACCAGTCGATAACCAACAGTGTAATAGTCTAATACACATGTGTAAGAATTAATCTAGTGATTAAACATCAGTAAAAGCAGTTTAAATAACTTAAAAATCAGAAAATGGGAAAAACAGTGAACTGCGTATCAGTGAGAATGGAAAAATGGAATTCGAACATCAAAACCATGTTAAAACTATAAATTAAAGGTTGGTAAAATATTATACACATGTGCACGTGTCTACCACTTTATACGTGTCTAACCAAGTGGACACAGCTGTGTCCACGACACACAAACAACACACGAGCACACACGCAGTGCACAGCGTCGTGTACGCGTGTCCCGCGTGTGACACAGGCCACGTGGTGACACGTGGCCTTGCATACACGTGCGCCAGGGGTAGGGCTACCTCTAGGACAGCCTGCATCGTGTCCTAGACTCATGTCGCAGCATGTCCGAACGCGTGTCAGTGGCGTTTCCTGCGCGCACACGACAGGTCGTACGGCCAATGTGGGAAGGATTTCTTCTCGCGCACTCATACACTCCCATCTTTTGGAAGGATGATGTCAGTCATCCAAGGAGTGTCCGTATCAAATTTCGTGTCTCGAAGTGTCCTGTGCAAGGAGTTCTAGGGCCGGATAGGCAGGAAGCTGAACCGAATCTCGCACGGCGTGTCCAACCCGAAAATCCGACACCAAATGACACAAAAATACCAATCACCCTTAACAAAATTTTAGATACACACCTAGATCTAGGGATTCATGAACTAATTTTCAAAATACGAAAATAAATCCCTAAGGGGCATTTTAACAAACACCTATGTATCCATTATGATACGTGTCCGAAACGGACTCCAAATGGACATGAATTGTGCCCAAATTTTGGGAACAACTAGGGGACTCTTAGACCTAGCCCTATATGCAAAGAAAATAGGAAAAACAATGGGTTTGAGTGGTTTACCTATTGAGTGTCAATACTCAAGAAAGCTCCAAATGGAAGGATTCCAAATAGCAACTCCAAAGCTCCAAATGGCACAAAAACTGAGGTGAACCTCCAGAATCAGTAAACACACAATAATTAGATCCTAATGCAAAAGACTAGGGTTAAAAAGGAGTTGAAATGAATTAAATAGGATTTTAGGAGAATGGAAATTTACCTTTCCTTCAAAATCTAGGTCAAGAACAAAAGAGGCAAGAACACATTAAGAGAATACTTATAGGCAAGGGGAAACCCTAATTGTGGCTGTCATGGGTGGGTTTGATTGGGTTTTGGGCTTAAGTCATGGGCCTATGGCTTAATTGCAAGTCATGAAATTGGTAAATCACAAGTCATTGAGTTAAGTCATAATTCATAAAACCATTTCACTTAACCTTCCTATTTTAAAACTAATTTCTAATGACTAAAAGTAGGTTAACTTAAGTTAGACTAGGGTCAACATAGCTAGGGTTAGCTTCTAGGCTAGTCTACAAGGTCTTAACTAGTCAAAGTCAAATTCAACAACCATCAATCCAATAATTAATCAAATTATTCTAATAAGTCAAAATGACCAAATTATCCCTAGGCTAAAAATGATAAATAGATATTCCAAATCACAGGGTTAGGCTCTAGGTCAGACAGTCTCTACGGTTTTACTAGCTGCACATCAAAATCATAAGTCATGATTTTTAAATAGTTTTAAATGATTAAAAATCACCAAAAATCATATTATTATTTAAATATCATAATTAAATAATTAAAAACACAAAATTTCAAAATTATCCTCATTTAGAAAACTGGGTGTTACAAGTCTACCCACCTTAGAAAATTTTCGTCCTCGAAATTTAAGATGGTAGTACTCCTAGGTCAAACATAGTCAAGGGTCAACCACTAGTCATCAACTAGTAAATTTGTCTACATCCAAGCACTGGGTCAACAATTGGTCGACTTCTTAGGATTTTACCTATACTAGCTATCTAGGGGTTGGCAACTAGAATTTAGTAAAAAGAGAACTCTATAGTAGGCTAGCTCTTAACTTTCCAATCCTATCAAGTCACCCATAACTAAATACCTATAAGCTAAGCACACCAATCCCAATACCACATATACATAAGCTCAAGAATAACAACCCATTACATATACCCTAAGTATATCATCTATATATATAACTGATCATCAAAGGGTTTAAGTAGACTAAACTTATAAGGGACTGAAACAAATGCTTAGAACTAGGCTAAGGATGAATGGTCTGAATCATCAGTATAGGCAAAAGGGAATGAAGCTAAGGAGACTGAAATTATAAGCTAAAGGACAGGACATTTGGGCCCACTTGTAAAGTCAAAGTGAAAAAAAACCTACATGGTGACAGAAATATGCCTCTAGATCAACCTGGCCTCTCCTCTCTATCTGGCTGAACTAACTACATGCAGGACAGTGGTCTGAAAGAAGTGAACCAAACTGGTGTACAGGGAATTCAATATGCAGTATACTGCAAATGAGTGCAAGCTACGTACCAATCAAAATATATTACATATACATACAAACTATATTTGTATTAACTCTCAACACCTCAACTCTACTCAAGGTCTAATAACACACACTCCCTACCACATGCCTATCACTCCAATGAAAGGGTCAGATACTGTAGGGTGTATTGGGACAGAATAGTGAACTGTCCCAAGTGGTGAGTGCAGACCTCTAGTATGCATGATACTAACTCTCCAGATATGCAGAATATGGTAAGGGGTTGTGGTTATATTGGTGAGTCAATAATTAGGGTCTGAACAATGGTCCAATGAAATCTATGATGCATTATGGTAGATAATGAAAGTTGAGTGCAGTGAACAATTTGTACAAGTCTGAACCGAGGGAACAGGGTATCTAGTGAAGGGTCTGCATACTGCCTATAAAGGTTGATCAAACATGACTGAACTCAACACAAAGAGAACTTAACTAAAATAGAAAACTGAACCAAATATAGGCTAAACAACATGTCAATACCCTATACAACAATGGCCTATAGATACCAACCAACCCATATCCCATACGCCAATACCATCTGCGATCTATATGTATATATAGACCTCTCAGTCTTAGTGAACTACAACTATACTCAAGGACAGGCTCTGGTCAAGGGTGCCTCACTGAAAAAGGTAAAGAAAAATAATAATGATCATCAAGGCTGTAAGGCACACTAGCATCCTATATGTAAACTGGTTGGTATTATATATAACAGGGAAATCATCTACAATGGGTTACTATTCTAATATCAATGCTAACTATCATCTCTAGGGTACAGACACTCTACAAGTCATCATATCATTACACTATGAAAGAACTACATACGAACAAGCTCTACAAAACTACATATCCCTACTCCTAAGTTATTTGATTATAGAATACAATTTTATAACAACAGAAGGGTATGATAATCATATTCGTCTGTCCAAAATCATGTTGTTCAGAGTCTTCGTCATGCTAGTGAGCAAGGCTATGATAATTACAGAGTCCTTGACTAAGGTACATACCTCTAGGTTCATGGTATTTAAAATTTTTGCATTGCCGCATGCGACGGCAAACACCTTAAATTCCCACACCCAAGAAATACGTCAGAAATCTGACTATGTGTCCTCACTATGCCATCTAACATGACTATCGAAGATTTTAGATCCTATAACTGAGATGACCTAGCCCATATAATTTTCTCAGAAGAAAACAAACATAACACAAGAATAACAGAACAAAATTGATCAGTCAACAAGGAACAGATGGGATCGAATTTCAAGATAGTTATAAGAGGCAATTGCGGAAATGGAATCGAGAAGAACGGAACCTGCAGAAAGATCTCCAATGGCCTGTGCATCCTCGACTGTCCTGGCAAAAGCTCGCTCCTGCTGGTTTTCTCTGGCCTGCTGCTGATGCTGCATGAACCGCTGTTGCTGAGAGAAATCGGGAATGACAGAAAAGGTCTCTGTACAGGCGGAGGTGCACCTCCAATGTAGCAGAAATGCCAACCTGAGTTGGCACAATAGGAGCTGCGGTCTCGAGGCCCTGATGGACAGGACGAGAGGTGGCCAGCCTCTCGATAGTATCTCCCGGACCGGAGCGATGAGATCGTGTCTCCATAACCATCATGAAGACAGATCAAACAAGAAGCAATTATTGAGAATGAAGCAAAAAATCAAAGGAGGACAATTTATATTTAAGGGAAAACAATAAGCAGCAAATTTAGATAAAAGGAATCTGATTAAGAGTTTTTTCTAGTATGATTGAGTACCCTCAAAATATTCTAATCCTGCTGCAGGCTGTAGTGATACTCTAGTTCGAATACCACTACATAAACTCGACCTGCATGGGCCACCACTAAAAACGTGTCACAACCCGTACCCTAGAGTAAGGGCACGAGAAGTGGTTACGTCCAGCCTACGTCGCAGTGTCGATGGTAGAACGCAGTCCTAGGTCAATCATCTAACAGTATAAAGGTACCTGTACAGTATATACACTCCGAATGGAGGTGACATAGCATAATACAGTCTCAATCACATCTAAGGCAGAATGATAAGATAGAAACATAGATTGATAGATAGATATGAAAATGAAATAAGATCCACAGAGATACAACCAGAGAAGTCTAAGTGTCTAAGATAACATCTCCATAAACATCAGATAAAACAAACTCCTAGTATATACAATAATATATCAATGAGAAAGACAAGGTAAGAGTCTAAGCTAGCAGTCTAAATCACTGGTGGTAGATCCTCTACTGCAAGTGGGTCTAAGTCACAAGTGGTGTCTAAAGCTGCACCATAATGGGTAGACACTAGAGCCTCATCATTCCCTGTAAAAATTTTAACAGGTCTAGTCAGGACAGGAGCGAGCACAATATATCTCACGCGGATCATAACAGGTTAGAAAATACAAACATGCAAGAGAGTACGATACATAAAACTGAAAGAAAGTACATGATGTAAATAGAGAGAGAAATGTAATCTAAATATCTACTATAAGTAGAGAGCTACCAATGACTAGTGATTTAGAGTACAAATTCAACATATGAATGGCTGGATTTGCACATGAATATACTAAAGAGGCGCACATGGATATACTACTTTGGAATTGTTCACATGACTATTTATACTCCCCTATACCCCAATCAATACACAAGGATCCAGACAAGTTATGTTACGCACATGATTATCACATGAAAGCCCATAAATGGGTGCACATGAAGTATACATGAGGGCTCATAAATGAGTGCACATAAAATTCACATAAAGGCCCATAAATGGGTGTACATGAAATTCATATAAAGGCTCATAAATGAGTGCACATGAAGTATAGGATATACATGAGATACATGAGAAACATGACCGAACATGAGAGCACATGAGAGTACACGAGCATGCATGAACGAGCATGAAGCACATGAGAAACATGAATAACATGAGAGCGAGGAATACATGATGTACATGAAACACACGACATGATGTATCCGATGCTCCCGAGGGGGATAACATCTCAATATAGGGATCCATATAGTTCCAATCCGTGATAATATCGTGACAGCATCAAATAAGGTAAACGAGAGGAAGAATATAATTCTAAGCAAGTTATGAAATGATCAGAGAATGTACTCGCCTGGTATCCTGAATATATAAAGAGAATATACTGTCCGAGGAGTGGTGTCTATCTCCTATAGAACAGTACAAGTCACTACAAGTCTAAAATAATATAATAGACTGCTATAATGCATCTACATGATGTTTGGGGTCAATCTAGGCTAAAGTCAACCCTTGGTCAACTCAAGTCAACTTATTCTAGTCAAACTAGGTCAACTAGGTCAAGCCTAACCCAAACTTAAGTCTCACTAAGCCTAACCAGCCTATTCTAGCATACACACACAATATCTAGGCTGTATAAGCCAACATCACTCCTACACTGGCATTCAAGCCATATACACAGGCTAGGAACCATAGGCCATAGGCTAATCACATATAGTCCATTTCAGACTTATTGTATATTTCCACATATTTTACACATTTAAAATATATTTAATTTATATAAATAGCACACATTTATATATATAGGCTACATGATAATATTACATATAGATATGTATATACATATATATATACATAGAGTGATAGGGGGAGGGACATGTGTGTGTTTGTGTCTAGGTGTACATGTGTGTGTGTGACCATATGAAAACAGTGTGTGTATCATGTGTCCAGGAACTTAGTGAAACATAAAGGAATCATTGCAATGTATGTGTGTGTGTGTCTACATGTGAGGGTGTGTGTGTAGAGTGTATGACAGTTTAGTGTTAGGTTAGTGTGTGTATCATGTGTTTAGGAATATGAATTCAAATGTCAGTTAACACATTGCTAATAGTGATACTAACATGTGTGTGGGTGTGGGTGAATGGAACATTGAGTGTGTGTGTGTTTCTATGGAAACAGTGAACCAATCTCAGGTTTATGCAATGACAGCCTATACCATCCAAACCTAATTTGAATCCCCATTACTTTGATAACATCAAACCAATGAATCAATTAACAGTGAACTAATACGCATGTGTAGGACAAAACATGGCAAATTAACACCTATAAATTCAGTTTAAAGGATTTAAAATCAGAATTTTAGTTAACATGTAAAATTCTGGGAGTTTAAGTCTATACATTTTGAAAACCAAACCCTTGTTGCCTCAACCAATTCATGTAAACATCCTCAATAGTACACTAACACATGTAATTGAATCTAATCATGAAAATTGAACATAAAGTTTCAGTTTAAAATAGAAAATTAAATCAAAAATTAATTTCCTGAAACATGTATCAGTCAACAGTTCATCAAGCAGTCCAACACCCCATTTGAAATCCCAAAACCCTACACCAGTCGATAACCAACAGTGTAATAGTCTAACAAACATGTGTAAGAAATAATCTAGTGATTAAAAATCAATAAAAGCAGTTTAAATAACTTAAAAATCAGAAAATGGGAAACACAGTTAACTGCGTATAAGTGAGAATTGGAAAATGGAATTCGAACATCAAAACCATGTTAAAACTATAAATTAAAGGTTGGTAAACTATTATACACATGTGCACGTGTCAACCACTTCATACGTGTCCAACCAAGTGGACACAGCCGTGTCCATGACACACAAACAACACACGAGCACACACGCAGTGCAGAGTGTCGTGCACGCGTGTACGCGTGTCCCGCACGCGACACAGGTCAAGTGGTGACACGTGGCCTTGCATACCCGTGTGCCATGGGTAGGGCAACCCCTAGGACAGCCTGTACTGTATCCTAGACTCGTGTCGCAGCGTGTCCGAGCGCGTGTCAGTGGCGTTTCATGCGCGCACACGACAGCTCGTACGGCCAGTACGGGGAGGATTTCTCCTCGCACACTCCACCATACGTCCCTATCTTTTGGGAGGATGATGTTAGTCATCCAAGGAGTGTCCGTGTCAAATTTTGTGTCTCGAAGTGTCCTGTGCAAGGAGTTCTAGGGCCCGATAGGTAGGGCACTGAATCGGATCTCGCACGACGTGTCCAACCGAAAATTCGACACCAAATAACACAAAAATACCAATCACCCTTCACAAAATTTAACATACATACCTGGATCTAGGGATTCATGAAATTAGATTTTCATAATACAAAAATAAATCCCTAAGGGGCATTTTAACAAACACCTATGTATCCATTATGATATGTGTCTGATACGGACACCAAATGGACACGAATTGTGCCCAAAATTTGGGGACAACTAGAAGACTCTTAGACCTAGCCCTATATGCAAAGAAAACAGGAAAAACAATAGGTTTGAGTGGTTTACCTATTGAGTGTCAATACTCAAGAAAGCTCCCAATAGAAGGATTCCAAATAGCAACTCCCAAGCTCCAAATGGCACCAAAACTGAGTTAAACCACCAGAATCAGTAAACACACAATAAGTAGATCCTAATGCAAAAGACTAGGGTTAAAAAGGAGTTGAAATGAATTAAATAGGATTTTAGGAGAATGGGAATTTACCTTTCCTTCAAAATCTAGGTCAAGAACAAAAGAGGCAAGAACACATCAAGAGAATACTTATAGGCAAGGGAAAACCCTAATTGTGGCTGCCATGGGTGGGTTTGATTGGGTTTTGGGCTTAAGTCATGGGCCTATGGCTTAATTGTAAGTCATGAAATTGGTAAATCACAAGTCATTGAGTTAAGTCATAATTCATGAAACCATTTCACTTAACTTAACCTTCATATTTTAAAACTAATTTCGAATGACTAAAAGTAGGTTAAGTTAAGTTAGACTAGGGTCACCATAGCTAAGATTAGCTTCTAGGCTAGTCTACAAGGTCTTAACTAATCAAAGTCAAATTCAACAACCATCAATCCAATAATTAATTAAATTATTCTGATAAGTCAAAATGACCAAATTACCCCTAGGCTAAAAATGATAAATAGATATTCCAAATCACAGGGTTAAGCTCTAGGTCAGACAGTCTCTACGGTATCACTAGCTGCACATCAAAATCACAAGCCATGATTTTTAAATAGTTTTAAATGATTAAAAATCACCAAAAATTATATTATTATTTAAATATCATAATTAAATAATTAAAAACACAAAATTACAAAATTATCCTCATTTAAAAAACTGGGTGTTACAACACCATATGTACAGAATATAGATGATTCACACTAATGTATGCTAGAATAAATTTTGGGTTGTGTTCTGAGCCATCCGTTCTCACACTTAAAACACATATGAATTAGTACTGTGTGTCAATCTTTGTTTTTGTATTTTCAGCGAACCCAGGGATTGGATTCTGTATTTTGTATTTTTGATTCTGTATTTTGGCTCCAGCTCCAGCTCCATTTGCATTAATCTACGGTACGACATGGTGATCAGGACATAGTTCCTGCAACCATTCGACTGGCGAGGCAGAAACTATGTAGCCGTAGATAAAGTTGACTGTCCTTCGACCCTCATCCCTCGGCAATGATGATATGATAACCTATCACTATATCTTATATAGTAGTAGATGATGTCTTAGTATTATATTATGTGAGTTCATCTTGATTCTGTTACATTTTTCAGATACTAGATACGATAAGAACATATACTACACCATATGTACAGAACATAGATGATTCACACTAATGTATGCTAGAATGAATTTTGGGTTGTGTTCTGAGCCATCTGTTCTCACACTTGGAAAAAAATTGAATTTTTTGTATTTTATCTGCTTTCGAAAATGTACTCAAACGAGATGGCACCTGTTCTCACAGATGACACCTAAGACCCGAGGATCTCACTTAAGGGACGCATAGATGGCTGTGAAAGAGGAGGTGGCACCAGAGGGTAGTTCCACCGAGAGAGCTGCTCCAGAAGTAATTCCGAAAGCCGAGGGAGCTGTGAAGGAGGAGGTGGCACCACAGGGCAGTTCCACCGGGAGTTCTAGTCATCCATCTCCTCTGGATATTGATCTGGCTGGCGCGGATCCTACTTATGCGCGCTGGCTGAGGGAGTTCTATCTGCCCCAGCATAGACGACAGTAGATACATATATTGACTGGATTTGTTTTGATGGATATATCTTCTCTGGATATTGTGATGGATATTTATTTTGATGGATATATCTCCTTTAGATATTGTGATGTATATTTGTTTTTTGGTGTGTGAAGTATATTGGTTTGTGTGATGTGTGATGCATATTATGATGTATATTTGTTTGTGTGATGTGTGATGCATATTGTGATGTTCCGAGAGGCTTGAGGAGACGACCAATTATTTTTGGTCTATTCTGGATTGTATTGTGCGTGCCGGTGTTGAGTGTTCCACCGAAGGGGTCGGCGAATCCAGGGATTAGATTCTGTATTTTGGATTGGATTGGATTCTGTATTTTGGATTGTACATTTGCATTCTTGATTCTTTTTTTATTTTTTTTCAATTTAGCGACATTTTTAGCGACGTTTATATTCGTCGCTAACTGTTAGCGATGAATATAAACGTCGCTAAATTATTGACGTGGCAAACAATATGATGCCACCACATCGTCGTAAAGACGACGCTAATGTGTCGCTAATCGGCGACCACAAGAAAACGTCGCAAATAACGTCGCTATTTAGCGACGTTATGAGCGTCGCTACCTAACGTCGCCATAGCGACGTTTTGTGACGTTTTCTCGATTAGCGACACGCTTTTTTTCGTCGTTTATTAAACATCGCTGAAAATGTCGCTAATTTAGTTTAACGACGTTTTGGCCGAGATTAGCGACGTTTTGGAACGTCGCTAATCTGACAAATTTTTGTAGTGGATCCTGTCCTCAATTATCCAGAAAATGGGGAATTTTTTTGCTAATTTCGTCTGGCACAGAGGTATTCTTGCTACCAAATGGGAAGATATGTGCAGAGCACGGCATGAAGGAGGCGTGTATTAAATAATATTTTTGGATTTTTGTTATGAAATTCAAAAGAAGTTGGTTATTAATTTTTGGACTTTCTAAACATTGGCTTCAAAAGAGATTTTGGAAAAACATGAATAATTTATTTTATTAGAAAGATTTGTTAAATATAATTTTGGATAATAAAAATGTATTTTAAATAATTTATTTCTTTGGTTTAAAATATGTAATTTAAATTATTTTGATAAATATTAATATTATCTAAAACTATTATGTTGATCATTTAATTAAAATAGATTTAATTTGTACGATTTCAATTATCGAATAATATTAAATACTAGTTTAAATTAATATGTGTAATCATTATAGGATTGGATTAGATTAAACTTATTTTAAATAGTTTATTTGTTTTAAATTAAAGAGGAGGATTTATCTAATAGAAATTCTACGTCTTATTGGATTAGGAATTCCACCTCCTATTTAAGGAGATATTTCTCCTCATTTTTTCCAAGCCTTTTTCTAAAGCCCATCAACTACAAACTTCATCCATACTCATATATGGTGTCATGCATCATGTCTGCCCAATTCTTTTCCACCATTTTTTTTTATATTTACAGTTTTTCCCTTCCGTGTCAAACACCCCGGACATTCATCCATTGTGTCATGGGGGACACACCCGTGTCTGACAATCCCAGACATGGCGACAAAGCCCTAACCTAACCTGACCAATCCCTGACCATCCGATGGCCGAACCTTCTCAGCCGCAATCACTAGCATCTCCATCACCTCGACCCCAAGTCGTTGCGGCACCGCCGCCAACCCCTAGATCCGGCCACTCAGGCCAACCCACCGTACCATCCTGACAATAATCCCCAGCCGTGCCCATCTTTGTCTGTCCTCCTCTGTGCCTACGGTCCTAACACAAACCCGACGACCACCGCTGCCTCCTCTCCAGAGGCCGAACCAACCTGAGTCCCCTGCACCCGACAACCCCAGCTCGTCGGACTAACCCGACCAAACCACCAGGACCGCCCTCACCACTCTACCTTTTTCTTCCTGGCACCACATACACCACCACCGCCACAAATAATAACTACCACCACCACGTACCTGGCCAATCGGCTGACCACCGTCGCGCTCGCTCGCCACAACATGATGTCTCCCTTGCTTGCCTGTGCGACGCTGCCTAGTCTGGATCTTTGCCGTCGCCTACATCCCTCAGCCTCTTCGAATAGCACGTCCTCCTCCAGTGCCTTCCTTGACCTCGACCCGGCCAGCCTCGATTTTTGGCCGCTATAGAACCCGTGGTGACCCGACGCCGGCTGACCTTCTTATCCACCGCCGGTGCAGCCTTCCCGCGAGCCACCACCCTCAGGGTCGCTCCACTCCCGGCACACCGTGGCCGAGCAACCCAGAAGCTGGTGAGCGCTCCTCATCTCTCTCCCTCGTTCTTTCTTTGGCTCTCTTTGTACTCTCTCTCCCTCATTCCTTCTTCTAATTCTTCCACGTTCGTCTCTGCTTGCTTTTTTCCTATCTGACCTTCTCGCTCCTTACTTTTGCTTCACTTCCTAAATAATCCCACTCGTTGGCACACTCATCTCCATCCTCGATTTTCCCATGTTTTGTTGACTTTCTATATACAGTAATACTATATGTACCTCCAAATTATCCCTTCAATATATTTCTCCTTATGTGGCAGCTGACATGACATGTTAAATAATATTATGTGCCATCTGACATGACCGATGACATGACAAATTTTGACGCAAAAAGTTAATTATCCAAATTTGTCCATATTAATTTAATGTTAATATTAATTAATCTTAATGTTAATGTTAATATTAATGTTAATATTAATTAATGTTAATATTAATGTTAATATTAATATTATTGTTAATTTTAAAGATAATATTAACTTTAATGTTAATGTTAATGTTAATGATAACATTAATTTTACAGAAAATTTCATCAGAAGCATAAAAGTTTAAAACAATTGCATAAAAGACACGAAGTATGGGGAAATTGTAAGGAGGGCATCGTCGCACCTTAAAATAGGGCATAAAAAATGCCCTAATTTAAGGCGTCAATATATTGAACGGTTATTTAACTTGGTCACATTCCTTAAGCACGCCCGCTTAAAACCCAAAATAAGAATTAATATATGGAGCCCCAAACAAGGGCGTAATATTTTGTTTGGCGCCCAAAAGAAGGGCGTGGTAATTTTTTTTTATAGGGTGAAAAATATAATATACACAATAAGTAAAAATTAGCCATTGGAATAGCCGTTGTAAAATAGATACTTGGTAAATATATACGTTGCATAGCCGTTGTAAAAATAGCCGTTGCCAAAAAAAATATATATACGCCCAAAAGTGGGCGTACAAAAGAAAACAATGACCCAAAGATGGGCGGCCATTTTGTTGCATGAAAACAACGCCCATTTTTTGGGTGCCTATTTTACCTCCTAATCCCGTTTAATTCATTCTAATCCATACATAATTAACCGTTTAATTCATTCTTATAGCCAATTTACTTCCATTATTTATTTCTAACGCCCAAATTTAGGGCGTAAAAAATTTGACACCCTATTTTACGGCGTAACGATGCTCACATTGTTATTTTCATAAATTAGTTTCTTTACGAA